>VZSC01006613.1:47717-71063 GCA_013398225.1 Steatornis caripensis
AAAAAAAAAAAAAAAAAGCCTTCAGACCAGGGAGCTGCCAGCCTTCTCTTGAATGATTTGCGTGCTGGTGGTGGAAGAAACAAGGAGTCTCAACATTTCTCCCCATTGTTGTGTGAGGACAAACGTCTGTTAGGGACAACCAGTGAAGGACCATGCCTCCCGATGCCAGGAAAAATTCGTATTACTGTGAATTCTGCAAGGACGTGGCTGGGACGAGGGCCGCCTGGCAGGTCCATGCCGTACCCTCCCACCCCTCCTTGATTCTCCTAGCTCAGGAGATTGCTGGCCTCCATGCCAGCTCGGCGCACGTCCCAGCACAGCGACGTCCTGGCACCCACTGTTGAGCAGAGCGCCCTGCTGCTGCGGCACCGCAGGCAAGACCGGAGCGCTGGCCAGTGTGCTGTTGGCAATATTGAAACGAATCAAATCAAACTGATTTAATTGCTGCTTCCAGGGTATTGCTTGCAGCTTTGCTTTTGCCTGGAGATTGCTGCAGGTCTGAAGGCTTGAGACAGAGAACGGTTTGCTCTCACCTGACTCACGTCCAAGCTGATGTAGGAGCTGGTTGCTTTTTTGCAAGGAGTGCAGTGGAGCAAAGCCCCTGAGCGCAGCAATCAATGCAGCAGCTGGGTTTAAAATGATGCTCTGGATATATAAAATCCCAGGCAGTGGTAGCACGTCTCTGAAGGGAACGTGATTGCCACAAATTTAACAGTGTGCCTGAGCTTATTTGACTAACTCTAAGGTTGAATTTGTCTGTAAGCCTCAAGCTCACAATCTTTTTATGACTTTTCCTGAAGATCTTTCCTTTTCTTTGAAATATTGCAACAGGTGGGCTAAGGTCCAAGCAGGTCAGCTGAGCTCTTCCAAGGCTTGTCAAGGGTTGAGTGCCCAGCGTCCCCACAGCCCTGGGTCCTCTCCCACCTGGGCCCCACTGGCTGGGCAGATCTTCCTGCTCCTCCCAAGCTTTTGCCGGGGAAGGACACCGCTCCCCGAGGAGCAGGGGTGAAGGGGTAGTGGCACACCAGGCCATGAGCATCACCTCTGGACCATTTTTGCTGTGTTTCCAACTTTATGTCGGAGCTCCACATGGCTTTGTCCTTGTGCCCCATGTCTTCTCCCTCTACTTCTCTTGAGGTTTTCTCACCTGCAAACTTCAATTCAACCAATGCTGGTGACTCACAGACCAATATTGCTCTCCCAGATTGCAGCCTCAGCTTGCCTTTGTGACAGCAAAGGGTTGGTCTGCATGTTTCCCAAGCGTTGAAAAGTGGGTAAAATAGTCCTTCCTTACCCCGGTGCAATTCGGAATGTGTGAGTGCGGAAGAGAACCCGCTGTGCACCAGTATGGCCCTCCCAACCACTGCCGGGTTTGCTTTGAGGCTTGGGAAACTCCACCGTGGCAGGTCCATACCCGTGTCTCACCCCATGACACGAACAGANAAGCATTGAAAAGTGGGTAAAATAGTCCTTCCTTACCCCGGTGCAATTCGGAATGTGTGAGTGCGGAAGAGAACCCGCTGTGCACCAGTATGGCCCTCCCAACCACTGCCGGGTTTGCTTTGAGGCTTGGGAAACTCCACCGTGGCAGGTCCATACCCGTGTCTCACCCCATGACACGAACAGAAGGGATTTAATCTGTCACTGGCCGGGCTAAGGAGAGAAGGGAAATTCAGGGAGGGAATCAGAAGGCAAAACAGCTTCCAAAATGTTTTGGAAATCTGCAAGAGTTTGACGCTCGTTTAAGATTATTTTCGTTTTGTAGAGACAGAAGAACTGCTAAGACAGGATAATTAGCTAATTAGCTAAATATAGTGTCTAAGTCTTATTTTTTTTCATCTTTATGCCAACTTTATTTTTTAACTCCCTCCCCTCTAGCCAAAAATCCAGCTGTTTTTCAAAATCATCTTGTGATTAATCTTGGTCCTCATTGTAATCAAGAACAAAAATCCCCTTCATTATTACACTGTGGCCAGGGCTTCTGCTTAGAGGATTTTGATCAATGTTTTTTTCAAATTGCACATTTAAATAAATAGGAGCTGTTACTTAAAACGAGCAATTTGGGCAAAAAGTAATCCCATTTAAAATATTATTTCTGTAGATGTACCATTTACAAAATCCCTTGTGGAAGGATCATTCTTGATTTTAAAAAAATCATTCTTGATTTAAACAAAACGTCTGGAGAGAAAATGAAATTATATTGCAATTGTTTTGTATAAAAATAAAGACTTGCCCTCACCAAATGCTTCCAAATTTAAACAAAGCAAGCTTGAAATTCAGCACAAAAATAGGTTTTCGCTCTTGTTTGTTTTGACTTTCCTTCTGGTTGATTTATTACCCTTGGCACCCTGCAGCACTGTCTGAGCAGTCTTTCATTACTCTGCTCTTTTCTTTCGGACATGATGAAACTTTCTGGCTCCTTGCTGTCCTCCCAGCGGTGATGAACGTGGAGCAGGCGCCCAGCTCTTCCCAGCAGCTACTTCCCAGCTCTGCTGCCAGCCACCCACCTTCAATGCTGGTGTTTGCTCTTGTCTTGCTTCTGTCGGCAATTTGGGTTGCACTGGTGAGTGCCTGGAAGGATGGGAGATGGCCAGGAGAAAAAAAAAAAAAGGCAATTAATTAAATAGATTAATCAATTAAAATCCATGCCCCAAACTTTTCCTCCTGCTTACACACCAGTTTAAAAAAAAAAATCAGATGGCTTCTAGCTGCAGTGGCCACTGAAGCATGGGAGATGCTAGGGTACAGGGCAGCCAGGCAGGCGGGCAGCCAGGGCAGACCCATCGAGCCCAGTCTGCTTTTAATCATGTACATATTTTGTATACACCCCAGCTTATGTTTTCCACCTTCATTTTGCACTTCTCGCCAAGGATTTGCAAACTCAGAGCAACGAGTCCAGGGAATTTACTAGTCTGTGGTGTTGTTTTGAAACACTTAACCCCGTGAATTTTTTTTTAGGCCAACTTCATGATGATTGCTTTGTCCTGGCTTGTCAGCTTGGAGCTACTGGAGCTGGCACCAAGGCGATCTGCTGCGAGAGCTGAGGTGTGATGATGCAGGCCAGGCTGCGCTTGCCGGCAAAGCGGGGAGTGAGTGAAGCCTTGGGGGTGAGCACTGGATGGGGGACGGCTGAGGGTGGCATCACCTACTGTCAGTTATTACACCTGTGAAAACGTAGAAATACACACTCAGGCACATTTATATATGCACACTCACAATATCTGGACTGGTTCCTCTTGAGACATACCACAGATGCCCCGGTCTGGCAGTGGTACAGGTCGTGAAATCTGTGGCCTTTCCTAGTTCTTCCCTGGTGGCAGCCTAGTTTTGCCAGTGGCTCAGTACACTCAGTTCTCCCGTTAATGAGACTGTAATTAGGCAGAGGTAGTTGGGAAATGTGTTTTCCACTCCATCAAAGATACTGAGATCTTGAGCGCTGCCCCATTCAGCAGTGGCATAAACAGGGGAGGCTATAAAATTGGTTTCATTTGCATTTTTGGGGTGGGTTTTTTAACATTTTTTGGTGAAAATCCCACCTCAGACACCACAAAATGCCCACTGCCATGCTGCCCGCCTGTGCATGCCGTGGCACAGCATGTGCAAGGCAGAGGTGGACATTGATGCAGGAGGGAAGATGTTGCAGCAAAACCCTCATTGTAGACTGAGTCACCGTGGGGTGCTGAGACGCCGGTAAAGAGAACAGCTAATCCAAAAAGCCTGAAAACGTGAGCTCAGCAGACCTCACAGGTTCAGACATCACAGATTGAAAAAATCCCTCCCAGAAGAAAATTACCCCTGTACATGTTTTCTGGAGGCAAGATGGTGTCTAACAAGATTTTTGAACGCTTTGTTTTGGCAATATGAGGCCTCATTTCTACCCGTAAGCAGATGTATACAGCTAACACTTGAATATATAGATTACAGGGTATAAATTAAATGAGTATTGTGAAGTTCAAAGGCATGTGTTGGCTATTGCATCATATAATACTAAGATCTTGCTAGCTACCGAGTGATCCAGATAAATGAGTCCTTGCAAAGGCCATGCTTTTGTAGCCTGTGCACTGGACACATGGTGATCCAACCAACGCTTTTTCCTGTCCAACGTGCTGACACTGAAATTATGTGAGTGCGTGTGACTTTTGAAGAAATTAAAACCTACACACAAAACCAACTTCTAACCAAATTTTTAACTACAAGCTCAACCTCAAGCTTGTACTAATTCCAGTGAAGCCAACAACATTATTCATCTATCAGGAGAGACACAGAGAAGGGTAAGGGACTATCAAGGGCATGCAAGAGTTTCTATATGCTGAACACTAAACAGGCTGGGATTTTTCCTCTTGGAAAAGAAATGACTGCAAGTGGGATGAGATAGAAGTTGTGATATCTTGAAGGTGATGGATGGAGTGACCAGAGGATTATTCACCACACTGCTGAACACGAGTACAAAGGCCACCAGTGAATATATTGAGCAGCAGGTTCAAAGCGAACACAAGAAGATGCTTCCTCACCTGACACCCAATTACATCGAGCCCCTGTCTGCCTCCATGGAAACTTTTGTGTCCCAAGTGGTCAGCCAAGTCCTTTTTCTGTTGTTTTCAGACCAAACAGAAAGACCTGCTTCACCTATAACAGGAGGGGTGTTGGGTTGACAAGGACACATCACATGACAGATACTTTAAAATATTTAATCCAGCAAAAACTTCATCTTCTTACTGTACCACCGACTAATTCGTTAGCCCAAGAGGAGGTTCAGCAGTTCTAGCACGCCAGAAAGCAGCAGCACCTGGTACCTTGCACAGTGTTGCTTGCCAGTCTGGAGCAATCAATCAACTGCTTAATAAGCAAAACACTTGAAACCTTTAGTGGTATTTTTCTTTGTTAATATGAAGAGGTGACACACACGTCTAAACAGCACTGACTTGCATTGTGCTGCTTTATATGAATGCACATAACCACCTGCGACCTGCCAGCCCCGCATTTGTCAATAGGGAGCAATCATTCAGCCACTTAACAATTGCCAGGAGAAATGCTCCGAAGCTTTCCAACTGGAAATTAAAGCGCAGCACTTTGGTGAGTGATTGCAATTCCCTGATAAAGCATCCTGGAGTCTTAAAAATAGCTATGCATTTTTGTATATATCTGTAAACAGTTGATTTCTTATTTCCATTTCTAAGCAGGCTGGGTAAATTCTGTAATTAATGGTCATTAGGGATTTAGAAGACAAACGAGTCATTCATTAGCTTGGTGTCCAAACTAATGAGCAATAAACACTTATGAGAGACATGATTTATTTAGTATTTAGAATCCATGTCTTTATGTGATACCTGATGAAGTTGCCAAGAAACAGAGATGACCTGTGCCTCGGAGCCGTGAGGGACAGCCACCTGCTTTACGGGACCACAGAGGGTGCCAAGTCTGCGGGACCCCTGGGAAGCAGGCAGCCTTCCCGTGACCAACAAGGGGAAGCCGAGGCCAAGTTTTCTCCTAGTGTTAAGTTTTCCTAGAGGCTGGGTCCAGGAGGATCATTCCTGGTTATTTCAGATCACCTATCTGAGGTCTTCAATACATATACGGGACTGCTATGGGCTGCATGTCCTTGTCTCAGAGCCATTTTTGGCCTTTCCTTTGATACCATCCAGCTCAGCAGCCCGGCCGCTGCAGGAGGAGAGCCTGGCTATGCTGCTGCCCTCATTATCATTCAGTTTTGTCTGTGATCTTCCAGGAAGGCTTTCCATCCACCCAGCCTTCCTTTCCCACAGATGAGAGCTGGAGACATAATAGTCCAGAACAAAGCTAATGTGCCAAAATGTCGGAAGTAATGAAAAAAGAATATCACAGAAGGAGAGTTAGTTATAGCTTGTCCTGAGAAAAATTTGCTCTGCATCTTGTTTAAGCAAGAGATAAACTGGATGCCATGGGGACAGGGAGTTGTAACACTAGCAGGTACTTAATGCAAGTAAAATCAGAATTGCAGATGGCGGTACTCACAGGTCCAGGCTTATAAAACCTGCTAGGGCCAGGAGGAGGGTGGTTTCACCCCAGCAGAGGAGGATTTGTGGTCAGAGAGGAGGACATGCAAGGGGTGCTTATTTTTGAAAAGAAGTTCCTGCACTGATTGGTATGTGTCTGTGCTTACTAACACAACCTCGTGGAGTCACTCTCTCAGGGCTTGGGCTCTTCTGGTCCCGTGAATCAGTTCCAGCCCTAACACTCAGTCCTTTTTCTCCTCTCTGATTTTGCCGCTGTTTATTTTGGGCTATTGGAGGAAGAAGGTGCCCTTCAGGGTAACCAGAATCAGCTGCCTCAGGCAGTTCCTGCAAGCCATTGCTTCTGGGGAGTCATGTGAGTGATTCATGGCTTTTGGAAGGACAAATAGCTCCTCCAGAAACATGGTTTCCAGCCAAGCAGACAGGAGGTCCAGATCCCTCCCGGAATCCCCACTCGTGGCTCTGCTCACAGTGGGCTGGGGAATTGGTTCTGAGTCAGACCAGTGCTCACTCTGCTGATTTTGGGAACCCCATCAAACAGAGAGGACAGGTTTACAGAGACAGTAATTTGTTTTCTTTCTCCTTGCAGGGCACTCAGTCTTCACACAGACCTCTGATCCTGTCGCCTGGGTAGCCGTGGTACGTTATTAATTCTCTGTTGCAAGTAGAAAGAAGGAAACATACTCAGTAATGTTTTCCAGGCTCAAAATTGGCATGTTTTTTAATCATAGGTACTTCATATGTATTATTTCTGCATTGGGCTAGAGCTACATTACTAAATGTTTTAGATGATAGCAAGAATTTCAAAAATTGGTGTAAGCACACATTCTGAGGACCAGACAATTCAACCCCTTTGCTTAAAAAGAAAAGATCATCAACCCCCCTGGTGTCTGGTGGGGTAAGAGTCTGTACATCTGCCCCCTGACACTTCCACTGGTATTCTTCAAAGTTCTGAAAATCTGGCATTTAATTAAGACATTTTTGAAAGATAGATGTCACTGAAATGAGCTGAAGGAGACAATTAAAAAATCTGAAAATTAATTCAAAATAAAAGGATCACTTTCAGATGTGTCATTTTTGGCACAGGGGTCCTCCAAGCCACAACTAATTACTGCGGAGACCAGAGACAAGACCGAGGTGAGTTCATTTTGCTCCTAAATGAGCTCCACCACATCCCTGCTGAGACCAGGGAGTCCACTGGCATGTGGTGTACATCACCGGCACGGCCCAGCATTGGGGAAGGAAGCCAGGAAAGCACGTCGCCTTGACTTTGCAGCACTTGCACTCCTGCGAGAAGTTTGAAGCTGTTACCAGCAGGAGCAAGGTAGACAGCTGACATCCATGTCACCTCCATGAGGTTGCCTGTGGCATTCGAGCAGGGTCTGGGGCCGGTAGGAAGACATGGCTGTGCACCTTGCCTTGCTTTGGTTGGGCACAGGAAGCACATGGTGGCTTCTTCAAACCTCAAGTTCTTGAGGGGGATCCTTGAAGGGACCAAAGGTTCTTCTGGCTTGACCACATCAAAGCTCAACCTCAGATCATTGGGCTATAAATGGTAAAGTAATGCATGTGTGTGATAGAGTGACTTCCCCTTGCGGATATCCTTTAACTGACCAGACGAACTGTGCTGGCCACTCTGAGCTGGCTCTTCCCGTTTTAGAGCTGTTGAGTTAATCTTGTCTGTCGTGGCAGAGAGGCATGGATCTCATCCAGGCACAACCAACCTGATGCAATTTATGGCTTCGTGAAACATCAAAACAGCTCAATTTATGCTATTTAAGAAAGGCTTTTATCGTTTCCTTGTATAAGCAGTAGCAACGAAGGTAATGCGTTCTCCCTTGCTGTTTTTTTGAAGGAGGTTGTAGCCCTTTTTAATGTGTGACCTTCAAGCTCTACAGAAAACTTACAAATGAAAAGCTCCTGTGAGTCATCCCATTTGTAGTCAATATAGTTGCATTCTGCAGAGGTTTGGTATAACTCTCTCACCTCAGAATAACAGGTGCTAAAGTAAGGGTGGTTTGTTTTTTTTTTTAATAGATGTATTATTTGGCATTCAGAAATCCTCCCTTCAGCCCCAGGCTCTGAATTACACTATTGCAAGAAATATTTTTAATTTAATTGAAGAGTGATTCTTAAAGACTTGCAGCTCTGGCCGTGGTGGGTGCCTTTTGTCACAAAGCCAGTCCTTGGCGATGCTGCCTACCTGTGGGGTTACGTGGGAGTGGGAAACCCTGCGTGCAGTGTGGGCTGGATCGCCTGTGTCCTTTGCAAATGCTTCTCATTAATTTAGAGAAGAATGAGAAAGTAGGGGGAGAAGGGGCATTTTTCTTGTCTTGCTGCTGTCTTAGTTGATTCTCCACGTAAGAAAATCTGTTTCTTGGCAGCTTGTAGAAGTTCATAAAGAATAAGTGAGAGAAAAGCAAGTTTTTTGGCAGTGACCGAAGCTGTTCAGTCGTGGCAGATGTTCTCCAGGGGCACCCGGGAGTGGGCTTCAACAGGGCGTTTGCCCCCCTGCAGCCCTGACTGAGCGCTCAGACAAGGTGAGGCTGCGTAGGGGTTCAGCCTGCACAATTAAAGAGGTGTCCGGGTCTCTGGGTGATTAAAGAGGCTTTCTGTATTTGCCTGCCAGAGCATTGATTTCAAACCTTGGCCCCTCTCTGGACAAAAGGGCTAGCTGATCGCTTGTTTTTTCATTTATTTATTTTTTTGTATGGGTGCACGTGAGGGATTATGAGCCGACCTGGCCTGCCCATTCTGCAATATGTGAGTGCAAACATTATATATTTCCTGTAGCAAACAGTCATTGCAACTTTATTTTTAACATCTGCACAGACAAAGCAGCTGGGGGTAGGCAAATGAAGCCTGGCAGGGGAATACATCTCCTTGATGAGTGCAGCCGGGTGCTCCCGTGAAAACTCAGACTGGTTTGGCTGAGTTATGAGCCTTGGAGAGCTACAATTTGTTCATATGGTGAGTATGACTGTACATCCATCCGGAGGAGAGGCCGGCTGCCCCATGCCAGTGCTGGGGCTGAGGGAAGCTCCCACAGGGACGTGACTCACAGTTTGCTAAATCTCTGTGTCAGTAAAGTAGTGGCTGCAGCCTGATGCGCAGAGCTGCTCCTAAAGGAATGCAGCAAATTCAGCCTTCCCTTCCTTTTGGGGAGACCAGGCTTCAATTGCAAGGAAAAAACTTCTTCCCATTAAACCACAGATCTAAACAATTTTCATCCTTCTCTCCATCTGTATATATTAGGGATACTCATGTCCCATCTGAGCACTAGAACACCGGTTGTCCTAGCGCATGGCCATAAATGTGAGCAAATGCCAAGCCCTTGGCAGATAATGGGAGTGCTGGGAGAGCTCAAGGCATGAAGCAACTCCTAAAGGCTGAGGCTGCCTTGTTTGTGGTCAGCATTTAAGGCTAAGCTGCAGAATACTTGGAGAAATTATTTTAAAGATGCTTTCTGCAGTCTCTGGAGCACAGAGAGCAAAATGCCGTTCCGCAAAATTGCCCAGAGCGAGATCTCTGCATACTGTACCTTTATTGGGCCAGGGCTGGTTTCAGACTCCTGGAATGCTTGATCTAGTTTAGTAGTTAGGAGGCAAGAGGATAGAACAGAGGCCAAGACTACACTGTGTTACTGTTCTGTGATGGGCAAGATGTGTTATTTTGATCTATTCTTAAAAACAACCCAACAACCCAATAAATCAAGCAAAAACAAACTCGTGAAATGGTGCCTATCAGCAGTGGCTAAGCCAGCAGGCTCACTGGCAGGAGTCCGGGCATCCTGTAGTGGTCTTTCACCAATAAGGTCCTCTGTGCATCTTCTGTTCATAGTCAGATTTAGGCAAATAATTTTTCCTTCTTGCCTCTTAAGCAAGCCAAGGGGGAATTCGACTTCAATCAAATTGAAATGGGAATTTTTTGCTTTACAAAATGAAAAAAAAAAAAAGGGATTTGAAGTATTTGAAATGTTTTCAGAATGTTTGGTTTCATTAAAATCACATTGCAGTTGGGATTATTTCACCTGGCCTATTAAAGTCAGGTCAGCTTTGAAATGAAAAACATTGCTCTGGAGTGCAAAGTCATCCCATTATGAAATGGGACTGAGAACACAAAATTAACAGATTGATGCTTCAGTGCAATGAAATCTTTTAATAGCTTAAATTTAAACAAACACATGCTTTAGTATTTCTACAGTTGAAGGTATAGACCTCTGTGTACAAATGTTGGAATTGCCAGGACAAAAAAAGAAAGCTAATTACCCCAAAATTATTTTTTCCTGAAGCTGCCATTACTGTCTGAATTTTCCACCCTGCCAACAAACAAGCAAGCATTCTTCCCTCTAGGCGAGGACAATAAGATGCCTCAAAATTTTTTTATTAAAACTTTGAATCAAAGTAGTTTTCAAGTTGCAGGGGGTCTTTTATTTATGCAAAATTCAATTCAAGAAGGAAACGCAGACTTTTGGAGGACAAGAAAAATTATAGCAATTTAGAAAGAGATCTTTTGAGTTTCAAAAGTGGCCACTTTTTAATAAACACCAGTAAAAGAGCCATTGAAAAAAAAATCCAAGGAGAGGGCTCTGTGTCTAGCCTTGCCAAGGCAGGTACAGCTTCAAGGCTTGGCCTTTGCTTCCTGAATTCTTTTCCCACCTGCTCTGCTTTTTGCAGAAGTTGATTCCATGGGCTTTGGGCAGCCTGAATGATAATTTCTGGAGGAAGACCAGGCTTAGGTGCTAACACCCACACCATGTCCCCTAAGTTGCCTCTCTGCTTGCAACAGGATCTCCTGGGACCTGGGAGGTCCCGGCTGTGGGTGAGTTTTGATCCTCATGCTGCCTTTTTTTGGAAAGATTCACATGAACGCCTGTTTCCCCATTTACAGCATCTGTTAACCGTGGGAACCCAGGCTTCCTCCCGTCTCAGGCAAATATCTGGCTTTAATTTTGCTTCTGTCTACCAGAGCTGCCAAATTAAACGTGCTATGGATGAGCAAGAAGTGATAAGAGCAGCACTTTCAGAGGATGACTTCACACCATGTTCCTGTTCCATGAGGAGCGCCCTGGGAAAAGGGACATTTCCACCCATGTCACAAGCATCCAGAGACAGTAGCAAAGCATGAGGCAGGTTTTCGGTCTTATTTGGGGTGAAACAGCCCAACTTCTGCCTGTGGGATTGGTGGGGCACTTGGGGCACTCAGGGCATGCAAAGACCTTGTGTCACAGATGCAATGACACCAAGAGGATTCTACGGCAAAATAAATACAACATCTTTCAAAGAAACCAAGAATTTGGGTCTTGATGCTGGGTTTCTCTAACGTACCTACAGCAAAATTAGGCACACGGCTCCCAAGGCAGGAAGAGCATGTCAGCAAGTCCCAGCTTTGTGGGCAGGAGGATTTGGCCATTCAGGCTCTTTGAAGGCAGTGACAAGGCTCATTAATGTCAGCGGTGCTGGACCACGGTGCCCTGGGGCACCCTCCCACAAAGGGCAGGAGGACTCTTGAAGCAACGATGCTTGCAGTCCTCAGTGGAGGTTCAGGTCTTCTCCATATCAGGCAGCCAGACCAGAAGCAGGCTCATGTTTGGCCAAAGTTTTGTCAAAATATTCTTGGTAAGGAGAAAACTTATCTAAAAATAAATTTTAAAGTTGCCTACTTAAAACTTGCAGAAGGCAAAAAAAGCTGGTCAATATTAATCAATGGGTAGGTGTTAATTAATGTCTTGTTTCTCAAGCCAAACACCATCAAGCTGGTAAAACACTTTTAACCTCACTTCCAGGTAAATTATATTTAGTTGCCCTTTTAGCCGCTGTGCTTTGTATACAAATGAGCAGCAGCTCCCAGTGGACTCCACCAAAAGGTTAGCAGCCGCGCACAGCATCCAGGATGAATGTTCAAGATCTCAACATAGACAAGCATTGCAGCAAAGAACAGTTGGGTTTGATTAATTGGGACAAATTTTACTTTGATGGGAGTCCGGAAGGTACAGTGGCAAAAGTGGTTGTTAATCATGGTGCCTGCAGCTCAGTGTTGTGTACTTCGGCGTCGGAACTATTGTTATGACATCAAAATACGTCTCTGGGATGGATGATGTGTAATCCGTGTGATGTTTAAAGATATGCAGGAGAAAGTAGGAGTGTAATGAGGGTCCAGACCCGCATTTACAATCTTTTCAGGCTGTGGATTGTCAAAATATCTTGGAAGAAATTTGGCAGCTTTGTCACTTCCCCTCCCCTGGTGCTTGGCGCTTATTTCATTATTAATGCGTGTGGCTCAGAGTTGTGTCAGCAGGTGGAAGAAAAGTCTCTGTTGAAAGTGATGGGAGTAGACTTGAAAATCTCAGTCACGTGGTCATCATGCAGGGCCTTTTGGAGTAGTACCAGAGGATAAAATGTCATGAAAAGCCGGATCCAAAGTCCGTCGAAGTCGGTGAAGTATTTCCGTCACTTCAGTTAGCTTCAGGCTAATCCCCAGGAAACCTGATCAAAAGAGAAGAGCAGAGAGGGATGGGAGCGATCCTAGCCAACCACCGCTTCTGTGGATCACGCTCCTCTCCTAACATTACCCTACTCATTGCAGGTTTGGCTGATTAATGAGGCTTCACACTTTCCCCCCCTGCTCTGGGGGATTCGCTGGTCCCTACGTCTGCCTCAGCAGTGACACGGATCCCTTTCTGAGCGGCAGCCCCCAGCCACAGCCTACCCTGCACTGGAGACTTCTCCTGCCACAGTAACACCTCTCAGGCTGCGATTTTTAATGACATCTTGATGCTAGCAGGAGCAGCAATGTATGGATTTACAGTCGAAGAGCGTGTCTTCCTTCAGTGAGGGAACAGGAAAGGCTTTTGCCAGCAGAAGATACATCTGCCTTCACAAGTGGCAGCAAACTCTTATTAGTGCAGACAAGATCTGGGGAGAGGTTCCCTCCCTGGATGACATTTTTGGCAGTTTTCTGAATATTTTCCCCTTCTGCGACGAACATGGCCTTGGAGATATTTCGACCATCAGCATTTTAAACAGAAATCTCTCTCATTGTGATCGAGACACTTTGAAACTCTTCCCTTTAATTTGGGAAGCAAAACTACTGAAGTAATTAGGTTCCCCACTTAGCTTTTCTAAGCGGTTTCTGCGCGCTTTTCTTTTTATCTTAGTCCCAGCATAAATGCTGCTGGATTCCAACAAATAAGGCAGAAAGAACTCATTAGATTTGTTTTGGAATTGGGTAATTGGTTGCTAGAAAAAGCAGTTTATGCTTCCAAGAATAATAGAGATGCATCTGTGGCATTTAGCAGCAGCAGATACATGCATCTTACATGCAGTAATGGTGGCAATCAAGCAGTAAGAGAGGAGGAGCAGACCCCAGGGGGGATTCCCCAAAATGGTAGATTTATGCCCTATCATTAGTCTTCTCGCTTGCCAGCTTTTTTCCCCACTGCTGTGGCAAGGAAAAAAACCAACCTCAGGAGAACACTGTGAAATTTCCTGCTCTTCCCTGCATTTCAGTTGACATCTGTCCTCGGTAAAATGTATTGCCAATTTCCAATATTCCCTGCCAGTCTGTTGCTAATCCCCCTTCTTGTGTTTTCCCCATGACAGATGGTCGCCATCGACAAAGTTTCTAGCAAGTAGCTGAGATGCTCAGAAATTCTTACTGGCAGCGTGGGTATAGGTACTCTAGGATTAGACAGGCCTTAATGTGGCACAAACACGGGGCCTGGCGGGCTGAGCTCCTCTTTATGGCCACTTTTGCCTGGGGTGCGTAAGGCTGCTTTCCTCACTGTCGGGACCACCTCTAAATTGCTGTAGATTGACTTAAATGATACGCAAACTTGATGAAATCTTTAACACTCACTTTCCCTAAAAACTGAAATGTTTTTGCTTTTAGTTTTGGCAAGAAAACAGAGAAATTTGCGTTTTGGCTCGGTCTCATGTTTTGTTACCGATGTCTTTTAGCTTGCCATAGAACAAAAAGAGCCTCCTACCGTGCCAGTTCTCATACCTGCAGTGCCAAGACTTTTTAGACTTGGTGGGAGCTTTCTTTTTTTTCTCAAATGTTATTCAATGGTGGTACAATTACTTCTGAAACACAGTCTAATTTCTGACCCCAGTCTCTCTGAAAATGTCCCTTCAGTTTTGTAATAATGGTCGATTTTGATGGTCTGTGAAGTTGTCTACATTGCTACTCGTTCCTACGGAGTCAGTTTGGATTTTCTTTTCCTCTGTCCATTTTGAAAGTTGGGTGTTCCCTTCATCTTTGAACTTCTCCACTGTTCCATCCAGGTAGTGGTCATATCACCTGCCAGGTAACTCTCTCAGCTACCCTCAAAGTGACAGACGGGATGCTTCAGCCCGAGTACACACATACTTGAATTTATCAGTCTACCTGAAATGCAGCTGCCAGGACAAACGCTATCTTGCTTGTGCCAAATGTCCTGTACACAAAGAAAGAAAAGGTTTTGAGCTCCTTTCTTTTTAACTGTGCTTTTAACAGGGAAGAACTTGCGTTCTTTGATTTACAGTCATTTTTACCTTGAAAGCTACTGATAGCCTGCAATAACTTGGGTGGTCCTCTCTCAGACTCCTAATGCCTCTTGATTTTAGTGAGAATCGTAGTGCTCAAGCTTGCTGAAAATGACTCGATAAGGGATTTTACATGTTCACCTCATTCAGGAAAAATAACTGTGGATGTAAATCATTTTGACCTCAACAGAGCTGAGTTTATTTACACCAGCTGAGGACCTGCCTGAGCCCATGCAAACCTAACACTGATCTTTTCCTTTCTCGGCTGTGTTTAAAGTATTTTCTGTCTTAACCAACCTTAAAGGCCTGCTCTCTACTCCATATCTTAATGTGTCAGCTGGGGCTAACTTAGCATTAGTCTTTTGTCATGCAAGACAGACAAGGTGGGGTTTTTATTTCAGCAAGACTTTTGCTGATTAGCAGAACCAGTGTTTTCAAATCCTGCCAGCTACCAAGATCTCGTTTGAAAGAGATTGAATATTTGGAAACTAAAGGTCAGAAATATCAATAGAGCAGTACATATGGCTCTGAAAACAAAGATTAAGAGTTAAAGCCTTAGAAACAGTACATGAGTTTGCCTCCTTAAAGTGAAAATGATGGCTATCATCTGGTTTGTAAATTCATATCATATGAACATCTTGGAACAGTTTACAGCTGAAGACCAGAAGATGTACAAGTGAATAGGAGGAAAAAAACGCTGAAGACAGGGGAAAGGATCCACAAATACTTCGTCAGATAGGCTTAGCTGTGGCACCTTGGTGTTAGCTGGGGAATAAGCCCTTCTACACTGCAGTAGGGGTTTCTCCTATCCAAATGTGTCTTTTTTAAGAAATTTGGATGTAAACTGCACGCAACTCTTTTCTGTGCTTATGCTTTGACGTTTTCAGGTGGTTTTCTAACTTGATGTCCTTGTGTTCCTCTGCTCTGAATCAGAACCCATTTCACCACTAGGTGCGCTGATCCTGAGTGAAGGACTCGGATCCTTTGATGTTGTGCAGCATGGGAAGGACACCTTGGGACTGCATCCATTGTAATGGCGTGAACAGATAAACGGCATTAATCAAGGCTAAACTGCAAGAGTATCAAGGTGGGAGAAAGCTGGAAGTAGAGGCGTTGATGAAGCACTGTTTGTGGCAGTTTTATAATGCCTTCGTGCCACAAGACTGAAAATTACTGCGCTTTCTACTAAGCAGTGCAGCTCAATTTAAAACACCCTGTTTAAATAACGATTTTGGGAGAGCCCCTACTGTTTCCTGCATTAGAAAGCTGGTGGATGAGTCTGCTGCTGGGCTTGAGGATGGGCTGTGTGTGCCGCCCAGCAGCCTGAGGGGAAGGCGAGACACCGACCCCAAGGTTTGTGTACAGCAGGAANAAGCAGTGCAGCTCAATTTAAAACGCCCTGTTTAAATAACGATTTTGGGAGAGCCCCTACTGTTTCCTGCATTAGAAAGCTGGTGGATGAGTCTGCTGCTGGGCTTGAGGATGGGCTGTGTGTGCCGCCCAGCAGCCTGAGGGGAAGGCGAGACACCGACCCCAAGGTTTGTGTACAGCAGGAACAGTGAGTCCCTCCACAAATGCCTGTGAAACCAGGAAAAACGTGCCCAAGGCTGTGTGTTCTGACTCCTGAAGCATCCCATGCCTCGTTACCTAATCCATCTGCCTTGAAGCTTTCTCAGTCCTGAGTTAAGTCTTCTCTGCTCTTGGTAGTCAAACACTTTCCAGATAATGACATTATTTCTTGCACCTGTCATTTGCTCCTGTCTCACCCTGAATCTTCTCCTTTGGGATTTAGGAAGCAGTTGGCTGGGGAGTTCAGATCTGCTTTCAGATGGGACCCGTTGGGGAAATGAGGAGTGGGTGGGCTTTTTGGTCAGCCCCACGCTGGGAAACTATGCCTGAAACCATGGGAAAAGGAAGCAGCAAAGGATTTATAAATGTCACCTGGACTCCAGAAAGTCCCTTGGCAATCTCCAGCCCTGGCTGCTGCTTCTGGGCTATAAGCAGCTGGTAAAGCTGATAGGAGCTGTGCTGAGTGATCAACGGGAGGCATGTGGCCCTGAACAGTCTCTGTGTTTGCAGAGGAGGGGTAAAGAACTGGAATGGGATTTTTTTTGCTGGTGAAATAACTGCTGAGAGGGACTCAAAGGAGCAGACAAGGCTGGCTCTGGGAGGCACTTAGACTCTGACTCATTGCTGGGCTAAACTCCAGAAAGACCCTCTAAGGGAAGCTCCAAATTTTACAAAGCAAATGTCAGGGAAGGAACCAGTCAGTTTAGTATAATGAAAAGTGTTAAATGAGTTCCTCATAGAAGACGAACCACCCTGGCATCGCCTCCCTTCTGCAGGTGCATGGAGGAAATGTGCACCTCATGCCAGCCGAAACAGAGCTCGACCACTCCTTTGCTCGATGGCCTCATGTGTTGCCAGCTTCAGAGCTTATCCCACGTGCCCTGCAGAGAGACTGCATAAGATGATGTTTCTTTAAAGGTTTCTTTTCATTTTTTCCCCCTTTCTCTGGCGTTGAGGGAGGTGAGGGGCAACGCACACCCCAGCTCCAGTTTCAGAGTGAAGGAAAGTTGCTGATGCTCCCACTTGGGCTCCTGGAAGGGGAAGCAGAGTTTGCAGAAGGTGCTCTGAAGTCTGTGTCTGTAAGAACAGCAATCCTGGGTCTGGTAGAGATCTAGCCTGGATTAATAAGACCGCAATCCTCATTTTATTATCTGGCTCGCATGAAACACCTCCAGACCAGCACAGATAGGGTGTTCACAGGGCCTTCCTACAGCCATTTCTTTCTTTCACTTCTCTCAGACTTCTAGGACGGCGTGAAATTCACCATAGAAACTGTTTGTATCTTTTAATCACAGCCAGAAGATGCCTCAGGTAGCAGAACGACCACAAAAAAATCTCCATGAGGAACATGGATATGAATTTGATGAACCTTTCTAAAACAGAAAAAACCCTTTATGCTGTTTTCCCATTACATGCATAGAGCTAGTTGGAAAGGCACATCCTGTAGGATTTTTCATCTGGGCTTCCTGGGATAAAGAAAACATAGCCTAAAGCCATGCTCACCTAGTCAAGTGAGTGTGTGAGGATGCTAAAATCCACCTTACCCTTTACTTTTCTGGTGTCATCCATCCCTAGATGAGGCAACTTTGTGAATCTCTCAAGGGATGTTTGTTTAGAGCCTTTTCCTTTGCACAACAACTTGTCTGATTTGTCATGAGTCTTATATAGAGTGTGAGCTTATGTCTTCTGATGTACCATGCAAAGGTTGTCTTTTGGTCTATATGCCAAGCTTTGCTGTAAAAGGAAAGGGCTCATCCTTCCCACTACTCATATTTACTGGCTTTTCTCGTTGTTTGACTGGCCAGGTGCAACCATGTACCGACATGTAACAGGGAGATCATGAAAGTGCACACGATAGGGTCTGCATATCCCAAACTACTCTAAAATATTTGAGAGACTGGAGACCTGCAGCACCTGGATACGTTCCTCTCATTGCTGCCCCGTGGGAGCCTCAGCAGCCCATTGCGTGAACCTTTCGGTCACTGACAGTGTGTGTGGCCATTACTAGTGCAAACCTATACCCAAACTTGTACACAGGAATCACATCACTGTCGGAGAATTGTCCCCACACCACAGAAATGTTTTTTGTAAGAGTGTTATAGAAGATACTGGAGAAAGAAGAGTGGACTTGTAAAAATATTAACCACTGAAATGCTTATAGGGTATTATTGTAACAGCTTTTATGGGAGCTAAGCAGTGTTCGAGAGAGCTGGCCAAAACAAAAATGAACAGAAAAGGGCTGAATTCATTGCAAGACTAAATCTGTGTTGCTCCCTAGATATCAACAGAGTGATGTTGATTTATACCAGCTGCAGATGTGACCTAGGTCACAACTCTCTGCTTCATCTCCCTTGCTGGGTGATGCTTGGAGGCCCTTTACTGAAGTCTCATCACCCAGGATCCCCTCACCAAGCGCGGCCCCACATGTTTACCAAAGACTGTACATTTTATCCTCTCATCCTCATTGCGCTGTGTCTGCCCCACGGGGTCACGGCACGTCACACCGGAGCCGGTCACAACTGACACGCTGGCCTGTAATTGGAAGTGGCACTGTGCATCGGGGAGCAACAAAAGGAAAATGTTGAAAAAGTGACTTTTTTTTCCCCACATTTCCTATTCCAAGAGTTGGAAAGTCAGAGTGTCCCAGAGCACTGTGGTCACAGCAGCCCCTGGAAAAGAGGGATGCTTCTCTTCCATCTTCTGCCATCCCCATGCCAGCTTGCACTGGGGGACTCAAAAAGGCATCTAAAGCAAATAAACCAGGAGTAGGGGACTTCCCCACTTTTATCTTGAAGTTTTGGAGTACAAACACAAGAGAAGCAAAGGGCGTTCTTCCTCCGCCCATCTATCCCTTAACCACAGCCAGATCCATTTATAGGGTTGCGTAGCTCTTCAAGGCTGATGATTGAAATAACTGGATTCTCAGAGAGAGGGTATTTCCCTTCCCTCCAGCAAAGTGTGTCCCTGCTTGTTACTGGAGAAATTGTACAGCCCTGCAAGTTGAGTCAACAATCTTTACCCTTGTCTGGAAAAAAGCACCCTTATTGTTTTAGCCTTGCTATCCTCATCTTGCAGCCCTGGGTAATCAGGATTAGCTGTTACTCACGCAAACAGTGCCACTTATGTTTAGTTTGATCTCATTTCCACACAGAAAAAGGGTATGAGGGCCTCACAAGTGTGTTGAGAGCTTTCTATCCCCACCGAGTTTCTCGCATCGCTACTCTGTAAAGTCAAATCATCTGCTTTAAAACCAGAGCAACTGCACAATCAGAGCAACGGCAGAGTCCTGGTGCTTGCATGAGCCCCAGCTACCACGGCAAAACCTTCCAGTAATTCCCTTTCGGATGCTGCACAGGAGTAAAAACATCAAGAGCACCTCCAGTTTGATCTTCGAAGGTGCTGCACATTCCTCTTTTAACTCTAGCAAGGGCATTAGCACCCCTTAATAGGTGTGCTGCTTGCCTGGTGCAGTAGCCCTTCCACAACCTGGTTGTGGGCTTGCCCCTGCCGGGTGGAGTTCACTGTGTTATGGAAAACTTCTTTTCTTTCTTGAACCTCGTCTGAACAAATTTAAAGCAACAACACGCAGTGTTGTCTAGGACCTCAGCTGGCTCCCGGTGTCCCAGCACAGGTTAAGAGTGGAGTTACTGGGAGAGAGCCAGCAGGATAATTAATGTGGCAAGAACAAGGTGTTTTTTCAGGAACATGGTGCTACCTAAGCTTGCAGAAAACTTCAAACCAAGACGAGGCACTTCCCTGGAAAACAAGCCGTAGTTTCAGAATCGTGTAGGAACTCCTGGGTGAGTTTTTCTGCCCCGCACTATGCAGGTCAGATGAGATTATTATAATGGTCCCGCTGTTTCACGCCTGTGAAAGTTTGCTGCAGTTCCTTTGAAGAGCTACTCAGCTTAGCAGGAGGGGACTTTTTTTTCCCTGTTGGCATATTATCGGAAGAGATCAGACTAATTGTGCATTTATCTGGAATTACAGTTATGAAGCCACTCTAATAAGGCAGTAATTCATATCTTGAGTGATTTACGGCCTGAGCCTGAAAGCCCTCTGAATCCGTTGACTCCAGTGGGATTTCCAAAGGCGGCGAGATGCAAGGTCATTGCAGAGCACTGCTCCGTTGTGCTGCTGATGGTGTGGAACCAGCACCTTCACACCACCACTTGTTTGTTAGGATTTACAGAAAACATCACGAAGTGGACCCAGAATACATGTGATTTGTGTACTACTCTCTAATTCACAGGGCATACTTTTTCAACAACTCCTCTCCTGCCTTCCCCCGCTGTGGCACCTCGATGACTTGGGAGGAGTTTTAGGTGGCAATTCTTCTTCACTCTGGAACTTGGACTGTTAAAATTCATTTAGCTTCAACAAAGGAGAGTAAGGAGCTTTTATAGTCCCTGTGAAGTAGTTTTAACATAGGACTCAAAAGACAAAGACTGCTGTTGAATAGCAATGTTTGTTTAGCACTTTTTAACATTTAAATCTTTCTCCATTTGGATGTGTCTTCCCTTTTGAACTAGAGGCCTAAGTTCCTCTATTTGCCTGCAAAACTGTTTTTTTTTTATCTCGCACTGAATCCCCAGAAAATCCTCAAATATTCTTGCAAACCTCAAAGACATTAAGGCGTTAGCCCCCCTTCTTCTCCATTTAGACCTTTGAAGGTTGGTGTGACTAGAATGTTTTTGGAGTTATAGCTCAGAGTCTGAATAAAAAACGAAGGGAAGCATTTTGCAATACTGTAGCCAGTACAATAACTAATTACTTATAGATTTTAGGTCACATTTGAAAAAGACAAATACTGAAATAAATGGATAATCATTTGGAGCAACCACTAAGAGTTTGTTTAAATACTTTGGGTTAAATTCAACTCTGCGTCATGGCAGAGCAGCTGCCTGCATCGATGCACGCTCTGGCTTTGTACCAGCGCCAGTGAGAGCCAAACTGGCCCCTTTGCTGAGATCAGAAACACTTGTAGCTCGGTTTGTGCACTGCACTGGATGGTTGGTTGGGCTTTTGCTGGACCATGCCAGTGGGAAGAGAGTTAACCAAGCAAAGTATGACCATTTCTGACACCAAACAAAACAGAAAAAAAATAGCTGAGGGTTTGGAGGCCAGGTGCTGCCTTCCACCATGATGATTAGCAGAAAAAGCTAAGACGTGTCGGCAGATTTGTGGTGATGTGATCTCACTCTGCGAACAACAGACTTCTTCAGAAGAGAGGGGTAAAATACAATTAGTGACCCATATATTACAGATGAGTTTAATCTTTAGATATAGGCAGCATGTGTATTAAAATTTTTACCTGTCTGTAATATGAGCAGAGAAGTCATTCCTTTATTACAGTTGACATTTAATGTGATGGCTTTAACGTACTTTAAAGAACAACAACCCTTAGACAGAACAACTTCTTAGCTGTGAGCCAAATTAAATTGCATTTTTTACATTTGCAACCGGAAACATCAATAATTTTGCTAAGGCGAGATGCGTCATGGATGCATTCAGCATAAACTTCAGGCTTTGGAAACCTGGAGAACCAGCTTCTAGTTAGTAAACATTTTGCTCTTCAGCATCTCTGTGTGCTTGGGTGGTGCTTCGAATTGCGTGTGACTTCTGTTGAGGCTATGAAAATTGCATTCAGCCTCTCATCAACCTCCAGGGGCAACCTGCAGCCTTCTCCTCCGTGTCGTTTTTCTGTGGTTTGACAGTAATGTCAATAACAGGACATGGCAATGATTATATAAATACTCTTTATTTATTAACACACATTCTCAGCAGAATCCTGATCTAAAGCTCTGGCGCTGGGAAATCTGCACCTCGCTGCAGAGCTGAGCTTTGTGGCTCAAACTGTCCATGGAAGAGGTGTTGGTTGGGACCAAGTGTCTCCACACCACGGGGCTGGGAAACCAGCAGCCTGCGCGCCTGCCTATGCAGCAGGCTGGAAAGGGTGGCAGGCATCTCCTCCCTTCCCAAGGGACACCACGTGGGGAACTTCACTTCAGCTGCTTCCCTGAAGATTTTGGTAAATCCTTCCAGCCACAGCGTGTATCCCACCATCTCTGGCTGCTCCCCATTCCTCCACAGCTGATAGCCCAGTTTTCTCCTCAAAAGGAGCGAAGTCCCAGCTTAGTGCCAGACAGCCCCTATGAAATGTTCACCTCCTTGGAAAACCAGGGAGAACACTGTCAGGTATGTTGGAAATGATACTTTAGGGCTCTGGAGGAGATCTGTGTCCTCAAGGGCCTTGCTAACTTACCTCAGAAATACATGTGAGTCAGTGAGACAGGGAGATAAACTACCCACCCCCCCCCAGTTCTCACAACCCCAAATCTCCTCAGGTCACGCAAAGTCGTCAGGGACAGGGATGGGAGCATCAGGAAATAACATCCTTCCTAAGGGAAAGTATTCCTTTTAATTAATTGTATCCCTTTTATCCATGACAGTGTAATTGCATTTTGCTTAACTAAATGTTTTTAATTGGTGCTGGGAGTGAATGATAAGCAAAGCTGTACAATTCCTTATTAGCTGTTGTAGACAGCTATGGTAGGGCACTGTAGTTGGGAGTCCTAAAAGCTGGGGCCAAATAGCACCGAGTTGGGTGGTCGGTGAGGGAGGTGGTGTGGCCACGCAAGCCAGCCTCTACCGTCTCAGGGCTACCCATTTTTGCCTGTCAGGGCTACCCACTTTCATAGATGCAAGAGGCCTTTTTGTTGCTTGCTAACTATCCAGTCGTGACTTGTGGCACTCTTCCTGCCCCAATGGACCTTCCCTTGGACTGGAGCAGAGGACGCGTGGGGCACGAGCACCCTCCAAACTTGCTGCCTGAGGGCCTGATGCCGGCTTTCAGGCTCCAAGTGCCACTGCAGTGAGTTGTGTCCTGTCCTCACAGCGGCGAGGCTGGAGGTGAGCTGTGCAGCTGTCCCTGCCCTGGCCCTCCAAGGGGACACCTCTGACACGCTGGCAAAGTCTGGGGCTTCGCGTTAAAAACAGTTTCTAGCTATTAAGAGTGGAGAGGAAAACCTGTAAAACTGTCCTGACTGCCTCGCGGTCCCCCACAAACCAGCAGGCACAAGAGACCGAATCGCAAAGGTGTTTTTCACTCTTGCGCTTTCCAAATCCCTGTCCGGGAGCCCCGTTTGACCGCAGCCGGAGGTGCCGCAGGCGGGGAACCCACGGCCGGCCGCCTCACCCCGCAGAGCCAGCGCCCCGCTCCCGGCCTTGGGCTCCGGCTGCGTGGGCCGGCCCCACGGAGG
>VZSC01006613.1:71075-113111 GCA_013398225.1 Steatornis caripensis
GAGCCGAGCCGAGCCGAGCCGGGGCTGCGGGAGCGGCGGCCGCGGAGCGGGTGGCGGCCCTTGAGCTCCCCTTAGTGTCGGGAAGGAGCACTGTGCATGAAAACCGCTCGTCCGCGGAGACGGCCGCGGCGTGCCCCGGCGGTTCAGCGCTGCCGTGAGGTTCCCGGGGAGGCAGCGGGGGCACCCCGTGAGCCGTGCGTGCAGCCGCTGCCCTTGCTGGGAAACGTTTCTTTGACACAGGAATTGACATGAAGATAACTAACTCAAGCCCAGCTAGTTTTATCCAGTGGTTCGGAAAAACAAAGTTGGTTTCGGGGTTTTTTTTAACTTTTTGGAATTAAATAAGGGCGTTTCTTGCCTCTACCAAAACAAAACACAGCAGTGAGTATGGCAGTTTGTACCAGGCGAGGAGCTGCCACAGGCATCTGTGATTTGAACAAGTGTGGAATTTAGTGTGAACTTCTCAATCTGCTAAGGCCGGACTTCAGGTGTGTATTTCTGGCCCCTGGGCCCCTGGCTCTGGCAGGAAGCAAGCCTGCAGCCCAAGTGTCACAGCCTCCGTGACTCCCTCAGCTTATCTACCTCTTATGGGAACCAAGAAGAATTTCTTTCTGCTTTAACGACATTAGTGACTTGTTTCTGGTTTCACCCTGGTTTGGACAGAAGACCAGACGTAAATTGTGCTGCCACCACCTAGCAGCCTCTGCCATTTTTTTACAGCTGGGCAGCGCTTCTCCAAGGGGCTCCATCGGGACTGACACAGGCAGAGAGCGTGACATCGCCAGCCACAGTGGTCCCTGCCAACAGATGCTATTTCTTGTATGTGGCACACCCTGCACTGGGCTCAATTCTGCTGCTGCAGCTCAGACATGCTCTGCTTTAGCAGGCAGAAATGGTTGTGCTTCTAACTCTTGTGTGAGCATTGTGCCTGCAGCTCTCCTCCCAGCTGGCTGGGCTTTCCTCTCCAGACCAAGCATGCAGGGTGGTTTTATGAAGGCAACGTTTGTCATCCTGCCAAGCTGTGGTTTTGCCAGCGCAGAAATATTAACACATGTCTGAGTCCTGCGCCCTCTATTTCCCTTCCCAGACCACAATGAGCTGTGCTGGTGTAAGCACTAGTCTACTGGTTCCTGCGTCCCCGCTGAATGGAGGACGGTGTGCCAATGCTGCCAGGCAGCTGCATGTTTTGGCCTGTTCCCCTTCAGCAGTGGCATTCCCAGCCCCTGCAGCCATTGCCCCGACTGTGTGCCTGCTTCAGCCACCTTGAGCCCTTCCGCTTCCTCCTTTAGTCCCTGCAAGATAAATGTCATTTTGTGCGCTTGGCACAGAACTCCTCAGTGTTGGCGTGGGCTCTCTCGGGCTACTAGGAAATCCCTCTGGGTCCAGATTTTGCAGATTTTACATCTGCACTGCAAGGTGAAGAAGTGGCAGGGGAGCAGGTTAGGCATGTCATCCTCTGGTTTCTGGGCACACTGGTGGACAGTAGCTTGGGTTCAACCTGTTCCTGCTGTACTTAGGAGCAGATGGGCTGGGCCACAGCCTCCTTTGCCTTGGGCATGCAGGTCCAACCCCTGATGTCCTGACCTTAATCCTGGTACAACTGCTCTTTTCCGGATGCCCATACTCCAAAAAGGAGGTTTGTGGAGATTTAAGGCCAGCCAAAGGGTCGTCACTGGGGACATGGTGACTTTCCTTTCAGTGGCAGTTTTGCCGGACAAAAAAAATCAAATGTCTCAGCGTTTATCCTGAAAAATGCTGAGGAACGTACCCTGTTAGCAAGGAAAGTGAGAAAATTAGAGTATAAGCATCACATCCTGATGTATCAAGACAGGAATATAGCTTGTAAAACCTTCCTTTCCTGACAGAGGAGTTGCTTTATTTACATACTGCCACACAAAAAAAAGCTGAGAGAAACGCGCACAGGCTCAGCACTCTCCATGGGGGCCCTGCAGAAAGTTGAGTTAGGCCAAGTGCCTGTACTCACTGTGCTGTTAATGCTGGTGGGGTTCCCTACCAGAACAAAAAGCTTTTCTCTCTTCTCCTACAGAGGAGCCACTGTCCGCTTACACCGGCTTTGAAATAGTTGTCATTCATGAGGTTTCACCCGTGGTTTGTGGCAGCTGCTCCTTGCCTCGTCTAAACCAGAGCCAAGAATGATAAACGTCTCTCTTCATTTTCCTGTTGTCGAAGGTCTCTGAGAGAATACTGGAAAACCCTTGGGATTTTCCAGACTTCTTTCCTGAAGCCTGAGACCCCGTAACAAAGATTTCCTCTGGTTCAAAACGGTGATGAGCTTTGCTGCAGGTTGCACTGTCGCAACCCCGTGCAGTGCTGGGTCTTCTCGCTCACTTTGGCCCTGGATGCCCCATCGCCTGCTGCTCTTAACCAGCACTGGTCATTTTTTCCACTTATATCTGGATTTCTAAGCACTAAAAACTAGTTTCAAAGCTGCGTAGACTAACGCAGTTCAATTAAGTCGAATGCCCGCAAGCAGGTTATTGCGATGCGCCCAGCTACATGTACACAGGCTGCTTGTCACCTGCCGAATTGCTGGTGGAAAAGGGGCAGACTTAGGCCTTAAGAAAGATAAGCCTTTCAGCTGTTATCTCAGACATGTATAACACTTCCTGTTAAGGTAGAAGACTTTGGTTTAGGGTCTATATTTTCACTCTGGAAGGTTAATTAGCTGATACTTCCCCATTACTGCTTTTATTCTTCATCCCTTTGCTTTACTAGAGTATATCTTTTCTAAAGGTATGAAAATGCTTAGCTTTATACAGCAGGTAAGGCAAGGGAAAGGCTAAGAAACACTGAGAGGGGCACTTGGCCAAGGTCAAAAACAAGGTCTGTGCTAAACCAGGATAGTGCGGCATCTAGACCCCAGGCACTTATTTTTGCACTTTTAACTTGTGATCAACATCATTTCTGGACGACATTTATTTTTGAATGCCAGAGAGACCATCTGATGATTTCTGAGCGTCTCCTATCTTGGGTGTATACACTTCACTGGGGGTTTTAGGCTCAGACTCACAACTGTGACAAAGATGGACTCGGCCAGCTCAGCTGCAGTAGCTGCCCGATTCTGCGCACTTACCCTGCTCTCTCTTACTGCACTTAGCTAAAGGGGACCAGCTCTCCTCCCCTGTAGACTTAGAGGTCACACATGTGTGAGCTACTGCAGATGAGCTGATGTCAGGTAGCTGGAAAAAACCTCCAGTTGTTTTGTGACAGCTGGGATGTTTCAGGTTACCTGTGGGTCTTGCAACCGTTATTGATTTATGGAAAATTTAGCTTTCTCTGTCAATATTTTTATGACCTGGTAAAAAGACTATAAGCACAGCCTGAAGAAATTGGGTTCGCGTTATGAATAAGAGCCCCGTAGAGGGCGGAGGCGGGCAGCAGCTCCCAGGGCAGCCTTCAAATGTGTCCCTTCAAATGCACTCCACCCCAGCGTCCTCGTTGTGGGAGCAGTTGTTCACACCCCAGGCAGGCTTTGGACAGTCCAAAATTGAATGTTCATTCCCTCTGCAATTCACATCATCAAGCCAAATTTGTCCGGTACCTTTGGAAGATGAATTAAACAAATAAACAAACAGAAAACTGTTGGACAAAAGAGAGGGGAATATACATTTTTTTCTAAAGAGACCCTGCGGATGGCAAGCATGCCTTGAGTTGCACCGTTGGCTTGCTGCAAATCAAGCCTTTGGGCACAGCTCAAGCAGCACATGACGTGCAGGTCCCTCATCCCAAGGGGCGTGAGCTGCCCCTGTGAGGAGATGCTCTTGGCCCTCCTGTTGCTCGTGTAGAGGACCTTGCTGTGGTACTTTCTGGGTGCACGTAACCTCCCAGGCAAGGCCTGGGGAGGTGGAAGGCTGTTCTGGACTCACCTGCGGTGGCTGTGAAGGCAGAGATCGCACGGTTGTATCCCAGCATTCGGCAGACCACAGTGGCATCTTGAGTGCTCCAGCCATCATCACATATTGTTCCCCAGGACCCTCGGTGAAAGATTTCCACACGGCCCCTCCTGCCCCCTTCTGCTATTCGTATAATATTATTGAAGTTGCCTGACAGTTCAGAGGAGAAGAAAATAGCTTTACTGGTCGTACGGGCATGAGGAAAAAAGCACACTGAAATATAGAAGCAGTGACCGTCCAAACTAGACAAACGTTCCCATCTCCACAGCTGTAGCCAGGGTGGGACCAGAAGCTACTGGTAGCTCAAATCCGAACAATTCAGGGTCCTCTCCTGGGTCTGGAGACATGAGGCTGTAGCTCAGCGCACAGACCGCTCAGTACTGGTAGCCATGCTGCAGGTTAACCAGTGTGCACAGGGGGCACGTTGGTCCTGGTCTCAGGTAGCTTTGATGCCAGAAAGCAAGTGAGAGAAGAAGAAATAAAAGTCCAGTACCTTCTCCCTTTTCACCTTTGCTCCCTTTTGTTCCTGGGGAACCTGTTCCAAATTAAAAAACAAGCAAATATTTGGCAGATATTTGGGGAAAAATCCAGTTATTAGCTTTTTCCGAATAATTAAGTGAGTCAGAGAGGCAAGGGCTCCCTTGTGGAACAGAGCCTCTGAAGTAACTAAAGGTATGTAAAAGAAATGTGGCAAGAAAAGTAGGATGACATACAGCAAAGTCTTCCTAAAGTGTGACCCAAGAAAAGGGCCACTTGCAAAATCCCATCCACTCACTCATGGCAAGTGTATCTTATTCCCACTACTGCCTACAAAATGGCATCTCTGATAGCTTTGGGCTCTCCAGAAGCAGGCATGGTATCTCCCAAAGTATTTGCAGGAAGATCTGCGTCATGGCGTTTGCTGTCAAGGTGCTGCCATGGGGCAGCAGAAAGACATTCCCAACGATCCTCTATAGTTCTGTGCAGCATCCTGGTCTTGAGAGCAGAGATGCTTGTAAAAACACGATGAGCTCTTCCCCCAAGAGCTACCTCCACAAAGCACACATTGCCATCTCCTTCTGGGGACCAGAAGCTGAGACTCACCCCGGGGCAGTCCCTAACCTGGGGTCACCCCAGGTATGCTTTTCCCCTCCTCCTGAGGCATAGCTCCAGGAGTGCACAGAGGAGCCCCAGATAGGCTCCTGTTTATTTTATTTCCGAGGACTCTTGTACTCTTCATTGTGAACAATTAAAAGAAAAGGCATCTGGAGCGCTGTTCGCTTCCTGTGGTCTGCTGTAATTACTGTTTTGGGTTGTTTTTTCCTACAGGTTTTAGGGTTTTTGGAAGCATTCTGTGATTGGAAGGGAAGGGGATGAGGATGGGGAGTAGTTGTAGTGTTGGCCCTTAGCCCTTTTGTGCTATTTTTGTTTCCTACAATTAAAGAAGCGTAGTTATACAGCCCTGGTGTTTCCGATTCTGTGCTCCTGACTGCCACGTTTACGTGACATTTATCCCAGCGGCATAGTGTGCTGCAAGATGTCTCTGTACAGAACAAAGAGGAACATGGACTGTTTCAGTTTCCTGTGAGATTGGGGATTTGAGAAAATCTAATGCATCTATTTATTTGTATGTCTTTTGGTACACTTCCCAAGGCGTAAATGTGCCACTCTGCACATTCATCTTCTGGGAAGACCAATCTGCCTGCTAAGTTCCTCCAAATGAGCTCCGTAAACATACCCCAGGGCAGCTTCTGCCAGTCTGTGATGCACAGTCCCAAACCCAAATGCACCATCAGCTCCACAGACCGTGTGGCAAACAGCCTTACCAGAGGGTCCACGGTCTCCCTTGGCTCCTTTTACTCCTGGTTCACCTTTTGGACCATGAATGCCATAATCACCCTTGCTTCCTTTTTCACCAGTTTGGCCTGGGCTGCCTGGGTGGAAAGAAAGAAAGTCATTGCCTTTGTTCTTTCCCAAGGAAAGAATGTGACGAGTGTTTCACATTGATGCAGAGAAGTGGGACGTGGCTCTTAAAGGGCTTTGCATGATCAGAATAAGTCATGCTGTCAAACAAGGGTTTACCTGGCAGGCCCTGGTCTCCCTTTGCTCCCTTTTGCCCTGGAAGACCTAAGATCATCAACACAAACAAACAAACAAAAAATTATAAGACAGATATTTATAAAAGCTTATGCACAGTGGTATTTATGATGGATTTCAACTCGTCTAGTTTAGCTGTCTATGCTACCGGCATCTATTTATGAAGCGAGCATCTTATTTCCCATTATACTCCATGCAGACCTCATCAATACAGAAATACAGGCAGTGGAGAGTTGTTGTCTCCAGAAGCAGATCAACTTCTGGTCATTTGTTTCATATCCTAAGCTCCACTGATGGGATAGAGCACCCTCCAGCTGCGTCTTTACTGACCATATAGAGAGCCTAGACATGTAAATTTAGGTGCAGCAGACATATGTAAGCACATAACTCTGGGCCAGATGATTCCCATCCCTATTGTCTAGGTATCAATGAATGCAGAAGCATGCAGCACTTGGACTTTCGTCACTTCCTAATGGAGATGAGAGGTTATGTGCACTATATAAATTCAGAGTTTAAAAGGTTGATTCAAGAGAAATACACCGGAATAGGATTGTACTGCAGAACGTCACCCTATCATTTGGGTGCCTGGGACAGAGAGGTGACCTTCTTCAGATGGAAGGTCAAACAAAAGGCCTAGGTTATGCGCTCCAAGTTGACCTCTGAAGATACCTCTTCCTCCAATGCTACAGAGGAGGTGAGGACTGATGCTTGCTACTGAATACCCTCCCCGTCAGATTTACAGCCAGTAAAATTTGTCTTTAGCTCCCGGGTCGGGAGGTTATTGTTTGGTTCATCTTAAACTGCTGCTTTGTTTATGCACTTTCTGTTTATACAAAAATATAGGTACCATCACGTCCTCATGCACATTACAGATGGTTGAAACAACCCTTCCAGCGAGCAGCTATCCCTCCCAGCGGTCTGGCAGAGGCCCAGGTCCACCATGGCATTCTGGGATGCATTAGGACTCCAAGAACAGGGCCCAACAAATCTCCTCCTCGCTGTTGCAGATCCCTTTCCAGTGTTTGCATCATGTGTGTTGTTAGACCCCAAACCTGTTTTCTTCTCCTTTACCTGTTACTCCTTTGTCTCCCTTTTCACCTCTGAGTCCTGCAATGCCTTGTGTTCCTAAAATTAAAAACAAATCAGTAAGGATGAAGCCACCACACAAAGCAAGGCCAGAGTAGGAGGTCAGTGGGTTACAGGTTTGAGCAGTGTTGTACCTGGACTACCACTGGGCCCCTGGTCCCCCTTCTCCCCTTTCGGACCAGGTCTGCCTTCAAAGCCAGGATTTCCAATGGGTCCAGGTTGTCCGGTTACGCCTTGAGGTTGAGAAAAGCACGCACATGTGAAATGCAGCAAGACATATGAAGGAGAAAACAGAAAGATAGCTCAATCACTGTGCAGATTGAGTTGACCCTATGAAGGCAAAACAGACGCTGTGTCTCTCCAAATTGCAGTCCTCCCCTGGCAGAGCTAATCTTAGTGGTGCAGTGAGTGATGGCCTCAAGTGAAAGGCTGTATGGACCTGTGTCCTTGCAAACTCTAGGCCTTGAGAGGAACAAGTGCTTTCTTAAAATAGTAGCCAATTTCTGCCCTTGTGTGTGCATGCATGTCAGGAATGAGGACACGGCCCTCCATGGTACAGGACTCCTCTTTCCTTCTCATTCTCCTGCGCAGTGAGTGGGGTCCAGATGAGACAGCTGAGGCTGTGTGATGGATTTGCACAAATTGGCATGGTTTCTTCATCTAGTCATCATTTTGTCTTAGCCATGCTGGGATCTAGCATGACTGAAGTTTTCCTTGTCATGAAGCACCGTCTAAAAGAGATTGTTTTCATATCACCAGAAGAAACTGCACCTTCTTTACTAGCTTACCTGCCTCTCCTTTCTGCCCAGGACGTCCAGGCTCCCCTGCACTGCCTGTAACAAAATCATGGCATCAGTGCTAATGCAGCTTAGCCAAACGCTTCAGCTAGGGCAGCCCTCCACCATGGCACGCTTGTGCTGATGGTAGATTGCGCTGTGTCCTCTGCACTTACCATTGAAACCCGGCAGTCCTGGGACCCCCTGGTGTCCCTGAGGACCCATGGGTCCGCGGGGCCCGGGATCTCCCTTGTTGCCCATTTCGCCTTTCTGTCCTTGGAGACCTATCAAACAGCGCAGCACATGTGTGTAAATTCAAAAAACAGATTCATTTTCTCTGCAGACAGTGGACCACCTCCACCTAGCTTGTCGCACTTTAAAGCTGGGCTGGCTATTAAACAGACAACAGATGCTCTCTGTTATTACTAAATTACTAAAAAGAAAATGGGTTCTGTCCCAGCTCAAACCAGAACATAGCTGCACCAGCAGCAGAGTCTGGCCTCACACCTAGATTTACCATTCAGTAGCATTCCTATAAAGCTGTAGGAGGACTGGGATGGATGGCACCTCAAGAGCAACGTCTGGCTCTTCCAGACTGTCTGGCCAGATGTTTGTCTGACCTGCTGTTAAAGACTTGCAGTGACACCACAGCACCTCCCCAGTCTATCCCCCAAACTATCCCCAGCACTAGAGTATTCTCTTCTCTAGTTAAACATCCCTCATTGCAGCCTGAACCCTTCCCTTCTCTTAGGCACGCTGGAGATGGAGGACAGCGTATTCTAGTCCTGTGCTTCCAGGGAAATGCCACATCTCCCCTTAGCCTTCTCTTCTCTGAACAGGTGATCAGCATGCTCTAAAAGGATGAATCTCTTGAAAGCGCCTCATTTAAAAAACGACATCTCCTTCATCTTTCTACTCCAGAATTATCCCAAAATCCTGTCCTTTAGGTGTTCCTCCTACTTTCACTTTTCTCTTCTGGAGCAACTTGTGCTGAGTGCACCGGAGCACATGGGATCTGATGGAAGATCTGAGGAAGCTCTAATCAGCCTGTCCAGCCGTCCTCCCTGGTCTGCACCACACGCATCTTTCTTTTGCTATCCTGCTTTCAGCCTTTCCTCTTTGGGTGCAGCCCTCGTGAGACCACTGAATAACAGCTGTCCAGGAGGTGCGCGCCGGTGCATGTTACATGGGAGAAACGTGGTGCATTATTCTTCCACTTAAGCTGAATAAAAGTCAGGCTTATGTAAGATACAATGTTCTCAGAAATAGGTTTTACTGAGTGAGGACTAATATCCACGTGCTTGTGCCCATAGATTATATTGTATTATTTTATACCATGAAAATCCTACAGCAAACGTCACTGCTTTAATCTGAGGTAGGCTGATAATTGAATACCTGTGGCTTTCATCAGACAAAGATCACTCTATAAAGAGAACTCCATGGTGCAGAGTCAACATTTTGCATGCACCCTTCTCCTACCCTTCCTTTGGGAGCTTTGCTGGAGCATGACATGAGATTAAATCCCTTCAGATCAGGGCGAGTGTCCTGTTCATCCAGCTCCTTCATCGACTGGCAAGCCACGCTCAGGGATGCCTGGATTTTTATGAAATATCTGACCTATGAAGACTTCTGCTATTAAAATAGCAGTAGAACGAGTTTAAACTGGAGTACATGGGAAAATCTTTAAAAAGTTGGGATAGTGAAGAAGTCTTACCTGCAAGCCCCATCTCTCCTTTTTCTCCTCTCACTCCTGGCTCACCACTTGGGCCAGCAGGACCAGGATCTCCTTTGTTCCCCTTTGCACCCTGCAGTCCACGTAAACCTGCAAGGGCAACACCACTTTTCTGATGCTTCATCGGGTGTTGTGTCTAGTGAATGCCAGCAGCAGGCCACACGCTCAGCTGCAGGCATGAGCCAAACTCCGCTCTTCATGTGCTTGAGAGTGGTGCTGGTGGCAGCGGGGAACTGGCCCACCGTGACCAGTGCACGTTGACTTTTAAAATAAGATTTTTTCCAGCTAAGTTCTGCTTTTGTTCACGTTAGTTTTACACAGGCTTATTTCCTTCAACTCCAATGACATTCCTACTGACTTACACCTTGACTGAGGACAAGATTGCCCATAAAATCATCCATAAAGCCACTTTATGTTCATCCACAGAAGTAATTCAGGTGTCAGAAAAGCCTTACCTTGGATTCCTTGGTCTCCCTTTGTCCCCGGTGGTCCCTGTAGCCCTGAGATGTAAAATACATATATCAGCTGACACACATCATCTATTCACAGTAATGGCTAAGAAGAAGAGATGAATTTTTTAATCATCCTTTGTGCATGTGCCTTCGGTCACCACTGAGGCCAATCTTGAGCTGGCAGGGACCAGCACAACCGCTCTGGTAAAGTCTGTGGAGCTCGGCTGAGTGCGTGGCTGGGCAAGGGCCAGCTGTCCTCCAGCCAAGCCCAGCTCGTGGGGACTTTTGGGGAGATCTTTCCTGAAAATGCACTGAACTATTGGGTTCTGATTTATAAGAATGGTGCTTGGCAAGAGGTGCTGTTTCAATGTTGTAAGTGCAGCCAGGAAGGTAGGAAAACATGATTTTAATTTTTTTTTTTTCTTCAGAAAAGTTCATCAGTTTAGCCAAGGACTAGGGATGGGTGAGATACAGACCTGACCTAACAAGAGTTGCATCTTAGATCATCATAGGATCATAGAAACTCTGGTTTATCTGGACATTGCCTAGTCCAACCTCTGCTCAAAGCAGAGCAAACATTAGATCAGCACTTGCTGCATCCCCAGTCTGGAGACATTTATCTCCTGCAGTGGGTGTACTTCCACCCAAAACCCCCAAGTACCCAGGGCAGCAGCTTGTGCGTGGCTGTGGAGGGGGCTGCNTAGATCAACACTTGCTGCATCCCCAGTCTGGAGACATTTATCTCCTGCAGTGGGTGTACTTCCACCCAAAACCCCCAAGTACCCAGGGCAGCAGCTTGTGCGTGGCTGTGGAGGGGGCTGCTTGCACCCAGCACATTCCCAGTCTGTGTGGTTGTTTCCCCAGGAACAGGCTGGGTAAGGCCCCAAATCAGTCTGTTACGCACACTGATCATCCGAGGCCATATAGAGCGGGGACTGGGGAAGTGTCCTTGAATTGTCCTGGAGTGAGGTGGGCAGCAGGACTTGCTAGGAGCAGAAAGCCCAGATATCTGCTTGTTGTGGCATGCACATAAACCCTCTCTTGTCTCACATGGAGATTCGGGATGGTTAGTGCAGATAACAATGATACAGGTACAGTTCCTCCATCACCCCTGAGCTTTTCTGGTAGGGTAGCAGTGAGGAGACAGAGTCAAAACGCTCCTTCGTAGTGGTCACTGACCTGTGGGGTCAGTGCAGGGGTCAGGCTCCTGGGGGATCACTCAAAAGGTGCAGAAGCTCTCCTCACGGCTAGGGCACTGGGTGTCTGCCCCTTGGGCAGGATCTCAGTCTGGAGACTGAAATCGCAAATGCTCACTTTAGGTCTCTTAGGGGAAAAAAAGAGAAAGAGGAAAAGAGGAAAAGTTGCTTACAGCCCATTTACAAACATACCTGGTGAACCAGGATCTCCTTTGCGTCCAGGAGGCCCTGAAATAAATATTTAATGGATGTTTTTCATTAGTCAGCACTCAGTGAGGAGCATACCAGTATGCAGGTTGATAGGCTTGAGGTCTGGGCTGAAGACACCACCTTTTTGGAGGGCACCCAGAGCCCAAGTCTACAAGTTACAGGAGGGGAAAGCAGCCCGGAGCCACGTGTGCAGCTGCAGCGGGATCTGGAGGGGGCTGCACAGGGCTGTGCTCCGGCTTCTCCAGGTGTGTCCAGCTCCTGAGACATCCAGAGACAGTGTCCAGCCCTGGGTGCGGGGGCATCACTAACTGACAGGAAGACCAAATCTTGCCCTAGTTATTTGTTCATCTGAACTATGTTTTTGGCCCAGCTTTGCCAGTGGTACAGAGGAACCAGCTTTCTGCCTTGTACAGCCAGCATGAAGAAACGGAGCCATACCTGGAACCAGGGTGATGTTGTTCATCATCATCATCAGGTTTGCGTTGCTGCTTTTAATTATGGTGATTTGCTCTTCTAAGCTTTTCCTCCAGTTTTCTTCATGTCCTGTGTGCTTCTCTGTAGAGTTCCTCTCCAAAAGCAGTTTATTGGCAAAGGAGCTTTCCAGAATCTTTTCTGTGTAGGAGGTATTTTGTTCTTGAAATTTCAATACCTCTCTCTGCATCTTAAACACTGAGGAAACAAAAGGCCCGTGCAGTGAATATTCCCTGCCTGATCTGGCTGGGAAATGCCTGTTCGGCAGAGCAGGTCCTCAGCACCGGTGGAGGGCACCTGGGGTTAAACACCACCACCGTTGGACCAGGGGAGCTGGTTTTCCTGTGCCAGCCCTTGCTGCAGCCAGAAGAGCAGCCAGGAGCACTGTTGCAAATGCAAAGCACATATGCAGGGTGGGGGAATGGTGTCCTGCAGTGGCTGCTTTGACTTGAGGAGTGCAGATGAGCATCTGTGCTCCCTCGGAGGTTCCCTGTCTGCGTGCTCATCCCCGCTCAGCCCCAGGGAGCACCCAGGAAAGCTGTCTTCTGATGCGAAGCCCGCAGTAAGGTTGCAGCGTTACCTTTGTACGCCAGCAGCCCCTGGCCAGCTGTCAGCAGCAGCAGGTAGACGCCGAGGGCCGCCTGAGCACAGCATGCGGATGGCTTTCTTTGGCTTCGAGGCTCTAAAAACCAACAGAAGTAGGGTAGACATCCTCTCACATCTCTCCCACTACAAACTCTGCTCACTTCAAGCCATTTTAGGCTTGGTCACAATATATTAGCAGTGCTTTCCCTCGACCGGGAGCAACAAGGTCCCGGTGCGAGGCTGCTGGGTCCTGCAGGCAAGGCAGGCTGCCTTCCTCTCGTCCGGGCTTTGCACCACAATTCACTTGGCTGTCTTTTCCTTAACCAATTTAACCAGCTCACTTCCACCAAGACTTAATCCAGCCTATAACAGTATGAATGTGGTAGTTCTCCTCTTTCTGCATCAATAAACTCCCTGTTTCCATCACTTTTAGTTGTCCCAGGCTGTCATTCAAAGAGGATTGCTGAAAAACACTTCCTTCTCCTTCCAGAGCACTGCATACATGTGATTCCAACAGTGAGGCATGTATACGTGGAAACAAATGAAAAATCAATAATAAACTGAGCTGCAGAAAAATGAAAACAAGTCGTAACATTTAAGACAAATTGTCACCAGCGAGTGTGAAAGAGATAACTGCTTTGTCTCAAGGGAGAAAAAAGTATTTCAGAAGCATTAATAACTACTTCTGACATTCAGTAAGTTACCCTTAATTGAATTTTTTTCAAAGTAATGTAATCAGGAGTTTAAAGTCTTAGCTTTAAAAGAGTACAATAATTTAATTAGTTTTACAATAGAATGGTTTAGTCAGCAATGAAGTATTTATATTCAGCTAAAAATTAATAAACTTAGGGTTTTTTTATTGGATCTGGTGATTTCAGTATCTTAACTATTAAGACATGAAAGTTTTACTAAGTGAAATTAGGCATTTTCTAGAACAGGAAAAGAACTACTTTTTTATTGATGCTCAGCATCAGCTTTGGGCTAAAAAGGACACTTTCACATACTTCTCTTTTTAAATGGTCAGTTAATTTAGTAGCAAAATCACCGTAAAAAGCATTTAGTATGTAGCATAAATACAATATTTGAATTTTATGTGTGCTTTCTTCATAGACCAGATAAAATCCATATCAATCCATTTAATAAAAAGAAACCTTACCACTTATCTGAAAGGTTGTAGTAGCAGCTGAGGCAAACCCGATCTTGTCTGAAATACTGAAAGTGTTCATATCACTTGAGTTTCCCTCTTCCCCATATCGATCTTTAATTTTCATGACAAATTTCTTGTGGCTGGCTTAAAGCCTTTTCACGTTATCAACAATAAAGAACTGAAGGGACTTCCGATCTGCCTCCTGATTTGATATGCTTTCTGATATGCTTTTCCTATCTGCTCAGTTTTTATAGACTTGTGAGAATGCCGATGTGGTAATTCGAACAGTTCCTCAAAAAAATCCCACAGCTAAGAAGTTCAGCTGCTCTTGTGCGCTCATTTGAGGACACCGTGTCCACAGAGCCTCGGGCAGGTTCCTGCAAGAGGTTCAACCCTGAGTGATTCAACATCTCTGTACTTTAGCAGGGTTGGGCGTGAGGTGGCCATTCTGCTCCTAACACAAGTAAATGTCCTCACGTAGCCAAGAAGATCCCAGGTTCACCGTTATCTTGGAGATCCATCCCCTGGGAGGGGAGGCGAAGTACTGCATGGTAGTGAAAAACACATTAACTTGCACCAAGATGACAACTTAGTGATGGCGCAAGGAAGGAAAGAATCAGGAAGAGTTGTAGGGAGAAGTGAATGATGGTGAGGTGGGGGATGCTGAAATCCAAATGGGTTTGGGATGTAATGGAGAAGAGGCACTTTCTTGCAAAGACTCTCTCCAGGCCCTGCTTTCTCCCTGACCCATATTCCACACCCACAGACACAATTCCTACCACCTCACCACTTCTTTGCTCACGTCCTGTAAAACCCACCCCCTGCAGACCTCTCACGGTGTTTTGGCATCTCCATTTGTCCCAGGTTTGATTTTGATTTTGCAAAACAAAGCGACTCACCCAAGCCTGCAGCCGAGAGCCGTTGGTAGGCGCTGGGCAGAGCCCTTCTCACCCACGCTGCCACTGCTGCATGCTGCTGTCTCCGGGGGGCAGGGCACTCCCCACCACACGGTATTCTCCTGGGCTGTGGGGCTGTTGGGTCCTCGCTGCTTTGCGTGGTGGCCATGGAAGAAAGCGCGGTGTAAGCTTCAGGTAGACACGAGCTGGAAATTCACACCCTGACAGCCCAGTGTGGAATGAAGCCCACTGTTCTGCACCTTGTATATAGATCTCTTGAAGGCTTAAACAAAAAATATGTGGGGATTTTTAAATCCACTTCTGCATTCTCCTTTCAAACGTGCAGCTGTGACCTGGTTTGGCACCAGCAGGGAGGAAGAGGAATCCTCCATTATCATGTATTCTGCTACACAGTGCGTAGGAATTGGGATAATTTCCTTTGCTGCGAAGGGCTCAGATACCCCCTTGAATTAGGGTGACTCGAGAGGTTTCCACCGATCAGCTGAGCCATAGTAACTACCTATGTATCCTCTCCCTTCATGGCATTGCCTCCCCACTGGGATAAGGGCTCGTATCCAGCCCATTTCTAATGGTTTGGGTGGTTCAGCTGACCACTCTGCACAAGCTTGAAGCCATCTACTCTCGCTGGGCCAGGCGGTGAGCAGGACGTGACTGCACTTGTGTCGCCAAGTGGATGTTTATAGGGTTGGATGTGATTCAGATGCACGCAGAGAGCAGATTTACAGCAGAAAGGCTTTTAACAACACATCTAGGCAAATCAATCTTATTTCAAAAGTATTAAAAAGAAATATTAAAGCAAAAAGGTGCTGTTAGATCTTTGTGCCCTCCTTCGCAAAGAAGAATATTCAGGGGTATGTTTTCCCACCACTCATGGTGATGCTGGAGCTGTGCTTTTCTCAATGGCCCAGGTGGCATGGGTGTAAAAGCAGGAGTAGAGACACCCAATTTTGACAGTCCTGATCCAGGGCTCAAAGTCCAATTCTCCACTTAGCTATTTTGGGAAGCTCAATAGTAAGGTCATGATCCCACCCAACTTTGCCTGCCAGCCGTGGTTGCCTACCTGGTGGGTCAAACTTAATTCTCCCCTTATTTCTAGGTGACTTAGCCCCATGCAACACTGCATGCTGCCACATTCACATCAGTCAGGCGTGCATCTCGCAGCCTGGGAGCGTTGCGGTGTATTTCCATCTGGATGTCAATCTCTGCAAACAGGTGACATATTTCCCTGTGCACGTGGGGCTGGGAGCCTCCGCCATGCCACGGACGTCAGAGATCATGTACAGACACGCTCAATCAGCCTTTGCATGCGCTCGCTGCCTCTGCCCCCACCCTGGTTTCTGCTCTCTTTCGTTTCTCTCTGCGCCATCACTGCCTGCAGCAATAGGTTGACTCTCATTGTGCAATCAATCAGGGTTACTAAATCAGGAAAGAAAAAAAGAAAAGAAACTGCTGATTCAATGCAGTCTCCCTAGGTTGAGGGTTTGATGAAATAATGCGATTATTAATAGAATAGCAGTTTCCAGCACATTATGGAGCGTATCTGCTGGGCCATCAGCCTCACCCTCCAGGCTCTCTGCTGGGAAGCCCTGGTGCGTCTCCCTCTCCCTCTTGCTGCTCATCCTGCCTCCCCTGAAATGCTCTGTTGACATCTCAGGGAAGAGTCTGAAGTCCTCCAGTTCATCCCTTCCCTTCCCACATGGACATTGGTGACTCGTGCCAGGCAGAAGATGTTCCTCATGCTCTCATTGCAAAAGTGCGCCACCTCTGAACCAAGTTTTATAAAGAGCAGCTGCCTTGAAGTCACGGGCCTGGTGAGCGAGAACTGCTGGTGGAGAGAAAAGGAACTATCTGGTCCCAGGTCATCCTCTTTGCCTTTCTCATCTCCTTTCACCACTGTTGTCAGCTGCAGGCATTTGCCACCACCAAAGGCTCGTGGCAGAGCAAAGAGACGTAACACCAAACTCCAACCTGGCACTAGCTAAACAGCGGTTCCCAGGAGTGATACTGCCAGGGAGCTTGATAGATGTTAGCTTCCTCAGGATAAGCATTTATCCTGAAAGAACTGAATTTGTGATTTTTTTAAATGCTGGAGGATTTTTTCCCAAATGAGAAGATGTCCCAGCCAGAGTTTTTCTTCATTTGTCTACAAGGAGTTACTCATCCAAACTCATCTCTCTGCAGACTGCCTTAGGCATAAATGTGCAGAATTCAGGGGGCTTTGGTGCCCCTCCAAGGACCAGGAAGAGAAGAGGTGATGCCACAAACAGGCCCCATGGCAGATAAGCCAGGGCAGCAACCTCCACCCTTTTTGCTGTCACCTCTAGACTAGAAGTGAAAGTGGCAACCAGAAGAGGTGACAGTCTACCCCTTGTCCCAACACTTGCACTTATGTTTCTGCAGATGGGTTTCAAAAAACCAAAAAGTAATCCTGCCCACAGACCACACTGCTTTCCCACAGAAACAGGCAGTCATGGTTTGACCTGGGACGCAGATGATTGACAGATGCACACCACAAAGCCATCGGCAACCAGGGCTGTACAATTACTTCTGCAGTAGTAGGTTTGTTTGTAAACTAGCTTGGGTACTTTTATCCTATTTTACCTGATTTTTCAGTCTTTTTCTCTTTTTGGAATGAACAAGGTTAGTGAATTTTGACATACCAGTTGGCTCTTGTGGTGGATTGACCCTGGCCGTCAGCCAAACATCCACCCAGCTGCTCACTCAGTCCCCTCTCCCAAAGGATGGGGAAGAAATAGCAGGAAGATGAGAAGACTCATGGGTCGATATGATGACGGCTTAATAGGGAAAGCAAAAGTTGCACTTGCAAGCAAAGCAGAAAGAGGAATTAATTCTCTACTTCCCATCGGCAGGCAGCCACTTCCTGGGAAGCAGGGCCTCAGCACACGTGACAGTTGTTTGGGCTGACAAATGCCCTAACCACAAACACCTCCCTTATTCCTTCTTTCTCTGTGCTTTGATTGCTTAGCTCAATGTCACAAAGCGTGGAAAACCCCTGAGGTCTGTCTGAGTCAGCTGCTCCTTCTGTGTCCCCTCCCAGCCTCTTGTCGACTCTGAGTTTGCTCACAGCCTGTGCAAGCACTGCTCACCAACAGCTGGAACATCAGTGTGTGATCAACACTGTTTTAGCCACAAATCCAAAGCACACCACCATACAGGCCGCTGTGGAGAACATTACCTGCATCCCAGTCGGACCCACACAGCTCTCCAGTATGATGGTGTTTATGTTAAAATGCCTCGTTCTCCCTCCCCATGGAAGTACTTTGATGTCCGTGGATGTTGAGAGGCATTGTTGACTTCAGGGGGTGCCAAAGCAGGTTGTGAATGATCTGCCCACCAGCAGCTCATGGAGGTGCCAGGTCTTGGGGTCTCTCTTGTGAGTGTCCCACTGACTGCCTGGCTCAGCCCTGGCCGGCACTCCCTGAAAAAATGTGGATCCAGCTCTAAGGGCAAGAACTGATGGAGATTTTCCATGCAGAAGAGAGACTGAGGCCAACACACAAGACCTAAACAACTGTGATATTTGCCAAGCCATTAGAACAAAGCTTAAGCCTGGACCCAAGGGGCGGCAGGGGCCTTGTTGTGAAGTCCCCTGAGTCCCTGAGTGCCTGGAGCCATGCTCAGCGGGTCCAGCTGCTGGGGTAGCACCTGGACACTCCTGAGACTGCAGAGAAGCACTTGTGTTAAAGCAATAAAATCCCAGGCACTGCCTGGATGACATTTCTCCTTTCTAACTTGATGTGTTGCTTGGCTTTGTTGTAGAGATTGAAACCAGATTTTCTTTCCCTTCTATGAGTTATGTTAATTTGTGTTCCATCAGAACTTGCCTCTTCTCCTTTTTTTCCCCCCTCCCTTTAGGCTGGATCCAGCTGCACCATGAATTCAAGGAACCACCTGCAAAATATTTTAATGACTTCAACCTGTTCTTTGAGGTGAATTAATACCAGGGCAGCCTCTGCAGCATGGTGAAATAGTCAGGCTTGGCTAAGCTGGCCACCCTCAAAGCTGAGAAATATGCTCTGCAAGGCAGCTGCTCCTGACAGGCAACTTTGTTTTCAAGGTTCCCCATACAGAGTCTTGCTCCTCACCTCGAAGACCGTTGTCCGCTATTCAGGTAAGAGCTGATCCCAGAGATTGAATGTATCCCAAAGCAGCTTAGAAACAAAAGGAATAACGAGATGTGCAAAAACCAACCACATAAAGAACAGGTTAGATCTGTTAAAAGTCTGCTATACACAGCGAATTACAGCTGAAGGGAGGCATCTCCTGGGGCTCGCTCTGCACGTAGCAGCTCAGCGCTGTCGGGAGAGATCAACTGCTCCCTAATGCTTCTCTTTGCTGGGATCCTTTGGTTCATCCCACATTTTGAACAAGGCCAACAATACTGCTCTAAGCACAGCTCACTGTGTAGTCACGTCCCCTTTCCTCCATCCCTTGCGGCTTTTAAAATCTCAAGGTCATTTTAGATTTCCTAAGCGACTATCAACCACATCAAATGATGCTGCGAGTGCTGCTGTGCTCCCCTCTGCCCAGGTGTGTCCCATAACCAACCCAACCAGGCAAGAAGGTCCTCAACCCGCCCTCGTCTCTTTTTTTCAGGAAAATCTCTGGGATTATGTGAGGTTCAGGGTCATCGTAGTTTTAGATATTAAGCTAGGCAGGTAGTCAGCAAATCGTTCAGAAGGCGCTCCTCAAGAGGTTTAGTATCGCGTATTGTCCTGGCACTGGGGCACATCCCAATTCATTGCCCGCATATCAATGCATTGTTACTCTGGATTTATCTGGCGGTAAACAAATTAAGGAGCTAATACTTGGGCTTCCACTGAAGGATGCACAGGATAGTTTGTCTCCGGTAAGGCTTCTGGCCCAAATTTCCATGTCCTGAATGCTACTGGCACACACTTCGGCTTGAAAATCCATTAACCTGTAACCACCCCGTGCCCCTTATTCAATGAATGCAGGGAGCAAACATGTGTGTGAGCAGCTATATACACAGACTTGAAATCATCACTGACAGCAGTCCATACAGAATTAACTCAAAGCAACTGTCCTGTAAAACATGTGTGCAGTGCTAGTCATTAAAGCTCAGCCCCTGAAAATGCTTCAGACTCCCCCACCTCTTGGTTTTCTGCTGTCCCTAGAGAGCACCAACCAGCCCTGCTGTTCAGATTGTCTCCTGTAATTGCTGTGGTGACACTGGGGGTTTCAGAGACCCAAAGTCATGGATTTTTCACTTGAATTTCCTTCCTTCATCACCTGCCATCTTTTCTTATGTCCCTTTGCTGTCCTCCTGCGCAGCTCCTCTGGGTGCTGACGTGACCGCGCTGTTCCCGCCTGCTTGGCACAGCTCCGCAAAAAACCTCGGTTCCGTTTTGGTGACTTTCCTGCTTGCCAGTGACAGCCACGCGGGGCTGAGCTTGCTCAATCTCCTGCTAGGAAATGATAAGCTTGAGTGTGAAACACTCAGCATCAGCACATGGAGGGAAAAGTGACAGAAAAGGAAAAGACGCTTTACTGGAAGCTTTACTGCTATCCTCCGAGGCATGGCAACTACAAGAAATAGCAGCCAGTTTGCAATGGGTGCATTGCTCCCCATAGATCTTGTCTTGAGCTCAGGCTGCGTTGTTTTCCCTTAATTGGTGCTAATAACTGATTGCTGCTTCTCAATTATGGTCTTTAGCAACAGTAAAGGATTCNCCCGCATATCAATGCATTGTTACTCTGGATTTATCTGGCGGTAAACAAATTAAGGAGCTAATACTTGGGCTTCCACTGAAGGATGCACAGGATAGTTTGTCNCGGGGCACATCCCAATTCATTGCCCGCATATCAATGAGTTGTTACTCTGGATTTATCTGGTGGTAAACAAATTAAGGAGCTAATACTTGGGCTTCCACTGAAGGATGCACAGGATGGTTTGTCTCCGGTAAGGCTTCTGGCCCAAATTTCCATGTCCTGAATGCTACTGGCACACACTTCGGCTTGAAAATCCATTAACCTGTAACCACCCCGTGCCCCTTATTCAATGAATGCAGGGAGCAAACATGTGTGTGAGCAGCTATATACACAGACTTGAAATCATCACTGACAGCAGTCCATACAGAATTAACTCAAAGCAACTGTCCTGTAAAACATGTGTGCAGTGCTAGTCATTAAAGCTCAGCCCCTGAAAATGCTTCAGACTCCCCCACCTCTTGGTTTTCTGCTGTCCCTAGAGAGCACCAACCGGCCCTGCTGTTCAGATTGTCTCCTGTAATTGCTGTGGTGACACTGGGGGTTTCAGAGACCCAAAGTCATGGATTTTTCACTTGAATTTCCTTCCTTCATCACCTGCCATCTTTTCTTATGTCCCTTTGCTGTCCTCCTGCGCAGCTCCTCTGGGTGCTGACGTGACCGCGCTGTTCCCGCCTGCTTGGCACAGCTCCGCAAAAAACCTCGGTTCCGTTTTGGTGACTTTCCTGCTTGCCAGTGACAGCCACGCGGGGCTGAGTTTGCTCAATCTCCTGCTAGGAAATGATAAGCTTGAGTGTGAAACACTCAGCATCAGCACATGGAGGGAAAAGTGACAGAGAAGGAAAAGACACTTTACTGGAAGCTTTACTGCTATCCTCCGAGGCATGGCAACTACAAGAAATAGCAGCCAGTTTGCAATGGGTGCATTGCTCCCCATAGATCTTGTCTTGAGCTCAGGCTGCGTTGTTTTCCCTTAATTGGTGCTAATAACTGATTGCTGCTTCTCAATTATGGTCTTTAGCAACAGTAAAGGATTCTTAATTCATTCTTTGATTCTCCACTATTTCTCAGTGTGAAGATGTTTGCCTCAGGAATTATCCCGGGGAAAGGAAACACGAAACTGATGAAGGATGGCGAGAGTGGGCTGAAGCATGCATTGGGACAGAGCATCCATTGCAGAAGCATCCATTGGGACCCTTGTCAAAGTGGCAGGAGGGTAGAAGAGGACAGTACAGCGGGTGCTGCGGCTTGGCGTGTCAGTCNAGCATGCATTGGGACAGAGCATCCATTGCAGAAGCATCCATTGGGACCCTTGTCAAAGTGGCAGGAGGGTAGAAGAGGACGGTACAGCAGGTGCTGCGGCTTGGCGTGTCAGTCGTGCAGCGCTGGGAATGGGTCAGTGTGTCTGGGGCCTTCAGTAAGGCTTGCCCTGCGTCACGGGTGGCGTGTTAGGGCTGGAGTGTTTGTAAAACGTTTGGACTTGCCTTCTCACCTGCCAGTGGCAAGCTGGCACTCCTCATAGTTCACATTTGATATTGTGCATGAAAGGCAAATATCATGGCTTCNAAACATTTGGACTTGCCTTCTCACCTGCCAGTGGCAAGCTGGCACTCCTCATAGTTCACATTTGATATTGTGCATGAAAGGCAAATATCATGGCTTCTTTCCCATGCAAAACCAAAAGTGAAACCCTCGTTTAACATTCTCCTCCAAGAATCTCACAAAATGGGCTAATACTGGTGGCAGAAGTGACTTAAGCGGGTATCAAAAGAGCAAACCAAATTACTTCTCCTTTGCACGCTTTCAGATGCTTTATTTCTTTCTAAGAAAATGAGTGCAAGAGTCCACATGCCTCGAGGATTGTACAATGCTCAGATCTTGCCAGTGGCTAACTTGCCAGAGGTATGGGCAAGTATTTCTAGGGAAAAAAATTTCTTTTGTACTGACCTTCAGGCTTTTGTGCCTTGTTCCATAGTCAACACACAGCTTCTTTTGTGAACTAACGGGGAATTCCCTCCTGCTATGCTGGCAATGACAGATCAAGCAGAGATGAAGCATTTTGATGAGTAAAACTAGAATTTGCCCCACGACCCTGAACCTTGCCTAATTCCAACCTTTGCCATTAAACTGCTTTTTTTTTTTTTTCCAAAAGTAACTGGAAGCAGTGAGTCTCTAGGACTCTCACATTTGCGTAAGAGTTATAGACCCAAAAGGCTTGGGCAGAGCAGCTGGAGCCTTCGACACCATTCATTCAGGAGTACTGCCGTTCTCGCATGCCTACGGGTGTTGGAGCAGGGTTTTGACAGAAGCCTGTTCAAAAGGGCTATGGATGCCATAGCCTCTGCGTGGGTCCCCTACGTGTTGTGTAGGAAGATAGGTCCGTACGGCAATGGTGGTGGGTAGTAGTGGTAAAGCAAAGAATAACCAAGTGCCGTTGGAGGCTCGTTCAATACAGAGATGGTAATCGCTGAAATAAAAGAAACTGTGGTTCTTGATAAATTCCCTCTGTTATAACCACCAGGGAACCCGGCAGAACACACAATTTGAGCAAAAACAAACACCGAAACCACACATGTATATGTACTTTAAAAGAAACAGACCGAGGAGGAAAGGGAGAAATCAGTTAGAAATAGGTTTTCATTACCGGTCAAATATTTAACTCTAGCCCAATAAAACAGTAAGATCCACTTGACATTATTTGCCTTTATTAATGAGTTGGATATCTTTAATTCATTACAGCACTCTCGATGGCATTGAGAAATTGTACATGGAAGTCACTGATTTAAATTCACTGTTGTGTTCGAATGAGCTGAGCTGGTGAAAATGTCCACACTGCAGGTTGTTTACCTTTCCCAAGGTGTATGCAGATTTAGGGCCTCACTCAGAGGTGCTGGTGTCAAACGGCAGCTTTCGGGACATGTCAGCAGGCTTTGGGTCAGGCAGGACTGGGGAAAGCCATGAGAGGAGCTGCAGTCATGGTGCAGAAGCACAACGTTTCTGTGCCTGCGTTGCGGTCGATGGGGCAGGAGAACTGGAGGATGTTGGCTAGAACACCCCTGGAGCTGTGGTGGTCCCCAAAGCCCTCCTTGGTGCTCCTCGAAGACACCGCCTCAACAACATTGGGGCCATCGAAGGACGTAACCGGTGCCTCAGACTCCTCTTCCTTCTGGGTGAGGCTCTGGCAGAAGCCCCGGCTGACCCCGCACCCATGTTTCAGAGTTGAAATCAAGGGGTCGGGCATGTGCCTGCGGCTCAGCATGTTTGCCAGCGCTGGGCTGGGCAAGGGTTGATAAGGGAGGTCAGTCCAAGTGGTGGGAGGCTGAGCCAGGCAGCCTGGCTCCCACTCCCCTCCCAGCCACATCCACATCTGAAAGGGATTTGCAGAGACCTTGGGATGAGGCTTCGAGACTCTCTTCTCGCCAAAAACGTTAGAAAGATGTTGTGAAAAACTAGATACCCCAGTGTCAATAAAGCATGTGACAATTGCAGTGGGTTTCTGGCTATCCTAATTTCTTTAATTAAATTGCACCAAGCGAGCAAGCTGGTAAGCAGTTCTCACTGCAATGTAAGCGCATAGCTGAGAGAATTGGACCAAGGTGCCACATGTTAATCATTATGGGATTTTGTCTGCACAACATCAGTCTTGCACAGATCTACTTATGAAATCATGCCTTTCCCATTAAACACAGTTAGAGTTTTGAAAGGGAATTCAGATCGGCTTGGCATGAACCTTTGTATAAGGCTAAGGAAACCTGGGAGAGATGGCCCCGCTTTAGGTGAAGAAAAAAAATGAACCTGACTTCTCTTTTGTGGTGCACTGAAAAGTCTCTGCTTAAGGACTGTGGATTGATGGAGCGGCCTGAGGTGAGAAGAATATTAAAAAAGATGTCAACATGCCAATAAACGTGTGTGTCAGAAATAAATGCATTATATGTTAGTCCGTCAGAGCAAGCTAAGGAAAGGTGTTCTTTTATGGAGAGAGACAGTCCGGCAGCTCACATCATTAAGGAAAAAAATGACCAAAGCTGAAACGAGCTCAAGTTTCCAAATGTCATCTCACCTTCAGAGTTCATTCCCTCAACCAGTCAAGAGCAGGATACTTAATGAATAAGGTCCAGGGACGGATCTCAACTCTACATAGAGACTTGGGTGTACTTTTTTCTTTAACTGTCCACTGCTTTCCCTACCTGAAACTCTGGATTAGAAGTGGCCCTTGAGAATTTGTCCCAAAACTTTTCCCCAGACCAACAAGAAGAATAGCAATATCCTAAAGCAAAATGAAAAGAAAGTGCATCAAGGTCACAGATTTCAGTCTCCAGCTTGAGAGCGTGAAGATCCAGACTAATGACAAGCAGATGGAAAGTTAGGCACTGGTCTAAGTTGGCTGCCTTTTGCAATAGCAGTAGGGCTTGGTCTGTAGTGCAACATGTTTCTGGTGGAGATATACTGGCTGGAGAGCAAGAAACCATCGCACCTCCTCATGGAAAGCTGAGCCAAGAAAACTTGTGTTTCAGACAGTGTTTTGTCAGCCTAGCAACGCTGTTAGTAGAGATGATATAGCTCTGCTGGCAAGAAAAATCCTAAATTGGTACATGCAGAGGTCTGACGGGATGTCTCCAGTGGCATGGCCTTACCAGGAGAGAATACATCACGCCATTACGCTCCTCCTTGGTGGTCCACGTGCAGCCTCTAGCTGGGGATGAGCCTGAGCAGCTGGTGGCAGGAGGAGGGGGGACTCACACTGTACCTGGCTCTCAGCTCTGTCCCCTGCTACCAAAACAGGCACTGGGGCAAGGGATGAGGTCTTTTGTCTGGTTTGGCATAGATAAAGCCCTCAGCAGGGATAAGTCTTAACGCTTGTTGGCACATGAATGATATCTCTGGAAAGCTCTTCAGCACACCAGTGACCCAGCTCGGGAAGGGGACGACAGCTGGCAGCTCGCGGTGGGTGTTGCATTGTGTAGCCTCCACTCAAAGTTCAGGTTCTCAATGTACTGATAAGTGCCTTTGAGGTTGATTTCACACACAGACATACACACATATTAAAAAATTGGAGAAATATTTTTAAAAAACCCGTGTAGCAATATCTCCTGTCCTAGGAAATAAACACATCCCAGTCCTGTGGCAGTGCCCCAGGCTGGCAGCAAGCTCGTATTACTTAATTATGATATATTGCATATACCAAATAGCAGGGGACAAAACCTCTCCTTTATTCTCACAGTCTAGCAGGCTGTGTCTGCCTCGCAGCTGTTCAGAGCACACATATCAACGTGTCTCAGCATCCCAGTGCAAGTGGATGTACTGGAGATGCAACCCTGGAGAGAGAAGCTGAGACGGGGAAGTCCCGAATTTACCCTTAAACAGTGCAGAACTGTCCTCTTCCTTTTGCTAGCTGATTTCCTTCTCTTTAAAAGCAAACGGGTTATAGTTCTTTACAAGGTTTTTTCCCCTTATGGCAGCAGCTGCCCTATTGCCTCGGCACCAATTCTTCCCTGTCACCATCCTGAACCCAGTGCAGGGAGGGCCAGCTGTTGTAATGCCACCAGGCAGGATTATGTGGGCAAGGAGAGGAAAAATGCCAGGAAACCTCAACACCTCTGGGAAGTCTGGTCTTGTGCATCTCAGGCACATGCTCCTGTTCTCCTGTCTTTATTTTCCACGGTGAAAGGCTCAGTTACACCTCCCAGCTCTGTCCTGGGCTGGAGATAGAGCAGAAAACCTTCAAATGCAAAGCAGTTTTTGAAAAATACGATTACTTTTGAAAATACAGAATATTTGGGGATAAAAAGTGTGTCTTTGCGCAGACCACTGAATCACACAATCCCACAGGGAAGAGCCCAGGAATGTGCCGCCCCGGCCTGTGGTGCCCAGAGCCATGGTCGCTGTGTCAGGTGGACACGGGGAAGATGCAGGTCTGGAGCACCAGGATAAAAACTCAACTGGGGAGCCCAGAAATTACAGTTTGCCAGTGTTCCTCCTGGCTTTAATTAAGCTCATTGTCATTTTGGTCAACTCCCGCTCTCCTTCCGACCCTCTCTCTGTCTTTTTGCCCTGAAAGTCTGTTCAGCAGACTGTACCCAGCTCTCAAATCTCAAATTTTAATTAAAGTCATTCGGTGGCTTTGAATGACTAATGACCTCTTCTCAGGTATTGTGCTACAAATAACAGGCGAATGACCTTCCCTCCCACTCTTCATTAATACATTGTTATTTTTTATACTGCCTGCCCTGCTTTAAAATAATATCAGAATAGAAAACTTTCTTGAAATACATTTTAGTTAGGTGCAAGGGGCACAAAGAGGCTAATGGATGAAGAAACACCTTGATGGATGCACCTTGAAAAATCTCTCTACAAAGGGATATAACTTATAAACCAATTTTCAGCAAAGACAAAGCAAGTCCTATTGGATTTCTAACACCGAGTTCTGTCTGATGGGCATTTCTGTCCATCACTAGACAGCTAGAGTGTGATGCTGATCGGGTAAGCGTGGCTCAGCTTTGGATATCCCTCAGTCCTCCAGGGATAATCAATAAGGCAGTAGGAGAAAAACATTTCTACTGCAGCTACAGAAAGGATGAGGATTTAGGATGCAAAGAAATCAGTAAAATTTCCATTTTTGCCTATATTCTTAGCTCTCTCCTTGTTTAGCTGCTGAGAGGTTTGATAGAGGAGGAAACCCTCTGTGATTGCTGTCCCGAGGGGACCTGGGCCCTGTGTGAGGAAGAAAAAGAGATGAGATGAGCAGAAGTCATTGGTGGGGCATTTGCTAAAGTCTTGATTTTTGTCAGAAAGAAGAGATAGTGAGAAGTAACAAGAAGAAAGAACCAGACAACACAGTTTCTTTTCCCAGTGGCAGTTCTCTTTTCAGGGCATGGCGGGGGTGGGCACCTGGCTGTGTTACCTCCGAGTAAACGGCTCCTCTGAGCTACTCTGCAGCGCTTTGCCTGTTTGGAGCAGTTAAGTTTTGTCTTCTTTCTGTGCTCCTTCACATCCGTCGGTACCAGAGAAGAACGTTTTATGCAGTTTCAGTGAGTGTCAGGGGCACGAGCCGGGAGCACAGGAGACTTCTGCCAGGCTCCCACCAGCGCGGTGTCTGCTCTGGCATGTTGCTTCCCTGGGAAGGTCCATCACACAGATTTCCAAATCTACAGGTGCATGGTGAGCTCCTTACCACAAATTTGCAGCGCTATGGTGATAAGAACTGAAAATGAACTAGGAGGATTGTTGAAGAATTATTTTTTGTCTTACTGAAGTTGTCTTATAAACAACAACCTCCCCCTCCCCAAAAGTTACTTCATAGCATAAATCCTCCCCTATAAATGGCACTCTAAAGACCAGCAACAACTTTCAGCCATAGGTAACAACTTGGGCTCATTTGCAAATGTTCACCGTGATGTGAAGTCTTCAGACTCGCCATTTTATATCCTTTAGGTTAAACTCAGGCATAAGCACTTGCTAAACCCAGACACTTTTCAAAACACTGGCCACAGCACGGTCTCTATCTGTGATTTAGCTCTGCCCCACAGTGACAAACTTGGCCTGAGAAGAACTTTTGTTTTTCAACAGCTGCTTATCTCTTTCTCTGTCAAACGCTCAGTCTGCTCATGTACGCACAGCTGCCATGCTGCGATTTGCTCCGGTTTATGGCTTGAAGCTGTGGCTTTCTCTTGATGCATCTGAAGCCCAGGGTGGGAGACCGCAACACATAGGCTGGAAACATTCCAGCAGCTTTCCACAGGCTTGGATTTCACCCACATGAAGCCACAGTGGACCTGGCCATGTTCGGCATAGATGTATGATGGACATTTTAGTGAAAATGACCTTCCGAGCTCCGCTTCTGCCGCACTCGGTGGTGGTTACACGTACCCGCCTGCTCGTGCTGCCTGGTTGTGGCCAGCCACTGTGAGGAAGCTCAGCAAACCCACCACCTTGCTGCTGGTTTCTTGGCCAGCCCAGCTGTAAGGAAGTCACATCAAGTCGTGTTCCTGCTTTGTGTGAGTGGACAGTGCTGACATATTTCCGTTATCAATTTTCTGTACACTGAACAATAAAATGTCCACGTGGCAGCTTTAAGCAAGGGAACAGTAAATGAACTTTTATAACAATGACAAGAGCCCTGCAGCTGTGACTACACAGACAGGTTCATTCTGCACGCAGCGTCCTCTTCCCTTAGTTGAGCCAATAGCAAAGTCCCACCACTCCTATCAGATTTCCCCGGAGATTTGCTCACTGTGGGATAGCCCCAGGGCAGGGGCAAGCTGGGCTGTTTGGGGTCTATGCGAGCCCTGGGTTTCTGGAGGGGATGAGCTGTGGCCCCGTGGCCCCTCGTGGTAATGCCTGGCCTCGGGTGGGACAGGGCTTCCCAGGGATGGGGACCCTCTTAGGCAGGTAGAGCTAGGTCTGCCAGTGCTCCCCAACCTGAGCAGGATTGAGGGATGCCCTTCCTTTGTGCGTATTCATGGGAGTCCCTCCTTAGCAGAGTCCTCTGTTGAAAAAGTATCTTTAATTTTCTGACCTATGTAAATTGCCTGGGATAGCTTTACAGCAGTATGGCAAAGAAATCCCAGCTCCTGCCAACGACATTCATTCCAGCCATGACGTTAGTGTTTCATACCACACGAGTGAGAGAAAGAATAGAGAGATGAAGAATAAACTGCTGTACATAATGTGTCATCTGGGGATGGACAGACCCAGAGATAAAGCAGTCACAGACCAACACCTTCATCTCCTCAGCTGAGTATAGATAAAATTGCAAGTAGAACTAACTTTCTTCCTTGCTGTTTGAATGCAACTTTTCTATCATGTCCCAAAAATAAAAACCCAAACTCCGGACATTTTATCAGTGTGAAAATATTTATGACCTTTCTGCGACATCCCCCATGTTAGTTCTTGCGACTTCAAGCTCTCCTCATTGTCCCCAGCCGATTCACTTGTGCTTGCTGCAGCCAGGCTGTAACTGCTCGCTTCCCCTTGGCAGAGCACTGCCTTCCGCTTTTGAACTGAGCTGCTACTGTCGAATATCAGCTGCCAGCTTTTCAGCTGGGTTAAAAATGGCCAGGAACTGTAGTAAATTATTGCAGAGCTCATTCACTTTATTTTACTCCAGGCTTCAGCCTGGGGATCTGTGAACCACATCCTAGTGTCTCTGAAAGGCAACTAAGCAAAGGTAGCCTTGTTAGAAGGCTGAAAGACCCACAGCCCACCGGGACCTGGGGGAGGAAAACCCACTCACTTAGAGGAATAAATCCTGTAATTTGCTGAGCCCTATTCAGTGCCATTCAGCCCCTCTCCTGACAGAAGGATAAGAGTGGATGTATTGGCTAAAAGGGACTAAAGCCTTATGTAGCCCACCACCCTGCCTGAGGTTTTCCAAAAGCGGGTCTGTAGGAAAGAGTAGAAGAATGGCGTATAAGAACATATTTATGATGTTTCCCAATCACTTTCTGGGCCTCCAGCCATTCTCAGCTCAGAGATTTCCTGATGTGCCTGGATGTTGCTCCCAGGTATTTGCTCTTTCATGGTATGTTTTTTTTTTCAGTGAACTCACGATGTCACCGCTTGAATCATACCAGCTTTTACCATCTAATTCCTTTGGCTGAGCAATCCCAGCCCAATTGCCCCAGGGTGATCCTGTCCCCATGGCCCTGGGGGGGGGGTGGGGTGGCTGGGCGCGGGCAGCTGATCCATGAAGCCCTGATTTGGGGAATATTTTCATTGTTCCTGACTCTGCTTTAATACTGGGCTGAAATCAGCTGGTTAAGCAGAGCTGTGGGATCATGTTCACCCTCACACCTTCACCGGAGTGGCCAAGGCCACTGCTGAACTGATGCTTAGAAAATGCCATGCACCATCCTGTGCTCCTTTATTGCAAAAGTTCCCAGTGGCCTCACTAAGACAAGATCGAGCCTTAGTTCTTTCCCCCATGCACTCCTAGTTCATTAAGCAGAAGGTCCATACAGAGAAATCTTGAGATAAAACCCTAGCCTGCTCCTGCAGGCAGAGGGGCAAGGAGCTGGGATGTTCAGAGCAGAGGGAGCTCCTGGGCAGCAAAGTAAGGATGGGCTGGGGCAACGAACTAATAGATTTGGCTGGAGAGGCTGAGACGGCTCAAATGATGATAAAAAGGCTCCCAGGACTATGTCTAGATGGATGATGACTAGGGAAAACTTTCTCCAAATAGAGAGATCCTCTCTGTCAAGCTTCATCCCTGGGGATATGAGATGTGAAGGCAAGACTTGGGGCAGGACAACCTTAAAATGAAGAAAGCAAAAAATATTTGTCTTGGAAGGTCTTAAATGCTTTCTGACATATGTTTGCGCTATCTGCTCTTAAAATTCAAGGGCTCCTAGCCCTCCGTAGGTAACCTGTCCAAATGTGTAATTACCTTCACAGTTAGAAAGGATACCTTTTTTCCCTGAATGCCTGTCAGTAAGCTCCATTCCTAAATATTGAACTCATTCCTTTTTTTCCTTCGCTGAGTAGCTATGGAGAGCAATTAACTGCTGCCCTCTTCATAATAACCTCTTGCATATTTGAAGACTATAATCAAGTTCCCACTTCTCTTTTCTAGGCTAGCAAATACTTTTTTAAATCCAAGAAACATCACAGCTATTGTTTGCCCATACTCATTATGTCAAACGTCCCGTTCCCGGCAGAACGCTAACAGGGGATGGTGGGATGTATCATGCTCACCCACCCCAAAACGTATTGGGCCTGTGATGCTGTGGGGATGTAGGCAGAGCAGGATGCCCATTGCTGCCAGGGGAAATAAAGGCACAGCCCTGACCCTGCTGCACTTTCACTGGCACCCCTGGCAGCGGGTGTTTCGGAGCCCGCAGTGGTGGTCAGTGTACACGAGGGAAATGCCTTCGTGTTGCCGGCTGGCCACGCGCTCCTCTGCAAGGCACAGATCAACAACTTGTCTTTAACTTGTTTTTAAGGAGCAATCGTGCTGCCTCAGTGCAGGAATTGCTCTCACTGTGGCGCCTGCCTCTTTGGAAACAAAGTAAAGCCGAGTGGGAGCACGAAGTGCTGAGTTTTCCAGCCCAGCTGAGCCTCTAAAGGAAGAGGTTCCCTTAATTGCTTGAAATCCATCACCTTTCTGTGCCGGCGGTGTCACCTTGCTCTTGCATGAAAAAAAAGAGGCACGTCCGATTTCCCCTCTCTCCCCAAAGCCTTGCTCTGTCTTGCCGGCTCACCCCGGTCCCAGCAGCAGCCTCGGTGCTGGCTCTCCTGGTAGAAAAAACTCTGGGGCCCCCAGGACTAAATCGCACTTGCAGTAACATTTTCCAAAGCTTTGAATGCTGTGATTATGCAAGAGGCACGACGTCGGGTGACTTCCCGGGGTGTGGAGAAAGGCGTACGGGGCTAAGTGACGAAGCGGCGGCTTGACTTTGGCCTCTCGGAAGCTGCGTATCACCCGGGGACGAACGCGATGAGCTCGGCGCTGCCCGGGCGGCAGCCGCCTGCCGTTCCGCATTGAAGCATCCCCACCTTGTGGCGCGGCGCCGGACCGGCTGCCAGCCGCCCCGCCCCGCGTCCGCCCCGCGCGCCCCGCGGCGTCAGGGACGCTTGGCCGTCAGGGTCCAACGCGGGCCCGCCTCAGGCCCTGGCTAGACCGAGCGAAGGGGTACAGAAGGATGTGCTCGGCCTCTTCTAAACAGGTGCTGAAAGGTATGGGAAAAGTCCTGGATGAATGAGGAAAGGTTTGCTGGGGTTTTTTTTGGTGGGGGTGTGTGATGTTGCTTAAATCTTTCCTTCTGAGAAGATGAAACCTGTGGTTCCGATACCTAAATATGTATCATGAAAGCGCAAAATATCACTAAAGATTTCCCTGAGGGGTTACTCAGCTGGTCAGTAACATCTCCTTTGCTGCTTTAGCAAGAAATGGTCTCAGAAGTGATCTGTGAGCTTTACTGAAAGCATACTTTGTAAGCAAAAAAGACATAGCCATTTGTGATTCCTCCGTTAGTGCTGTGAGTAGTCACTGGTCTTCAGAAAAAACAGATATTTCTAGACCCCACTGATTATAAAGTAACTCAGTGAAATAATCCATCATCTGTAATGAGGCAATAGGGCAAGATCTCCTTTTAGGGGTAACAATTCAGACTAAACCAGATATTTTTCTCAAAGGCCTGGGTGTTCTTCAGTCTTCAGAGAGCATCTGCAGGAGAATAACCTGAGCCCAACCTCTCCCCTCCCGGATCCGATTCTGTGAGCTCCCCAGCACATGCTCCGTCACGACGGGCGCAGAAAATGCTCAGCACCTCCCAGCAGCAGAGACGGAAATCTGGCAAGGTGGAAACACGGGTGGGAACCTAGCATCTTCCTGCCCTGTGTTAAAATGAAACAGTTTCAGTCCTTGTTCTTTGAGGGAAAGGTGGCATAATATTGCATTCTGTAACTAAAAAAAAAAAAGTATGTTTCTGCACACACTGACCATAACAGATCCAGGCAGATGTGTGACGCCCCAGGGCTGCATTTTCTCCAGTGCTGTTCAGCACTCTCTGAATAACAGAAACAATTTATAAAAACACAAAGCCATCAGTGACTCTGACTAGCCCAGAACCCCTTTCTCTTTTGCACTTCTTCCTTGCGTGTAAAGGAGTGAAGACTATTCACACCCGCACAGTGGAGGACCCGATGGCTAGAGGGAGCAGGGGTGACCTCCTCCCCTCTGCTTCTGTGACAAATAGATGATGATCTGCAGGGTCTCTCTTAAAAAGCTTCTCCCCAGGCACTCTGACTTTGCAACCTGCTGATGAGTTAATGTGAAACAGAGCCCTGGAAAATGTAGGGAGCAAGAACAGCAAAGCAGCCTGTGGGCATGGGGTGGATAAATCACGGGCACACCAGCCGCGAGGGGAGTTGCAGGACTGCGGAGTCGTAAAGGCTGAGCTTGCTCCATACGCCTCGGCCGCTCGCAGGGTTGCTCCGGAGCTAGTTGACAGAGCTCTGCCTTACGAGCTTGGTCTTCAAAGCATTCCTCTCTTTACTGTCGAATGCACCAAATGTCTCCCACAGCTGTTTAGTTGGTTTGCGAGCCTTGTTAAGTGCCGAGTTTATCATAGCTTTCCCAAGGAATGTGTGCTCCCAACAAGTAGCTGAAAGATATTATCTGGTTTGGCCAGCTGAGGACTTCAGGGTCCTTAGATCAGGGGAGGCTTTGTGGAGACTCGCTGGGAGTGTACAACTAGTTTCTTCGCCCAGACAGCACTGGGCAGTTAGACGTGTTTAATTGAACTTGATTGCCCTTTGGGTTATGTTCTGCTGGTAAGAGAGGTGCAGGGAGTGATTCTCAGCATCCTCACCATCGTGGTGGTGGAACAGTACCAAGTATCGCTTGGGAAGCCATTCAGGTAGTCATAGCCTTTCAAACATGAAGCCTTTAATCAGTATGTTTATACTTACATCACTGTAAAGAAATATCTGTCACCTAAGGCTTGTCCACCTCCAGCTGGCAGAGTCCTCTACGCAGACACACTGCAGACAGGCACATCCAATGGTGTTATCTGCACCTTGCGTCCTCTCCATGGCATAAGCCTGAAACATTTCCCTTCAGTGACCATGGCTGCATCCATACCAGGATTTGTTTTCCTGTCGAAGCAGTATCAAACCATGCCCACTCTCCTGGTGTAAGGCAAGAGGTCTGCCACTGGTCTGGGAGCCTGCTTCCCTGTGGATTAAGCCTTGCCCGAGCTGCTGGCTGTTAAAGTTTCCTCCGCAGCATTAAGCAATTCTAAGCTTTCTTTGAAGATCACTTTAAACATCTCTCAAAGCCATGATGGGTAATGTGAAGGTGAGATACATAATGGCCACAATAACCTTATAAAGCACACGGAGAGACAGCCAAAGTACTTGAGTACTGCAGAGTACCGAGTCACAGAGTAAATGGGCTTAAGAGCCTGCCTCTCTCATTTGCTTATTCAGCTGATTGATGCGACCATAAGCTCCCCATCTGCAAGCTCTCTGGGCTCTTCCTAAGCTGGGTTTGTCCATGACACATGGTTAATAATATTAATTATTTTCTCTCTCATCTCCAGGGAGAACAGTGCTCTCCGAGCGAGAGCAGAGGAGAATCCCCCCGGTCATCGGCTGCAGCCTGGGCACAGCGGGCAGAAGCAGAGCAAAACAGGGAGGCCAAATATTAGGGAGAAACATGCCAAGCTGCAGTTTCCACTCCTTTTGTAACTAGTAGGAGGAGGCATGCGGACAAGTGCCCTGTGCCCTTGGACGCGGGATACAGGGCAGAAACTAAGCAGCGATTTAAAATCCTTCACCGGAGGATGATAAAACTACAGTATGATATGAAGGCATGGAAAAGTAAGAACTATAAACTAGGAAATTCTACAGAACAGATCACGAGACAATAAATCAACTCTGCTTTGAAAGCGATGTGAAGTTAGATCACTGATGAAAGTGGTAATATGAAGCTCAGACTGTACAGCACACCGCTATTTTCAGTGCTGTCTTGATGTTTCAAATGTGAAATTCAGAATCAGAGATACAGATCTGAACAAACTGAAACAAGTACCTTTTAAAAGATAGCCTGAAGAACTGAATGGAAATACAAACTGAGATCATACTGCACATGTGGAAAAAGAAAGAATTCAGCTGAAAGGAGAGAGTGTGGGAGTGGAGGGGCAGGGGGACACACTCGATTTCCGGCAAAGTCATATTTTCTGATCATGGTTTTTCTCCTTTCAGCTGCCCTTCATGTGAGTGTTGGCAGATGGTGAACTGCCACCAGATTTCCCTCGGGAAGCTGCTCTTTTGGTGGCAGTGTGAGGTTGGAAGTCACCCCCTGCCAGACCCTGTTCCCCAGCCCTGCGAACCCGGATGGACGCCTTCCTGGAAGAGTGGTTGAGAAGCTGGAGGCATTTTGGCTTGCACTGGGATGGCATCACAGGCACCAAATGTTTCTTGGGAGGTTAAAATTATTTTTCCCTCCTTGGGGTTAGCTGCTTTTAAGTTCCGTCTTGGACTACCTTAAATGAAAGAGGGTTGTCGTTGGGACTTTTTTAATGTATGGATCAAAATAAAAGGAATTGGACCAGGCGCAGTAACTATTGCCCTTTTCACTTTACCCTAAACTTAGGTATAATTACAGAAATGTTCAGCCTCTCTCTCAGTGGTCCTAGCAAGGAATATTCTCGGCATAAAGTGGAACTGTGCTCAGAGAGCCAACTCTGCTGGTCATGTCCCACTCAGCTCCTGCCTCTGGAGCCCATAGATTAAATTCTTCCTTGGCATAAGAGTTACACGAAGAATCAGTTTGATTTGATGAGTCAAAAGTTTACCCAGCATCAGCCAGGGCTGACAGTTTCATTTCAGCAAAACCAGACTATTGTGGATATCTATTAAACTGGACCAACTGGTATTCCCATTCCCATGTATATACACACATACCAGACAATAATCTCCTTAACAACCCGCAGATGAATTCCTTAGCTTATGAATCTGCCAGAAAACACATAATTTTCCCCATCAAGGAATGCTGCCTGGCACATCTTTAATATATCACTTACACAGCACTCAATCAACCTAAATGATTCATCTAGCAACATCTCTTAGGCAAGGCTTTACGTGATTGAATGGTTTATCCCCGCTGAAAAAGCACACGCCATTCAGTCCCATGTATCAACTATAAAAGTTATTAATAACTAGGAATTATTTAGATAAGAGCCATGAGGCCAGCTTTAGCCTGGGTGACTGCAGCTGGCCCACTTTGAGGTCCATCAGTTAAAATCAGCCAGAATTTGCTCTCGTGGGAACAGATCAGAGGCTCGCAGGCTCAACACCAACCCATGCATCATATTTTATGTTGTGTTTTACAGTTTATCAGCCTTCGGATTAAGATTTATTAGCGTTGCCTTGCTGTTTAGTGGTCGTAACTCACGACGTGCTTGTTGCATTGCGGCACTGCTGTTGCACCCTCGCCCATGACAGAGGGGCTGGTTCTCACTGCAGACATTTCCGTTGTACCAAACTGCAGCCCCATGCAGGAAAATCACCTCAAGCAGCAACACAGGTCATCTGTGCCTCTGCCAGGCTGCTCATCCTCTCTACATGGTGTCTCGCATCCGTAAGAGGCCAGGAGACAGCTCTCTTCACCCACTGCTGCGCTCAAGTCCGTAGCTGCTGTTACTGAGGCTATGCTATGGGCTTGGCCACTTCTTGGATGGGGATGCAAATGATTAGCTTGAGGACAGAGTGCGGCAAGCTGTCTGAGCAAGCACAGCCAGCACATTGTCCAGAACACCTGGGAAGTCATTTTTCATCTGAGATATCTTCTCTCTTCCAGGGCTGGATGAATTACGTAAGGTTCCTTGGACCCCAGACAGGCGAAACGGGGTTATAACGCCATGTGATCTCAGCTACGCTTCCCAGCCCAGCATCCCGATGTTGTGCACAGACGTGGTAACTTGGCTCATTCCCTGCTTGAAAACATTTGTTTGGATGTTCTAAGACTTTCTTGAGGTTGTGGACCCCCGCCATAGGGTGTTACATGGCTTTAGATAAGAAATCTCCATAAAACTGTAAGCAATGTGTCTTCCGCAGTAAATCTTTCTTCTTAGTTGAGAGCGAAGCAGTCACATTATGTTTCCTTACATTGCAGCCCACCTGTTGCAAGGAAAGTGCCAAGAAAATTATACACCAGTGGGAAAGTGTAGATTGCATAGATGGCTTGGACCCAGCAAGAGTCTGTGTGGCTATGGGATACACATTAAAAATCACTCCCCATCTATGAAACTTTCTTTGTGCAATCGGAAGGGAACCCCTGGCTAGACGGAGACAAGAAATCTGCTGGCTCCGACACCATAGCTGTAACTGCTATCTCCCCATCGGAAGGATGGAGGGTTAACAGGGTGTTGAACAGACAGATCCTGTGTAGCGTGGCACTATGGCAACCCTTGGGGTGCCTGAGGCTTGAGGAACCCTTTGTCTCCCTGCCTGAACCCCGCAGCTCCCTTCTGCACCACACAGCCGGGAGCGAGAAGTCGGCTGACAGCACTGTGTGTGCTTGGGGATGTGAGGCTGCCTGTGCTTGCTGGTACAAGCCACCCCAGTAGACCAAATGATGGGCTTGCTGTCTGAACAAGAGGTTTACAAGGCCAGAAAAGATCTGTTGAGAACAAGTGGTTTAAATGCCCTTTCTTTATCTGCTGAATAATTGCTGTTAATCTGTTACTTCTGACAAGATTTTAAAAGCCCAGTGGTGCCTTCTCTGCAATCTGGGAGCACTTTGCCTTTGCACCGCTGCCTGTGCAGCCATCGTGGGGATGGATGGCACCTTCATGGTTGTGGGGTGCAATCTCAGCTATTGGCTTCCTACCATCCCCTTTCTGAAAAGGAGCATCTGTCACCCTGGTGGGGTTCATCCCTCCCACTTCACCTGAGAAGTTGCTCCTGCAAGTCTCCGCGGCAAGGGCTGGAAACAGCCTTCTCCTCTGCAATGTGCAGGGTTGCACAACCAGCCTGCAGCTTCTGCCTGGGCACCAACACTGCCTTTCCCCTGCTTCTCACAGAAGTGCCTTTGCTTTATATTTGTCTGACTTTGTAGCACTGTCATCAAAGGAGCTAATGAAAAAACCCCTGTGCTGCATCAGCTGCTGATGCGCCAGCGCTGGGTGCTGCGCAGGGAGCAAACGTTGATCTCCTCCTGCGGTGACACCAGCCTGGGAGTGCTCTCACACCAGTGGCACTTCTGCAGCAGTCTTGTCTCCTACAAGACACGCTTACGCTCATACCCTGGCCTGAGCTGTACGTGAGAGGGGAGTTCCACGAAGTCCGAAAATAACACCTCGAGGGGGTAAAATAATAATAATAAAAAAAATCTCATTCAGGGTGCAAACAGCAAGCAGCTTGTGAAGCAGCTTGGCTGTCCAACGCTGCGGGAGGAGCGGCGTGCCGGGATGTGGAGCAGCTCAGCTGTGATAGCTGGCGAGAGCCACAAGATGTCTCTGGAAACCAGCATTTGGACAAAAAAGGCATTAATAACCCCAGGAAAGGGGCCGGGCTGTTTCCATCTACACCGAGCGCTGAGCCCCCAGGATGCACGCTCGGGTGGGCCTGTGCTCGGAGCACCGGAGTTGGGACAGTCTCGCTCCATGAAGTCCCCTCTCCGTCACCATTTACTCCAGGTAAGAATTTCACCCGTGAAGTCTCACCCGCAGCATTTCCTCACTGCCCAGATGAGAACTGTGCATCGGTAAATCACCGGTGGATTAAAAACTGTATCATCTTCTGAAGTCGTGAGACAAACAGCGAAGCGTGCACACTGAAAACCAGATTAAAGAATAATCACAGTGCAGCAGGAAACAGTAAAAAGAGGAGCAGTCCTCTCTGGGAGCCCTTCTGCCACATGTTCCCTGCCCACCAGAGCAGTGTCTGCGTGGCTTTGGATCCCTCAGGGTCCACGGGCACTGCAGTGCCTGCAGCTGGCTGGGCTCTCAGCACTGGCCCTCTCAGCCAGAGAAGCAATGGTTAATCCCCTCCTCACTTAGCGTCCTGCTTCTGCTACAGGTCACTCCTGAGGGAGATAAAGATTTTCAGCTCCTGAGATGTTCCCTCTAGCCAGCATAGGCCTTGGTTTATAACCTCCCGACGTGCTAACTCCTATGGGGTTTCACTACCTGCACCATCACCCCCAGGGATTGATGAGTACAGGAAAATCCCGCTGCGGCACACCCACAGACAGAAGTTATGGGAATGAACTGTCTGTCCCTGACACGGGGAAAAATCCTGTTGAACATGACTCAGAGCTCAGCAGAACGCCTGCAGGTCCTGATCCTGCATCCGTGTCAGTCACTGAGGGAACTCCTCTCCTTTTCACCAGCTCCTCTTGGCTTCGTAGTAAACAACTAGAGAATTGTAGGGTGGAAAAGGCCCATATAAGTGTAAAGTTGTTATTAAGAAATAGGCAAAGCACAGTAACCAGTGACTCACAGAGTTTAATGTGAGAAAACAAAGCTATCCTTCAATGGACCACGTAGAGAGATGGCAGTTACTGTAAACTGGAAAACCTCTTTAACATCCAACTAAAAATGTGTGGCAAATAAACTCCATTGCCCACCAGGCTCAGTGACCCTAAGTATCGTTTGTTTTAGGATTTGTTTTCCTTCTTACAAATTGTAAGACAATAATTTAAATTAATAATAAGCAAGTTATGGGGATAATGGGTTTTTTAACGAGCTGTTTCTGTTTGGGGGGTTGCCTTTACAGAAACTCATCCGCTGCATTGCAAATGCCAGTATTTAGCACTAAGGCAATGCAGTGAAAAGCCCATTAGTCTAAATCTGCTTGAACAGAAGAACCAAACTTTGTTCTTGCAGTGTGTTTAGGAAAACTCCCCCAGGACTGAGCTATCGTTAGGTCACTTTACTCGAGGCACATACGTTCAGATGAAGCAGGACAAGAAAAAAAAATACATAGTCGATATCTATGGCATGATTTGAGGAAGGATGGCTATTGCTGCACAACCAGTCCAGCAAAGCTGCCCTGCGGCAGCTGAAGGCCCTCCTTGGCCCCTTGAGAACAAGTTTAAAGCCTTTTCTTCCCACAGGCCAGCAGATTTCTGCCTAGCGCAACTATTTGCAGGCTGAGGCAAGAGGATGCCGGATGCCAGTGTGAATGTGGGTGACAGGGTCAGACTCTCTGCAACAGCCCAGCAGCTCAAGCAGGGAACCACAATGGAAAGAGTGGCTTTGTGGCAGACCGGACTGACTGTGCTTCAGCCCTGCACATGAAGGGCACCCTCAGCATCTGTGCCCCAAGCCTCCCCACAGCTGCAGATCTGGTTCTGGGGAAGGGAGATAAGACTCCCAAATTTTTTTCAATGCGGCTTATGAACACAGGAACTTTTACCTCACTGCTTTCTGGTGAACTAGATGAAAAAAAAATAAATGAAGATGATGCTGGGGTAGTTTTTCCCTTCATTACACAGATAGGGAACTTGGAGTTGTTCTTACTAATACAATTGCGTAATAATCAAACAATCTGGAGCTGTTATTGTGGAAGATCACCAAGATTTAGTGGGACATTTCTTGATGACATTTAGCTTGGCTTCTCCCTCCTGGTTTGTCTAAGATGACTGCTCTTTTTTGGTCAGAAAGTACCAATCTCTCCCCAGAACATAGTGTAACTCAGAAGACCTGTTCCTGAATTGCCACCCATCCGGAGAAATGCTTGCCCCAAAGGACCAAAATCCAACAGCACATCAATTTTCTGCATGGAAAAAAAAAAAAAAAAAGCTGTGGTCCTTCATTTGGGATCTGTGTCTCTCAGGATGTCTGGGCTGAGGCCTCGGGCAGCTGAGGGATGTTGCGTATCCAGCTAGAAGAACCCACCCTAACCCGTAACCACCCTTCCCACAGCCACGGCTTTGTGCAAAATGACAGAGAAGGTAAAACGGCGAATGCAAAATCTCCTGAGTGAAAAGGAATTAGTAAAACCCCATATTCATGAAATATTGAGAGCTAATTATATGTGCATCGGAAACCTCAGGGGGAAGGGAGATGGAGGCCTTTCATTAGACGGTAACTGGAACTTTTTCATCATTTGTCTAGCTCAGGAATGTAAGGCTGCTGTCTGGAGAGGGATGTGGGATTTGGCTGCAGGGCTGGGTGTGCAGGTGAAGTGCCATGCGATCGAGTATTTCTATTGTACTCCAGCACATCTTGGAAAAGGCTCTCAGCTCTAGCAGGTCAGCGGGGCTGGGTGCTCCCGCATCTCAGTGCTCCTGCAAGACCTCTTCACTTGGATGCACTGGGCATTGTTGCTCCCATGTAGTTTTCCATACTCCTCACACCCAGCCCCCAAATGTGTCCAAAGTCCTGTCCCTCACTTCAGATTCGGTTGTGGTTCCTCCTGTAGGGCGCGGACCCCAGTCTCTGCCAGGCTTTTCTCCAGAAAGCTCAGTCTCTTTGCTTTTGACCTGCTCTCTGCTTTCACCACCGAAATGAATGGCTAGTTATTGCCACTGCACTATCGACCAAATTCAAGACCAAGATCAGGACCGGTGAAGAAGGGGGAAAGTTTTTATCGTGGAGGCAGAGCTAAGCATGCAAAGGAAATCCTGCCCGCTGCGTGGCCAGCAGTGCCCAGCAGCCACAGGGCAAGGGACGTAAAGTAGAAAGGAGAAAAACCAAAGTAGCCTTCAGCGGGTCACGGAGGGGTTTTGTCTCTCAAAGCTCTGCAGTGGCTTTGCACGCAGGGATGGCCCGGGGAAACGCGTCCCAGCTCTCTGCCTTCTGCCCCTTGCTGGAGGGCAGAGGCACCCGGGTGCCTCCTGCCAGCCCCCCTGCCCGCACCCGCCGCCCTCCTCCTGTACCCGCTTTTCTTTGCCCCTCCCCCCCTCCCCCCGCGATCCCCTGGCGATGTCGGCCGCGGAGGGACGCGTGTCTCTGCCCACGCACGGACGCGGCCTCCCGCGGAGCGCAGGGAAAGCCGCCTCCCGTCGCCGGCTCCTCCGCAAGCCNCCTGCCAGCCCCCCTGCCCGCACCCGCCGCCCTCCTCCTGTACCCGCTTTTCTTTGCCCCTCCCCCCCTCCCCCCGCGATCCCCTGGCGATGTCGGCCGCGGAGGGACGCGTGTCTCTGCCCACGCACGGACGCGGCCTCCCGCGGAGCGCAGGGAAAGCCGCCTCCCGTCGCCGGCTCCTCCGCAAGCCGCTGCTCCGGGCCCTGCCCAGGAGCATCTGTCACCCTGGTGGGGTTCATCCCTC
>VZSC01006614.1:0-18154 GCA_013398225.1 Steatornis caripensis
CCTCCCCGCTCACTCACCCGGCGGCTTATCCAGCCGCTTGAGCGGGGCGGCTGAAATCCTCGCCGTCCCACAGCCTCCCAGGCATTGCACGGAGCTTTTCCAGGTCTTGCTCAGACACCCCGAGTGGCACGGCTGCCGGCACAGCCCTCTTTATATCGGAATTTCTTCCTGCCGGTCTAAATGCAGAGGTTTCCTTCCAGCAGAGCCACCACGGCGCTGCCTGGTGCAGAGCCTGGCTCTGCCCGCAGATGCTCCGGCAACGCTGGTGCCGCCGTGGGAGCCGCGACCGGCCCCGCTGGGGCGCACGGCGGTGCTTTATCGGCTGGAAATGTTTTGCTCGTGCTGCGTCGCGGCAGGCGGCGAATGCGGCTTTCGCGGCTTCGCTTTGCCAACGCACTGCCCTTCTCCCGCAGGCCCGCTCCCGAGGAAGCTCTCAAGTGGGGGGACTCCCTGGAGAAGCTGCTGCTGCACAAATGTAAGTGTTTGCCCGTCTCTTCCGCCTCTGCTGCTGGGGCAATATCCAGACGCGTGCATGGATAAAGCTGGCATTTCCTACGTTAATCCCTTCTGGTGTTTGGGGGTAGACAAAGAGAAGCGAGGCTGCTCCTTGCCTGCACCCCGTCTGCTGCTGCCTGGCCCAGGGCGGGATTTTGGGATAGGGGCCAGGGAGAGCCATGGCTTGAGGCTACAGCCCCCCTCCAGCCCGGGGAGGGAGAGGCAGTGATTGGTGCCTGTGCCCGATTCGGAGCTGTGCAGTGGGTCCGTGAAGCAGGAGCCGCTTTAGACCATTGCTTTCTCGCATGTCACGGCGGGGGCACCCCGCCTCACGGTGATGTCCCACGCCCGGCCCCCGCAGGGACGAGCAGGGCGTCCCCTCCCCGTTGCTGCCCCTGCTCCAAGCCCAGCCTCCCTCTCTCGTCTCTCCATGCGTGCAGCCCAGCTGAGGACCGTGGATTCAGCGCACGGATGGCTTGCTTCGGTTGGCAAAGCCATCGCCGCCTGCGTTGCACAAGGGCTCACGAGGGGTTTTTAGGGGACGGTGAGGGGAGGAGGTTTAGGTTGCACCTTTGCGAGGTTGCTGGGCCGGGGATCTCGTGGGGCTGTTGCTCTCCCGTGAGCCCCGAGTAGAGACGTGTGCCTGTGCCCACAGACGGACTCGCTGCCTTCAGGGCCTTCCTGCGCACCGAGTTCAGCGAGGAGAACCTGGAGTTCTGGCTGGCCTGCGAGGAGTTCAAGAAGATCAAATCCCAGTCCAAGATGGTCTCCAAGGCCAAGAAGATCTTTGCCGAGTACATCGCCATCCAGTCCTGCAAGGAGGTGAGGGCTGGCTCCCATGGCGGCGTGTGGCTCCGTGGCACGGCAGCTGCCCCTGGAGCCGCTCACCAGCGCTGGTCTCTCTGCCCACAGGTCAACCTGGACTCCTACACGCGGGAGCACACCAAGGAGAACCTGCAGAACATCACCCGCAGCTGCTTCGACCTCGCACAGAAGAGGATTTACGGGCTCATGGAGAAGGACTCCTACCCCCGCTTCCTCCGCTCTGACTTGTACTTAGACATAATTAACCAGAAGAAAGCCAGCTCCCCACTGTAGACCCAAGGACTCTCTCGGAGCAGGCTGGGAGCTGTGGGTTTACATGAAATCGGGCGGCGGTGGCCTTCCCGGGGGATGGCGGGGGCGTGCTTTCCCGCTGCCATTCGTGCCCCCAAGCCGTATTCCTGCAGCTGACGGGTGTGGGGCAGCTGAAGGCACCGGGCATGAGGCTGAGGGGACCAACAAGCCAAGCAGGCTGGTACTGCTCCATCACCCCGTCTCACCATCGCTGGTACGACGCCTTCGGGGTGACTCCGGCGTGGATTTTAGCCAGGGGGGAAGCTCCCACAAGACTACTGTGAAGCACGCGTCCGAGCTGCGAGCGTCGCTGGAAGGCGACGAGTGATCCCAGCTCGGCGAGGAGGAGGAGGGCTTTTGTGTAGGGCTCCGGCAAGGGGACGACAGCACCGACACGAACATCTTCCCTGGATAAAAGACTTTGGAACTGGACCGGCCCCACGATGCTGCTGTGTGATCCCTCCCGGCTCCCCCCCGAAGCAGCTATCTCGCAGGAGCCCGGCGCTTCCTTCGCTCGTGGTGGGTCCCCCCGGGAGCAGCGAAAGCGGGGTCCTTCCCCTGGGCCGGAGGCGCGCAAGCCAGCCGCCTCCCACTCCCACCCCCAGTTTATTTATTGACCTCCTATAGCTGGGCGCGTTGCTGTGTAATAGGAAATCCTCGTGTCCTTTCCCGTTCTGAAATTACAAGTGCAATATTTGTGTGTGTTGCGGCAGAGTTCTCCGGTGGAGTGGATGCCTTTTTTTTTTCCTGAGTGCGTACAACATTTTCTGTTAGCAGACTTTATCTGACAAACACGTTCCCTAGCAGCGGGCCGCTGGGGGAGCCTGGGTGTATATATCACGCTCTGACGACAGAGGGTTCGGTGATGGAGAAAAGCAGCTCTGCGAATCAGACGCTCTCCTTACTCTGGATAACAGTGTCGTGTTTTGAGAAGCGGGGGTTGTGGCTGAACCCGGCAGAGCTGGACGGACTGCCTGCCTCCAGGCGCCCGGTTTACAGTGCGAAGCATCTCTGCGGCTAGCAAAAATACATTGTCATGGTCATAGGTAAATAAAAGGAGAATATAATGTCTTGTAGCTGCTTTTTCTTTGTGGCACGTTTTCTCGGCACTGGCGGAGCCGGGCATCCCCTGCTTTGCGGAGCAGCATAAAATCCTGTTATTGCATTGCTAAAGATGGGCAGATCTGGTTGCATTAATTTCTGAGCTGGTTTTTGTGATGGAGCAGCTCCCCGCTGCTCTGAGGCCAGGCCTAGGTGGAGCCCTGCAGGGACACAGAAAGTTTTGCCCCAAGTGAGACCGTTCCCAGGGACAGCGTTCACAACGGGGCGTGAACCGCTGGGCCCGGGAATGCCCACAAACACAAGCGACCTAGCGTAGCTCCGTGTTCCTCTGGGGACACACCGAAAGAAGCAACAGAAAGCCCAACAGCGCTGTTTCAGGTCCCGGCTGCACGGCTTGGCAGGGGCCGCTCCTCCCTTGGCAGGGGCAGCGCTCTGGCGTGTGACGAAAACGTTTTGTAAAGGCCGTTCACGGTGCGTGCGGTAGCTGAAACGTCGTGTGCCGGTCGCCTGCTTGTGGCTGGCCTCGGGTGGCTCAGGGATGTGGTTATGGTGACACGGGGCCGTGCTGGGCCGTGGGGCGGGACGGCGCGGGGTGCTGCTGGTGATGCCCAGGGACGGAGGTGGTGTGGCTGCCCCAGCAACCCCACCCGGGCACGGCTTTCCCTGGCAGATATGATCTCTGCCTGTGTTTCCCTCTTTAAAAAGCCAGCGGGTGATGGCGAGGTGGGGAAACTGAGGCAGAGCTGGGGGGACCCCGCAGGGGTTGGCTGGAGGCAGCAGGGTCGGTGGGACGCCTGCGTGGCTCTCCGGGGCATGCTTTTGGCACCCCAGAGTCAAGGCCCAGGGGCTGATGTCCCAGCTGCGACCCAGGCACCGACCCCAGAGCGTCCAGGACCTGGCGAGTCGGTGCGGCCCGCTGTGGGCGCTGCCACGGTCACCCATGGCTCCTCCAAGCCAGACCCTCCTCTTTCTCCCAGCGTCACTCAGAGCCTTCGTCTCCTCTCCTTCACAGCCGGGAGCGATTCCCTTCGTATCGGGCCTCGACAGACTTTTGTGCGCTTCCTCCCTCTCCATCACCCACATACTCTTGACCTCCCCGCGCTCAGTCCCAAGCCATCAGTGTTAGGAAACCGTTATCGCCGGGTGACCTCGTTGGCCCCCGCTTCCCCGTGCCCCTGGGCTCCCAGGGCAGCACGCAGCGGGGCTCAGCTCCCTGCAGTGGGGCTTCGTCCCACCAGCCCTTCGATACCTTCTCTCTGCCGTGAACACCAGGTCCAGCGAACCCTGCCGCGGCTGTTGGTGATGCCCACGAGCATCCAACCCACGCAACCATGCCTGGTTTCGAGCCCGTAAGCTGCCTTGCTTATGTGAATTATCCGAGCCCTCTGGCAGAGCAGGCAGCAAGGGCTGGAGCTGCTGCGGGAATCTGGTGCGTGACTTCAGCTAAACACCGCTGACCCGCCTGCCAACGATCCCGGCAGGGCACAGAGGCGCCGGTGCGTGCGAAAGGCAGAGAAATGGGGGCCGGGGATGACTGCCTGGAGAAAAGGGAAATAGCCCTGCGTGAGCGACAGAAATGCGGTTATTGCTGTAACAGAATTTATCGCCGGCAGGCCAGGTTAGCGTGAGTCACTCTGCAAACACCGTCCCTGCGTGCTTGGGAGGGAGGCGCTGGATTTCTAGGAGAGACAGGGCTGAGGTGAGAGGTGGGAATGCCACGTGCTTGTCTCGCGTTTTCCTGGGATGGCGGTGCCCTCTGCGTCAGGACGGGTCTCGCCACGGGCCCTGCAGTGACAACGAAGCCACAGCTTTGTCCCCTCCGTGCCGTCTTCTCCAAGACGTTGTGCCACAGAGTGAAGGGGCTGAGAAACTTGGAGCACCTGGAACTGCATGGGGGATGTCAGCTCGTGGAGGGGTTTCGTTCCGGGGGGACGTTGGTCAGGGTGGAGATACAGCCCCACTGCCCTCAGCAGCTGCTTGTGCAGAGGGGATTAGGGGACAGGGAGCTGCTGAGGCTGCTACGGGGGCACTGAGCTTACAACACAGCAGGAGGGGGGGGGACAGAAATGTCCTTATGTAGCACAAAATAAGGTGTCCAAGACAAAATCCAATCAGGCTGCAAGGGATGTGAAGAGCAGAAATTACTGAGTTGTCGATGCCAATGAGGTGAGCTTGAGCACTGAAGATGGGAATTAAGTATTCGTAATTCCAACTTCGAGGCATAACCTCAAACCAGCCAGGACTGCTGACAGCCGGAGGGATGTTCCCAGGGCGCCAATGCTGAAATCGCCGGGGGTTGCCTGGTTGGGGATGGCCCTGGGGGGCGAAGTGGCCTTTTGCAGTGAAAAAGCTGTTACCTGTGCCCAAGCCACGGCCACCGCAGCCGCGATGGTGGTGGGTGGCACGGGGTGGTGCCAGCGAGAGCCACCCGGTGTCGCAGCCCGAAGCCCGCGCGTGTGCAGGCAGCTGCCCGCGGACATCGCTGCTGCCGCGCTGCCGTTCCGCGCAGCGGCCAAAGGCCCCATGCGGAAACCGGTGCCTTCCAAAATGGAGAGGATGCCGTAGCGGGCCTTATCTCAGCAGATAACAAGGATTTATCTCGGGGCTAAAAATTAGTGGTTGCTCAGTTGCAAGCAGTCACAACTGGGCTGTGTTTGTTGTGTGCAAACAGGGTAAAGTCCACCGAGGTGCAGGTGCTCTCGGTTCGTTCGTGGGACGAAGCTCACCAAACCGAAGGCAGCCACGAGGCAAAGCACCTCGGGGGAAGGATTGAGATGGCGATAATCACCAGAAAGTGCCGAATGCTTTATTACGTTCAAAAAAGTGCCATCACCCCATAGGCGAAAACGGTTAAGGCTGAGGGAAAAAATGTCCCAAGGTCCTGGGTGTAACGTCACGGTTTCCCCACACCCTAGGGGATGAGGGGGTTGGGATGAACCGAAAGGTCCTGGGGAGGCTGCTAAATCACTTACCTGTGCCAGGTGATGGGCCTCGACCCTACAAGTGTCCCTCCGCTCAGTGTGTCCTCAGCTCCCCAACGTAGCAGCCGGAGTGTTGGGGCCATCTGTGATTTGCACAAGCGAATGAAGTTCTGAAAACGGCAGCTACGTGAAAATACAGTCCAAGCTGCAGAGCACCTCTGGGCTGAAGATTCATTGGGAGACGCCAGCGAGCTGCGTGGGCGTCCCGCGCTGGGGTTTTGCCCCCTCGGCCAGCGCCGATCCTCACTTGCGCGCGGATGAGCGGCTGCAGCGCCCGGGGCAGCGCAATGCCTTGCAGCAAGCGGCACCCTGGTTGCAAGGGGATCTCGTTTCAGAGCCGGCTAGCGTCCGCGAGTGTAAAGCCTTTCTCTTATTTCTGCAAAAAATGAAAAGTTTGCCTTTTTTACAGGTGTGCACCATGTCCCGAGACGCTCCAGCAATGCACAGCCTTCATTGGGTTTTTCCAAGGCGCCCATCCTGGAGTACAAGCTTATCCAAATAAACATAACTTTCTACTGAGCAAAATAATTCCTTGGACCTCTGATTAGACAAATACTCTCAGAATAGAAACAAGGCTACTTTATAGCCGTAGACTAAACATAGCTCAGCAGCTAGATATTGAAACTGCAGACACAAGAATTCCCCTGCCCTGCTGAAACAGCTGACTTGCTGCGCGAGTCACGTAACCCCGCTCAGAAAGTTATCGAGGCTTATCAGAGGCACGCCGGGCTCTCCTGTGGGCAGCCGAGATGCCCAGAAACCGGCCGGAGACCCGCTTTGGTCGTCTGCGCGGCGGGGCTGGAAATCGGCGTCGGTTTGGGTTTGTTGGGGGCCTTTTGTTCCCACGGGGTTTGATAAGGGCCGGGCGCGTGCAGAGATGTACCCGGGGGCTCCTGTCCTTCCAGGCGGTGACCCTGGTGCTGGGCTCAGAAAAGCCGTGTGGGGCAGCCGAGGGGACTCTCTGCAGTGCGATGGGGGTACCGGGCTCAGCGCTGCCCTGTGCGCGGAGCCCTCCTGCCCGGGGGGGGGACCGCGAACAGCGATGCCCTTCAGATGTATCCTTGGATTGGGGCTGTGAGAAGGAGCGCCCCCGGCCTCTGCAGCTGGCACCAGCAATGGTACGCCCGCAAAACTCCGAGGGAGCAAAGAAGGAGAAAATAAAACGCTTCTGCAGTAGAAATAAAGCCAGTCAGACTCAGATGCTGTCTGTCAAGGAAATAAAATAAGCTCAGCTGGGCTGCTGCCAGGGCAGGAAATCCAGCGGCGGTAAGAGACCCCTGAGAGCCGCTAACTCATGCGGGAAGCATTGTTATGCCCCTCTCATCGCTCCTTTTCTGATTCTTCTCCGCATTAGGTCATTTTCACTCAGCTCATCCAGCTCGCACATTCCCCGGTGCTGGGGAAGGCAGGCAGCTAACGCTGACTCTCGGCCAGCCTTGAGGCGCTGGGGAAGGCTGCAGGAAAGGACGGCGAAAAATACTTCGCGTTGCTGCTGAGCAGACCTGCAGGGCGGTGACACGGGGAGGACGATGGGGAGCACCGTGTCCCCAGGGTAACCCACCACCAGCATCCCCCACCCCGCTCTGGGTACCACTGAGCTGCGCGAGGGGCACGGGCAGAGCCGGAGGTGATGAACTGGATTGTCACCTCGGAAAGAGCCGGGATCCCTCCTCTTCCCCACCTTCATCCTTTGGCAGGGGACAAGGAAGGAGGAGGAGGTGGGGAAGAACAAGGACAGCCAAGTGAGAGCAGGTGGGGACTGAGGATGGGGTGTTTGCACAGGAGCCATTTGCAAGTAATTTCTTGTTCCTTCCTGAACTAATAGGGCAATTATTTCAGGACACATGTGCTTCTCACGGAAAGTTCCACCCAGCCCGTGCGTCAGTTCGTCGGCGCAGCAGCCCTATTCTCCCTAACGCGATCACAGCGTTTCTAGACAAAGACAAGTGGGTGCAACCTCCTGCTCGTGGGAGCAGGGACAGCAGTGGCCGGTCACCGGGCGCCAGACAAACCTCCTGGTCCAGGGCAAATCAACAGCTCCGCGGCAAACGGGCTCACGTGTCGAAAGCCGATGCGCAAAGCCGAACAAACACCGCTCTGCTCTTTGATGTAGCTCCCGTGCGTGACGCTAGATGTTTGCACGAGCGCATCTGATTTTGTACCCTGTTCCCTCTTCAACCAGCTCAAGAGGGATGTGGAGAAATCCGAGGGTGTCCTGCAGAGGCTACCGAGGTGGTCATGGACCTTGGACGCAGGACCTGAGTGGAGCGATGGACAGCGATGGAGTCTAACAGCATCCTACAACTCTGGGAAGGACGGCTGCAAAGGTGATGGAGCCAAACCCTTCTTGGGAGCACCTGGGGACAAAGTAAGGGACAACAGCCACAATGCGTGACAACTTTCAGATCTTCAGCGTGGAAAAATATTTTCACTGTAAGGCTGACTGATACAAAACAGGCCCTCAGAGAGGTAGGGGGTCTTCACCGCTGGGAGTGGTTGAGACTTGGTCAGATAAAGTCACGGCTGACCTTCCGGCCTCCGACTGGCTCTGAAGCTGTTTGGTCCTGGGTAAAGGATGAGAGCCGAGTGCCAAAAATTGGGCTGGGTTGAGTTGCGGGATGGCGATGTGGAGTTCAGGGTGACGTCTGCTATCTCCAGCTGCCCCGTCCCCCGATCGAGCAAACTCGTCTCCCGGAATATGACTATAAAATTTTGATCTCCAGATTACCATGTTTCCCAGAACTAATTTTAAAAATATTTTTTTTGCCCAACAAACATGCCAACCACCCCATGCCTGGGCAGCACCCTGATAACTGTGCAGGGATCAGATGTGGGACGGGCATACTGGATGGCTCTTGCAGCTGTTGCCCAACATATTTCGTGTAATTTGCCATTTGAATGCAAACAATTGACTTAATGAACGAGACGATCTTTCAGGGAACCAAAGTGTTGTTACAGGTAGGAAGTCTGATAAGTTAATACAGCCAATCTTTCTTTTTCTAAAATAAATAGGAAGGAAGTAGGATGGGAGTCCTCACAAATCACGTTTTAACGTAGTGTCAACTTTTATGGCTAAGCCATAAAATCATAGTTCTTGAAGCACTGGCACAGCATTAATTAGACGAGAATTATGGACACGCACATTACTGCAGCTTCATTACAGCCCAGGAATTGACTCCGGCAATGAGCGCAGCGGGTTCCGCTGTGCCCACGCTCATTTGCTGCCAGGCGTCTGCGTGTTGGGGAAGTTATTTCCCGGGAGCGCTCACCACTGCTCTGCAGTACTTCCCACCCGCTGAGGGTCCCACCAGGCTGTTGGCAGCAGGCTGGACAATGTTCTGGGTCCATGCGGGTGGTTTTGGGATGCACAGCCCTGCGGACGCAGCAGGAGGACTTTGAGCGTGGTTGCAGACTGATCTCGCAGGAGGCAATGCCTCTTTCCGTCCTCTTTCTCTCCCACGAAGCGAGGAGCCTGGCGAGCAGCTTTAGGGCCACCACTTGAAGGTACAGTGGGGTCCTAGCTTGGACCTGCTGGTCCTTTGCTGCAGCTCAAAATGCTTCAAGGGCACCGACCGCTCTCCAGAGGAGCGCTTTAGAGGGATGGAAGTTTGCTGGGCAGTGCAGCAGCCCTTGCTGGCTCCTCACTCAGACAAACTCCTGTCGTCCAGAGCACGCACGTCTCCATTTGAGCTGGTCAACCAGAGACCCCCGCGGTCTGCTGAGAGAAACAGACCCCGTGAATAAGTTATTTAGCTGCTCCCATGCAGGCACCTACGTGAGAGGAGGTGACAAATGTCCCTGGCGTGCTGCTTCGTCCCCACAGACCGGGACAAGAGCTTTGCGTTCTCCTGGATCTGGAGGAGAAAAGCCCCCCGCCACGGAAGGTGGGAAGGTACTTTTCTGCTTACGTTACCGGCCGTGCAGGTTTGTGGAGGTGATCGTGCTGCCTGTCGGCAGCCCGCGCGCTGGGGACGGGGTCAGACACTGCAGCTATTGTCCGGGCTCTAGTTTTAAAGACCACGTGTGGTTGGTCTGTTTTCTGGGTTCGTCCTCTTGCTCTCCCCCATTTCTGGGGTTGACTGAAGCTCCTGCTTGACGGGTAAAGACAGGTTGGGGAAATTCAGCTGGTTTTTTACCCTCAGGGTCCTGTCTCCCCCGCCATGCTTTCATCTCTTGGATGGGATTTTTGAAACCGTTGAATGTGTGTCCTACTGCTCGGCTTGAAAGCCTCTCTGCTCCGTGCTGTGCTTCTCTGGTCGATGTCCTCCGGGTGAGCATCCCCGCAGCCGGGCTCAGCTGAAACTGGGCTCAGCCTGCCCGTGCAAATAATTTTCAACTCTGCAGTAAGAGGATGCGCCGAACCAAACCCCGCTCTGGTGTCCCACTGGAAGCGGTGCTGCAGGAGGCAGTGGGGCCCAGCGGGAGGGATGGGGCTGGCGGCGGGTGTCAAGCCTGGATCGCCGCAGGCGAGTGTGAGCTGGCGATGACAAACAGAGGGAAAAGGGCAAAGGTGTGGCTCGCTCTCAGCCACGGAGGTGGAAAGAAGGAACACCTACTGAACCCCACCTGAACCCGGGCTTTAAGGCGGCTTAAGGACGGGGTACACATCCACCTCCGGGTGCTGGGGCAGGGGGGGCTCTGGTGGGCAGAGCCAAGGCTGGTGGCTCTGGAGCTCCGGTCTGCAGTGGAGGTACCAGGATTCATGCCAAGATACCTCCCCGAGAGAGGATGGAAGAGGAAAGAGGGGTTCATCCCACTGACGGATGGCGAAAGCACCCTCCTGCCTTGCACTGACCCTCCTGGGAAATGCCCTTTTCATGGTGGCACAGATCTGCCCTCTGTTTTCCGGGGATGCGCAGAGCTTTTTTCTGCTTTGCTGCTCCATCTGAGCACCTCTCCAAGCACGGCTCGCTGCGTGATTCCACCCCGAAGGGCTGGGGCAGCCCTGCCCACGGCTNCGGAAGAGGAAAGAGGGGGTCATCCCACTGACGGATGGCAAAAGCGCCCTCCTGCCTTGCACTGACCCTCCTGGGAAATGCCCTTTTCATGGTGGCACAGATCTGCCCTCTGTTTTCCGGGGATGCGCAGAGATTTTTTCTGCTTTGCTGCTCCATCTGAGCACCTCTCCAAGCACGGCTCGCTGCGTGATTCCACCCCGAAGGGCTGGGGCAGCCCTGCCCACGGCTGCCCGCAGTGGCGTTTCAGGGGCTCCCAGGGTCTTTCCCACGAAGCCGTGTCCTCATCGCACAGCGGCAGCGAGTGCGTCTGGGCTCTGCTCTCAGCCCAGCTCCTGACCTTTCCGTGTGGCACCCCAGGCACTGAGCAGGGGATGGCTCAAGCCCTGACCATCTCCTCCAGGGCTGGCCCTGCTGCCCGCTCTTGCGAAGGCGCGGGTATGCTTATGGGGGGCTGGTTTAGACTCCTTTTTCAATAAACTGTAGAAATCCTCTGAAAAATGCAAAGACCAGCCTCTGCCAAACTCCCTGGGGAGGATGTTCTGCTTTGGGGCCGTAGCGGCTCTGGGGCACGGCTCTGATTTCCCGTGAAACGAGTGAGCTCTGCCAGGGCTTTTGCAACCGGACCTGGCCGCTACCAGCAGCGCTGGGAGCCGGGGCCGGACTGGGCTGACATCAATCGCAGAGCGCGGCCGTGTTTCACCGCGTTTCTGCCTCCTGCTCCTGCAGCCTTATCGGTGCTTGTTTTTCATCCCGTCTCGGCTTGTCCTGTCCTCCATCCCCCAGCCTCCCTTCCCTGCAAGATGGAAGGGCAGCTCGGCACGGTGTGAGCTTTGGGGGAAGCAGGGGTTGGTGTTGAGCGTTGTCCCAGGCTGGGCCTTCCAAAGGCAGGGGTGCAGCTCCCCAGAGCGTCAAATTGCTGAGTTTTCTGCAGGGGATGGTTTTATTTTTTTTTTCAGGATTTATCGTTCCCATTTTCCATCAATTTCTCTACCTCAGGTGACCGGGAACTCACGGGGGCGAATGGACGTATCTGCTCTAAGTGCCGGGGAAACTCGCAAAAGTGCTGGGAGGTGGCACGGAGAGACGTGGCTTCGCCCCAAGCTGACCAAAGTACGTATGGATGTGATGCATTGTCAGGGCGGGTATTGACTGCCGAGTGAGGTGAGAGCCAAGGACACACCTGTCGGCAGGCTGCGTTGTGGCACGTGCCTCCATCCTGCTCCACGGGCAGCGGCAGGGTCCCCACACCTTGCCCTGGTGCGGTGGGGCTGCCCCTTTCCTGGAGGACCGGTGTGATGAGTTTGGAAGTTCTCGGGCCTGTGTCCCTCAAAGCCGGAGGTCTCGTCACGGCCAGTGCTGAGGCCTTGAGCACGTGTGCTCCGCGAGCAGGTTTGTGCAGGCCACCCATGTCTTTTCTTGTGCTCCAGCCAAGGTCTTTGGGAGAACAAGGCGCGTGGCCAAGGGCTGGAGCTGCTCCTGGGGCACGCGTGGCCAAGGGCTGGAGGGCTCGCTGCGGACCTGTAGGAGCAGCTTCTGGTGATTTCACTTCTTTGACAGTTGTATTTCTCAATATACCGGGTAGAAAAGCCAGCTGTGGAGCGAGCAGAGTGGCTGTTTTCAGCACAGCCGCCCCTCTTTCAAGGGTGGCCGCAGGGAGGAGGAGACCTGGGTGCCACTGTCGGCCACGCAAGCCCAGCTGGCATGAGGACGGGGCTCCCCCGCCCCTCCGTTTGTGTCCTGACTCTTCTGAAGCAGTCGTGGTCCTCCTGGGAGCAGTTTCTACTTTGGGATTGGATCCAGTCTGTTGCAGCATGTTTCTTAGATTTCACCCCAGCTTGTCTTTTAGTCATTTCCCCAGCTGCATCGCTCCTGCCTTCCAGTTCACCTCCTGCTGCCGGGGCCACAGTCCATGATTGCTTCTGCTCCTGCAACAGCTACGCCACAGGCTGGTATGTGGGTGGGGGAAAACAAAAGCAATGGGCATTAGATGGGAATGTGGGAGGGTAAAGGTCTGAACACGCTGGGTGACCTCCCGTGCTCCTGTCCCCAGGTGACGAGGCTCCTCCTGAACACGCTCGAGGGTGACGTGGCTCTAAAAACCCTTCCACCCCTTGCCCGAACCCTTCCCATCCCTTGACCGTGCCCTTGGGGTGGCTGGCCTGCAGCAGGATGGCTCCAAAGACAGAAAAAAGCACAGATCGATATTGGCATGAGGCATCGCCGCTCTCATCCAGGGACGGGTGGGGAAGGGAGCGGCAGCCGTATCAGGTCCTGCGTGGTGACGCTGTGGGATGAGTCACGAGTGGCACGGCATGCCCAGCGCCAATGGGAATCTGCTATTTCAGATCGAGGAGCCTCTATTGCACTGCCTCCTGCCACATGGCCCAGCGCTGGGACAGCACGTGGAGGTGTCCCTTGGCCTGCAGAAGACCTTCAGCGAAACCACAGCCAGACCGACACGGTGGTGCCTGCAGGATGGGCACCGGCCAGGGCTGAGGGCAAAGGCTTGCGTCAGGCTCCCGGCAGGGATGCTGATAACTGCCAAGTGAACCCAATTNAGCGCTGGGACAGCACATGGAGGTGTCCCTTGGCCTGCAGAAGACCTTCAGCGAAACCACAGCCAGACCGACACGGTGGTGCCTGCAGGATGGGCACCGGCCAGGGCTGAGGGCAAAGGCTTGCGTCAGGCTCCCGGCAGGGATGCTGATAACTGCCAAGTGAACCCAATTGGAGGTGATCTCCTGACCACCCTGCCGTGGAAAGCACCAGCTGGGTACTGTTTCTCCTTAAAATGATGGGCTGTAAAGGTCAGGGGTCTTGAGTGATTCTCAGCTCCTGAGCTTGCCGATAGCCCGCCTGAGGACACAGTGTCCCGGTGGGTCCCTCAGGAACGAGAGGGTTTGCTGTGCTGGTGCCGGCACCTCCTCCCGGGGCACGGCTCAGGGGAGCCTCTTCTCATCAGGACATGGGGGCACTTGGTGGGATTTGGAAGACCAGGTCCTCAGCTGACTGAAGAGACTCTGTGGACCACGCACAGAACAGCACCTCGGCTGGCAGGTTGGAAGAAAAGGGGACGGGGCTGTCTCAGCTGCAACCGCTAAGAGCGTGAGGCAGCCTCGTGGTTAGAGCGGGGAGAGGTGGATTCTGGTCCCTGCTCCAGGGACTTGCAGCACCTCGTGTGCAGCCCTCACTGGAAAGCGTCTCGCAGTGTGCTGGCCCAGCTCTGTGCGTGGGAGCGCACGGCACGTCCTCCTCCACGGCCCCGCGCTCCAGGAGGAGCGGCTGAAAGGGGCCGCTCCAAACCCAGGTGGCTCCTAGCCACTCGACCCAGCAGCAGGGGCGGGAGACAGCGCTGCGTGGCGCGATGGCCCCTCGCGCTGTGCCTGCACTGGGCTGATCTGGTAAGGCTGCTGAGAAACGCAGCGGCTCTGGGATCCACGTGTGCTGTAACCCCAGGCGTCCCTTTGCAAACACCCGTGGAGCAGCAGGACGTGGCGATGCCGTAACCCGTGCCGTGGTGCAGACACGGCTCCAGAGCAATTCCCGCTTAAACCCATTAGGCCACCCTGAGCCCACCTCTGGTGACAGCCTGCTCTTCCCACCACCCCTCCATCTGCTCTCTCTCGCACCTTGCCCTCGCCGCTGGGGATGCTGCTGCCTCTGTCCTCTCTCGTGCCTCTGCTGCGGTCCGTTGCCTCCTTGTCCCAGGGCTGCTCCTGCAGCCTGATCCTGACCCGCTCACTCACTTGGCTTTTTCTGCAAACGCAAGCCAGGCTGCTGGCTTCCCGGGCGTTTCCGCAGAGCGGAGGCTTCATCACGTCGCTTTCTCATATTCTGCTGACGGCAAGTCTCAAAGCCTTCGGAGGTAAGGTTTGTGTTTGAACGTTACCAGAGCAACCCCCGGCAGGCTGAGGAGCCTCGCCCGCCTGCCGCCACATCTGTCTGACAGCTGTTCCCAGGCGGTCTGTACCTGCGGGCGCCGTGCCTGCCGAAGCACAGGGCTCTGCGCTGCAGGACCCCCCTCAGAGCGCCGACACCCGGGCGGGAAGCCGGCACCGGCTGAGCTCGACGTAACGAGCCAAGGGACAGGCAAACGGAGCCGGACAGCGCTGCCTCGTATGGCCGGGTTCAAACGCTGCCCACAGCAGAGCTGCCGCCGCTGCCCAGAAATTACAGGCGATCCGCTCAGCGACTGGTACCAGACTGCTGGGTTTCCATGTCAATCCTTTCTTGGGACCCTGAGGCTCCCTTTCCAAGAGAAATAACTTTGAGTTTTGCAGCTAAGCTCCAGCTAGGCACAAAGTGAGAGTCACGCTTGGGCAAGAGGCCAGCGCGAGGCTCCAGAGCATCCTCTGATGCTAAGCCGGCGCATGCAGGGGAGGTGACTGGGAAATAGCCCTGGGATTTTGGATCTGTTTGTGGCTGGGACCTTGTGGGAAAGTTCCCTGTAGTTGCTTGACTCACAGCAGTTTTCCAAAAGAGCTCGCAAGCAGCCCATGCCGTCGTGCACGTGCAGGGACCAAATAAAGCCCGGTGCTGTGTCTGCAGGGGAGGAAACAGCCCCGTTCCTGTTGCTGTTTCAGCTCCCGACAGCATGGAAGTGATTTGAAGCACATGCCACGAGCTGCCGAGGCGAGCTGCCCTGGGAGCTGGGAGCTGCCCTGCCCCTGCGTCCAGGCAGGGCTGCCGGCGCCTCGGCGGGTGCCCGTGCAAACCGGCCTCAGCGTATGGGGCAAGGCGGCCCCCTTTGCCCCGTGACAGGGCCTGGCAGCAGGGTGCCAGGCTGGGACTGGCCTTGCCAAGCTTTGCATGTCTTGCCCAAATGGAGCCCTCTCCGGTGGCCCCAACGCTCTGGGCTATCGTCCCAGGACCACAGCGGCCAGGTTGGTTGTACGGTGAGATACGCCTCCAGCTTGGGAGATGGAGCTGGTCGCTGGCTCGCCAGAGCAAATAGGGATGTGCAATCCCTGTTGCGCAGGAGACAAAATTGCTCTGGGCTGGATCCCTCTGTGCTGCGTAACGCAGCAGGGCTGCCGGCGGGAGGAGGAGGGCTGAGCTGCCCGTCCCGCCTGCCCCGTCCCACCGCGCTGGGGCTGCTCCAGAGGAACGTGCTGCTTGGCCAGGCTGGTTCCCTGGGATGTGGTCGCCCTTCATGCTGGCTCTGAAAGAGCAACGCTTCTGGTGATGAACAGCTCTTCAGCTGTGTCAACATGCCCTGGACCGCAATCTGCATTTACTGCAAGGGGTGCAGAGGAGAGGACGGCTAACGATGGCTCCTGGGGAGGAACGGACTTGTTATTCGCAGTCGCTTTCGAAGGAGGATTCCTCAGATACTTCACCAGGGTGGAAATCTTCTAGTAGCTACGTTTCAAATAGGTGCTTGTACCTGATGCGAGCCTGTGTTTGAACTGGTGCAGGAGAACCATGGCAAAGGCACAATTATAAGTTTTTAACACCAGAAACTCAGGGGATGGAAAAAAAAAAAATACCCTCGGTTTCTTTGGGCTCCATCCCAGCTCACGAGAATTCACTGGAATCAGCCAGGACAATTACTTCTGCATTTCTCCTGAACACACAGAATGTTCCCTTCTTCAGCGGAGACTGCAGAAGACAAGAGCCGTGACCTGGTACCGGCTCTGGGGGCTGAGGAATTTCTAACCTCATTTTCTGATAAGAACTCTGACAAAGTCTTCCTCGGGATGGTTTGAAACACTCTGTTTTCATGGGTATCATGCCAGGCCAAGTAATTTAGCGAGCACCACCGCACACGTGTGCTGAATAGACCGAAATAACGATGGGAAACAAGGCTATGGCGTTGCAGCCCCTGCAACTCGCGGCAGGGAACGGGATCCCTGCTTGCAGGGTAAGCGATATGCAGGTCCTGCTCACCCAGGAGAAGCAGAGGGAACGGAGGGCGTTCGAAGATGTAAAACTGCTGAGTGAAATACGCACGTTGTCCCTCTGCACGGGGAAGGCGCTGCTACCCCAGGGGTCGGTGTCACCCACCCTGGCCAGCAGAAATTGGCTCCCGTGTGTCTGCAGTAGAGCAATACCTGCTGGCGTCAGGTTTGACCGGAACCTGGAAACTGCACACAACAAATCTCTTACCCCAAAATTTTGTGAGCAAATCCAACACTTGCATCTTCGCAAGGGGAACGAGCCCGCTCCCCCGAGCAGGGTGAGGAGCGGGGAGCTATCATCTGGCCGAGCACGGCTGGCTGCGTGCCGCCTGCTGCAGAGCAAGAGCCCCATTTCCAGCTCCAGCCTCCCATGCGTGCGGCATCAGTGCGAGCACGATTCAGCTCAGTCCAGCAAACTGACTCGATTACTCATTCCTCAGAACAGCATCTTCAAAGATTCTGTTTCCATACACAGCTCCGTTGCAGGGCCGAGCTGACCGCTCTGTGCCCTCTCTGTTGGATTCCTTGGGGCACATCGCTCGTGTAGAGCAGTGCAATGCCCCCGACGTTAGGACAAGTCGTGTGCTCCACGCATATGCTGAGCGGCAAGCGATGCTCGGGCTGGATGTCAGCAGAAAATCCTTCCTGCCTCAAGACGCAGAATGGAGAAGCCGGAGCAGGCAGGAACAGCAGGACGCGCCAGGGTCGTGCATCGCCCCCTGTGCTGTGGTACCATGGAAAGGTGTTGGAAAAATACTGCTGGCTGGTAACTGCCCAGCAGCTAGGCTGTTGCGCCCTGGACAGCGTGGTTTCCACCCGTTTGTTCCTGCCCATCCAGCTGAAAACGGTCTTTGCATCTCCAGAGGGCTGGCCGTTTGGTGGGAACTTATCCAGAGGAGGACAGGGAGTCACTCCCCTTCCAAAGCCCTCAGTGTGTTGGTTCAAGGGGCAAGAGGAGAACATAAGCGCCCTGACCTGCTAAGCAAACGGGCTGCCGCAGGAGAGGCTGCAAGCGCTGGGTCCCACCCTGCTGTGCGCTGGCTGACGACAACCGCGAGGAGCAAAACGCAGCAGAGCACCTGGGTCCCCAGGAGCAGCCCTGGGAGCGTTGCGAAAGGGGCTTTGGCACTGGCAGCGCTTTCTGCCGCGCGCAGGCTGCTTGTTCGGGAGCTGCTCCAGTCAAACGCTTGAGCACAGAGGTATCATTGAGTTCAGAGGGACCGTGCACCTCCTGAAAGGAGGTACTTGTGTGTTTGAGGTTACGGACCCACGTACGTTTGCTGGATCGGGGGCTTAGGGTGTAACACAGCCTGCAGGATACTGAAATGCTTCAGAGTTGAGATCACTCTTGGCCCCGCGANCAGAGGGACCGTGCACCTCCTGAAAGGAGGTACTTGTGTGTTTGAGGTTACGAACCCACGTACGTTTGCTGGATCGGGGGCTTAGGGTGTAACACAGCCTGCAGGATACTGAAATGCTTCAGAGTTGAGATCACTCTTGGCCCCGCGAAATGACTGTGGAAAATTTATTGACATTTATCTTCATTGCTGCAGAAAAATGAGTCGTGTGTTTGGGCCAGAAAGCAAAAATCAGGCTCTTGGAAAAGCAGCACGAAGTGTTTCCAAAGCCGCTGTGCGCTGTA
>VZSC01006615.1:0-34198 GCA_013398225.1 Steatornis caripensis
GCCTGGTGCAGGAACTCGGCCATAGCGGAGTAGGTGGCCATGAAGCACCCACATTCCTATCCCCGCCTTTGCCCCAAGGCCGCAAGAAAACAAATCCACTTTCACTAACACTTCACCTCCCTCCGAGTAATGGTTTATTCCACCACCGCCATTTCTATCCGAGTAGATGAACTCTTCTTCTACATCTGAGTAGACGAAGCATCTCTAAACGTCTCACGCAGGACACCTCAGCAAGACTTTATTTTGCCTTATGTTACTCTTGTATGGCTTTCTAAAAATAAGACACCCTTGTGTAACGATAGCACTGATTGTTTCTACTCACCTTTCCGATTCAAAGCCGGACAAAAAAAGGTTTTCCTTTTCTAAGCTGCAACCAAACAGACCATTGTTGAAGAAAAAGGAAAAAGAAATGCCTAAGCAGATTTTCTGCCACAAGAATTGGTGAGTTTTGGCCCCTGCAGCACGGTTGCAGTATCGTACAAGCGATCCTGTGAGCTGCACATCCTCCATGCTGAGCTGAACTCTTGTTTTGAATATAAGTGCTCAGGGTAAGAAGAATCACTGACGATGAACTATCCCACACGTATTTCCTAGGAGGAGCCGTGCTTCAGAAAACCCCTCTGAAGATCAAACCTTCTCCTTCCTCTAGCATTAACAGTTTGATGTTGATAGACACAGGTAGCAAATTACGTTGTTCCCACACTAATTAAACAGCAAATTAAAGGTGGCACAGAGCTAGGAATCCTGTCGCTCCCTGCCCAGGCCCCTCAAAAACATCCCTCAGCCCAGGACGCCTTGATCCAAGGTAAGGGATTTTACAGTCATTTAAGCCCCTGTGCAGGTACACATCTCACTTTGCAGCCCAGCTAGGGATGTGGCCATCTTCAACAGACATGAGAAAAGGGTTCCTTTTTTGACTTTAGCAAGACAGACATTCTTCAATTTATTTTACGGCTACAGATGACATCGCTGTCTAGAGGCACACTGGTGAGGAGAAGCGAGGAGGAGAAGAGCCAGAGTGGGGGCAGAGAGCTGCATCTCTGCCCCTCCATTTGATGTGGTCTCTTTTAAAGGGCACCCACTGGGACCCAACATCAGTCAATCTATTTTTGTAAAAACAACGGTGATCCCAATGAAGATTTATATAACACATTTGTGCTATAGCTCTTGGCTCCTTTTCCTTAAATTACTTAAAGCAATATAATAACTTTTGCAGGCATAATGTAGGAGACTGCCAACATTTCAAACATTTCCTTGATGTAAGATGATCACAATTGAAAGGAATGTGAATTTTATCCAGCCATCGGTAAGGTTTTGTTTTCCTTAATCCCCGAGACTAAATCATTGGACAGTTTTTAGCCTCCAAACTAAATCTTAATTGAAACTTGCTGTCATTTAGGTTACCATGTGATTCTTCTAACCAAAGCACCAAGGGGCCTTTGAGGAAGGACTGGGACAGGGACCCTTAGCACTCTCGTTGCTGTGAGCTGCCTGGGCAAGAGAGCTCTTCAACGCTTAGGAGAAAGCGATCAGAGTTTCTTTTCAGTAATAAAGTTTCGTTTGAAGTGCTCTCCTAGTCAAACCTGCGAAGAGCGTAACCAAGCCAGGATTCCCACAGACTGGAAATAAAACTGGTGCTTTGTCGTTTTGCTTTGTGCTGCACACACATGGGTGATTTTTTTCCCCCAGCGTGAGAATTCAGCTTATTTCAAGAACTGTACAAAACAAAAACCTTCATCCCCAAGTTCTGTTTCATTCAGGTGTTTGCAGAGGTGTTGAAGAAAACAAGCAGTTCAGTTGTGATGGCTGTGTCACTGAAATAAATAGTAAAAATCCTGACATGGAGGGGAAAATTAGGGATATTTTGGTGCCATTTCTACCGAACTAATGTGGGATGCCTCCAAGAACTCTGGCAGCTAAATGGCAACATTTTTCCCCAGTGAAATAGGCTAGGTCGCTTTCCAAAAGGAGCAGAGGGCAGTTTCTGTCCCTGTTGCCAGGACCAGCCACAGATGCAAGGAGACGGGAATGGAAAAATCAAGTTACAGCCCCCTGTTTGCCAAAACCAACGGAGCGCAAACGACCTGCCAACGGTGGGAGTGAGGGAGGAGGGGGAGAATAGCTTGTTGCCTATCTCCCTCAGCCCCCCTACATCTCCATGGCATTCCTCAGGCAACGTGAGGGATGGTCTGGAGGCTTTGTTTAATTTGGAGGAAAAAAACCTAGAAGCACTCACAGTTCTCCACAACTAGTCTGGGGGAGAAGCACTTAAATGGCAATGCCAAGGATTAGGTTTAACTAGGATTTTAGCCCCAACTCTTAGGTAAAGACTAATCGTTTAGACTTACTGTTCAGGTTCTGACAGTGTTGGTGAAGACAGACAGGCCATTTTTCACCCTAAAACAAGGAGGGAAGAGATGAATTTCAGGACCCTCTGGAGGGACCTATTTCTCTCTTTCTAGGAGGACTGTGGATAGCTAGCCTGGGGCTGCACGTCTAACTTTTCTGATGAAATTATGTCAGAGGTGTCTGGGTTTCTGCACCACAGCTTCCCCCTTTTAAACAGTGACTGTAACTCATTCCTCCTTCGCGAGAGAGTCACAAAGTTAATCACAACAGTGGGCTCACATCGTGCACGCAGTGCACTACCAAGTGCCGAAAAGAAAATAAAAAAGCCTCTACAAAACCAGCCTGAGCACCTCTGCACTTCCTGGCTTTCATTTCAAACAGCACCAGCATCTCCCAGAAATAATTAACTGTTCTTTTGATTTAGCTGTTGAGAGCTCCCACATCAGATTCTTACTTTTATTTTGTATCAGGATTCAGCTAAATAATGAATCCCAGTGAACCTTTTGCTTTAGGGAATTATTCCCCATAAATACCAATGGACTTTTGATTTTTTGGAAGCTATTCTAAATGCATGGCTTAACGATAATTAGTGTGACTGCTACTTCTTAGAACAGCTCTCAATCGCTATAAAACTTCTGTCAAAATCCTACTAATCGAATAGCACAAGTTGGGGAGCAACTGACTGCTGCAAGGGATGCGGGAGCCCTGGCGGAGAGTCGGCTGCACATGTGCCAGCGTTGCACAACAGCAGCAATGAAAGCTAGCAGAGCACCGGGCTGCACCAGCAGGAATACGACCAGCAGATATGGAGAAGTGGTTATTCACCTTCACTCTCTGCTCATTAGAGCATATCTAGACACTGTGTCCAGTTTCACACCCCCCAGTACAGGAAAGACAGCCATAGCCAAGAGTGAGCTCAGTGTAGGACCACCACAATGGTCACAGCTGGAGCACCTAACCTGTGAAAAGAGGCTGAGGGACCAGGGGTCATTCAGCCTGGAGAAGTGATGGCTTTGGTGTGATCTATCAGCAGCCCTGCAGTACCTATGAGAAGGTTATCATGAAGACTGAGGTAGGCTCTTCAGACGTGCATAGTGGGAGGATGAGACATAAAGATTGTACATCAAAACAGGGGATTTTCTGACTTGATGTGAAGAATATAACTTTCCACATGAGGACAGCCAAGCAGCAGAGCAGGTTGCCCACAGAGACCATGAGGTCTCCATCCTGGGAGGTTTTCAAGACTAACCGGACAAAGCTCTGAGTCACCTGGGCTGATCTCATACCTGGCCCTGCTTTGAATAGGAGGTTGGGCTAGGTGAGCTCTGGAGGTTCCTTTCCTACCTGAATTATTCTAAGATTCTCATACTGTAAACTGTCATTCGTCATTAAAGGTATAGAAACATTGTCAGTCATCACTGGATAGCTCTTGAGAGCACACAGGGCAATTAAACTATAATAACCCGCAGGCCTTCTCTCCATAGCGTCACATCCATTTAGTTAAAGATCTTCTGAGGCAAGAACTCAAAGGTTATCATTGTTATAACTATGTGAGTGGTCATGACTAAATGCTGACCTGCCAAGACCTGGTCTGGAGCCAAGTGAAGTAATTGGAAAGTTTGAGGGTACACATCAGCTGACTTGAGACGTAGCTATCCAAACCTGACCTCATTATTGGCAACTGAATTACCCTCCAAGAAAAGACTTCAGTCCATATCCTTAGGCAGAAAGCTGAAATAGGTTGGACTGATTAGTGCCAAAACATATTTACTCTCCCCTGACTCCAAAAGGAGTCTGACTACTCCGGATACAGCTGGTGTATAGTGCACACCTGTAAAGTTAGACGAGATGGATCCTAGCCCTATAGACTTCAGTGGGGATGTGAAGTATGCTTGGAGCCTGTTGGGGTTGGCACAGCCAGACTCAGAAGTAAAATATACAGACTTCATGCAGAAACACACCCCTGGTACATTTTCCAATTGAGAGTTGTATTCGTGCAACTTTGCAATTGTAATAGTTATTTATTGGGGAGATATTTTCCTTCTTGGCTATCATGGGGGGAACAGTCTTGAGGACTATAAGAGACTGGCTGAAATTTTATAGTGAAAAACATGCGGAAAGCAGAGGAGAAAAATACCCGACTCTACAAGCACATCTTACAAGTTATGAAATTACTGCAGGACCCGATAACTTTTCACTGAAGCCTGCGTACATTGTGCCAGGCTTTTTCCCAAGTCCACAACACAGGCAATATGAGCCTGTCCTCCTGTGCCTAGCAGTGGAAAAGGCTGGTGTCACCTTCCACGTTACCAGGGGAGGTGCATCTAGCAGATGGGGATGAGCTGCCCAGGGTGAGCAGGGCTGTGGGAAGCCTGAAGAAGTTGGGGTTAACCCTGTAGTTTCACAGCCTGTTTCCACTGGCAGAAGCAGGAGGCCACAGGGTGAAGTGAATTGAGGTGCTGATTTGGGTTAAAAATAAGGGCATGGGAGTGAAAGGAGGTTGGAGGGTGAGGACAGGAGGGCAGAGGCCGGGTCTGCTCCCAGCTGGGTGAATGCCTGGGGAGCAGAAGTGGCTCTGACAGGGAGCAGGATGAATGGGGGGAACACTGCTCTCAGCAGCCACAAGCTCATGCTGGCTGGACCCGCTGTGTCCGACTGCTGCCCGAAAACACACTCAGCGGGGAAACATGTCAGAAAAGAGTGAGTGACCAAAGATGAAAGACAGTCTTGTTTCCACACCCTGAAAATGTGTTTATACTGGTCAGTAATACGTTTAGGATGGAAATTAGAATGAGGTTTCATTTCCTCTTCATTTCGTCTATTTTTTCAATCTTCAGCATTTTTGCCTCCACAAGTAAAGCAATGCCCAAACCAGAATCCCTTCAGCATCCACCCACCACCACAGTTCTCTGCAAAATGACTTCTCTGTCAGCATCCAACTGTTAGGCAGAGCCACAGTACAAGGATGCAAATGACCAACGGGTCTGAGAGAGAAGCAATAGCATGCATTAGGCAAACGGAAATTAAGAAAACAACAGACAAGCTTTCAAGTACAGAGGTCTGAAGAAATGCTGTGTGCCCAAATCTTACTTGTTTTGTCTTAGCGAATACACCAGCCTACTAGAAATTGTGGACTAGTACTATCAGCCTTCCCTCTCCTTTCAGTGTTGTTTAGTTTCCAGCTCCCACTGTCCATGTTTCCATTTTCTTTTACTTAGTTTTATAGTGGCTGATCACTCTATTCTTCCTATGTTTACTAAGCCACCTCCAGGTACCCACCACATCCATACCTACATAACAGAGCTCATGAGGCAAAGTGTTAAAATGGGAGAGAGATTATCAGGAGGGATGTAAAGGTCCTCCACGGGGCCAAGACGCTTGGGTTTTATGTATTTCGGAAATCCTTCAACACAGATCAGTCCCTCGGTACTCAGGTCTCCTCTCTAGCTTTCTCCCTGCATGTTTTCCCCACCCCGTCCTCCTGCTGGTATGAGAGCAGACTCCCCGACACTTGCTCTCTAAGTAGTTGGCAGCAGCCACACAAGAAACTGTGGCTTGTGCTGCGGACACAGACACAGAAAAACACATACTGACAAGCCACACATGTAGAAACACCCCCCCCCACCCAAAGGAAAGTATTAAAGTTACCATTTTAGCCACTGCCTAATGTGGCTCTCGACTCCCAAAAACCCGGCAGAAAATTCAGATCCAGTTCAGACCTTCTCTTCCCACTTTTAGAAAGTAGCTTTACAATTCTTGTGTAATTACTCAGGAAAAAAAAAGAAACCCAAACCCAATTATCTTCTCCTCGAGTCATGCCACTTGCTGGCTGCCAAGCAGCAGGCTGAATTCCCCAACCGACCCAAACAAGACGGCTCTGTGGAAAGCTGACACCATGTTTGGGAATGCCAAGCCAAGCAAACAAATAGTTTATCAAAACAAGCTTTTCTAAATCTGTCCCATGAAGCAGAACAAATACGTGGGCAACGCCATTGCTATGAAAGGAAGGTATGCAGGACCCCAGTCCTTAAACCTACTCTATACTTTGGCTCTAGCATGGCTGTGAAAATGAATACATTAAAAAAATCACTCCCTCAAAAATTCTGGTCATAGTGAAGGCCCCAGCATAAACACAATCATACTAACATTAGAAGTCCTTCTTGCGCTGGTAAAGTCTATTCCATCTGGGTAACTAATCTGAGCTACAAATGGACATGAAGTTGACTTTCTTCCAGCCTGCAAAGAAGTCAAAGTACATCAAACAAACATGAGACCTGTTACTTACTGCTTGTGCAAAAAGCCTTGCTCTGCAGCGTTTGTACTGGAAGAGGAAGGCCTTACAGAAGGAATCAAGAGGCTTTTCAAGCGTATTTGTGCTGCAGACACTTATTCCTGGCCCACGGCACCTTAAGCAGGGTGGTTTAGGTACAAAGCACTCACATACAGTATGGATACTCACACGCACACACAATTTACTGTACAACTGCAGCTCACACATGCCAGACAACTTCATAAATTGCCCATGCTGACCTCTGTGGTGGTGGGGTCAGATCATTTATCCAGCCAGTTGTCTCTACATTGAGTAATGACCCTCCACAGCTCTCTCATTCAACTTCTGTTTCCCTATCTGAGAGATTAGTGACCCCCTGGCCCTTCACTCCCACTTTACCCCCACCACGTATCACACTCTCCAAAGTGCAATTACTTCATATAAACCATATCATGGAGATAGGTGTGCCTGCTAGCCTGCTCTTTTCAGCCCCCTAAGTTAGCAAGGAATAGATTTTCAGGCTGCATATGCTGCCCAACATAAAATGCCTCCTCTTGCATCTAAGTGCAGCCAAATGTCTAACATTTGTGTTCCCACTGCACCTATGTAGGAAGAAAACACGGTGATTCTCACTTCACAGGTGAACAAGCCAGTACTTTCAGTCACTGACAGGTTCCCGCTGTCCCAAAACTAGGGTTCAGATTCCATGGTGAGCCAAGTTCGTCATGATCTAGACCTTCCCACGTATATACATCAAGTATACCTCTAACCTCTCTGATGTATTTACGCACAGAACTTTCCCTCTTCCTCACAGAGCAGCAGAAAGGGAATCACACATTTCTCTTCCTGTCTTCCTTTGATGACCGCAATACAGCAAGCCACCTTACAACCTTTAAAATGCCTACCTAAATCAATTTGCCATCTCTATGATTTGTTCTGAATTCGGGTGTGGTTTTTTGTTTGCTGGGTTGTTTTGGTTTTTTATTTAGTTTGCCTAATATTGTGTTCTACATTATTTATATTCTGATGATATGCTAAATCCGAAAACCCACTGTAAGTTGACATAAATATTCAGTGCCTCATGGACCCACAAAAGAGCCATACTGGTATTTTTCTTTGTATTAAGAACTTTGTCCTTTCACTGCCCTCCTGAAAGGCTGCCTTCAGCTCAAAAACTACAGTGAAAAGGCTTACTCAGTATTTGCAGCGTTTGTAAGTACAACAAAACCAATAGTAACATCCTGGCTGTGGGACCATAAGATTCATTGGCAGCCATAAGGTGACAGGGATTATTAGATTTCATCCTTGTTTGTGTTTTGAACAGCTTTGTGATACTGACCCAAAGTCTGGCCAACCCTCCCTCTCCAGCAGATTTAATCACTAGGATAGCATAAAGCATCCATAGGGCCAGACTCACCTCCCTTAAGGCTTCCCCGTTGCTACTGCAGAACAACCCCAGCAGCTCTTCTGCCAGGTCTTCGCACAGGTCGGGGGTACCCTGCCTGCTTTAACCGCTCACCAGAACAGCGCTGAGTTAACAGGAGGACTAAGCTAAACACAGTGTACCATACGGCTCGCTGGAGGTTAGTGGCAGCTTTGCATTTGGCCGGCAAGCTGAAAGATGACACTGCTGCCTGCTCTGCCATTTCTACCTGAGATGCTCAGATCAAACCAAGTTTCCCTACACCACTGCGCACAACAACGGAACATTTGATTGTTTTCAGGCATTCAGTAGTTTTACTCCAAATTTCTAAAATTACGTGAGAGAAATCAGTAAATTCACTTAGCCTGGCGTGACAATATCAGACATAGCATTTTTATCACACCACTTGTGTCTCACACAACCTGTTTAGCAGCATCTTATCTTTTTGAAAAAAGATTCACCACTTACTTACACACTTCATGCAACAGGCGAGCCCCACATCCTGAGTTAAGTGGTTAGTTGCTGACACTGAAAGCAAAACGCATTTCTCGTTGGCTGTTTTCTAACCTGTATTTGTCCACCTTCAGCACCTAACCATTAGATCTTGCTATATCCAGAAACAGTTTTTGATTATTAATTATCTCTTTGCTTTCAGGTGTTAGTGGAAGAACATAAAATATTTGACAAAATAAATTGATTTGTCTTCTCTTGCCTGTCTTTAGACAGCGCGGTTCAACCTGTGCTCGTGCTGCTCGGCCATTCTCTGTTCTCTGCCCATCTGTCAACATCCTTTTAAAAGTGTAAACAGCAGGAGCGGACTCAGTGTTTCAGTAATGGCCTCATTAATGCTGTACACATGGAAACATCACCTCCTTGACCTTTACTCAGCAATCTGCTCTAATCCACGACAGTAGCATTTGCTTTCAGGTATACTGTATCACACAGGGAGCGCGTGTTTAGATGATTATCCAACGAGCCTGAGTCACTGGTTTCCAAAACACAATCTCCCAGTCAAATGGCATGGCTCTAAAAGTACATTTTTGGTCTGTAAGTACCTTGAATTTGCCTGAAGATTTAAAGACACTTTTGTTTGGGTGAGATTAGTTTACCAGACAATCCAGAAGACCCTGAAGAACAGTTCTGTCCTTTACGTTGTCCAAAGCTTGCATCATCATCGTTGTCTTTGCCTAATGAAATATGACATGTGCTCTCAAGTCAAAAACCAAGTGACTGAATAGCTCTGAGCGTAAGAATGAGCCCTTTGGTATATCTGTCAGGAACATCCGTTCTGAACTCTTCTGCGTTTATAATTACTTTAGCAAGTGTGACTATTACCCAGATTGCAATTCATGTAATCTCTTTAATTAGTCTTATATATTTATAGTTTTGTTTTTTACTCAGAACATCATGTGGAACAAAGTCATACCTCTTTTATAGAAACTTCAATAGATGTATGTGTAAGCAGATATCAAAACCACTACCTTTACCAACCAAGCATGTGGCACCTTACAAAAATTACATTACAATTATTTTACAAGAAAGTTTTCATAAAACTACATTATTACCATCAATGAACTTATTTCCTTCTTCTAACTCCTTCCTAACTTCAACTCTATATCAGCCTTCCTGTGATTTGCCCCAGAACTTATCAGATTACCACCTGCTCTTCAACTACTTGAGTCATCCCTTCTATCTTTTCCCTACTTGGCTCAGCTGGCTGGTTTTGGCTTCAATGACTTGACAACTGACTTCATTATTTTCCAATTCTTGGTGTTGAAATACGATGGAGGTACAGGTGCGGTAAAGGAAAACACATTTTTCCTCAGACTGCAGTAGAGAAAACTGTGATTTTGTCTTGGCCATTCTGTAGAAACATAGTTGCTTTAAATAAAAAAAAAGGTAGACAACCTGGTTTAAAAACTCTCGAAACTTTCGCTGTTGCCCCTCTTTTGGTCAGGGAAGGAACAGGCTGTAAGAGGCATAGGTGGAATCTATCCCTTCTCACATCAACCTCTTACTGAGTTTACTTGAAGTGGTGCAACCCCACCACTTCAAACCAGGTCACTTGTTAAGCTTTGTGCAGCGCCTAAGACAAAACCTGACCTGACAGATCCCTTCACCAGCGCTACAGTGCACGTGACCAGTAAGAAGAAGATAACCCTGCTGCCCTCCTTCAGCACCTTCTTTCCCTGAGAGGAGCAATGGGTTTACTCAGGGCAAGGAAAGGTAGAAGAAGCATTATAGACAGAAAAAGCTCCCCTCCCTAAGCATCTCAGCTCTTGATTCCTTCTGGTTCATTCAGGATAACCTCTCCATCTCACACACTACGCAAAGGCAGTCACCGAAGGTGGAAGGAAGGGACGGCTGACCTTCTGGAGATGTCCATTTGTGCTTGGTGCATCTCTCTGCGTTGTCATTACACTGGGTATGCCCAGCTCACGCTATTTAAGGAAGGAATAAAGCTGTGATAATTTGAGATTGGCTGCCTGTGTAAAACGATAGTGAGTGACAGGAATGTCGCAGCCTAGGCCCGGTAAGATGGATTAATAACGACCAGTATCCCAAATTCCAGGCTGGAGTCTGCTGCTGTTTCTAGTTACATAAATGGTAATGCGATGCTAGCTATCAATTCACATGCGGTTAGCACTGCTACGTCACACTAACTCGCTGCTAAATGCCTGCAACAGGAGCTCAGGTGACCTTCCAAATCCAGGTGGAAGGTTTTAAGAACTGAGTTATTGCTTACATACCACAGGAAAGTAACTGATACCCTGAAGTGTCTTTAACTAATGGATTTGTCTAACATTTCACCTCCTCCAAAATTGTGTGCTATTTATCACTTCTGGCAAGAAATAGGATCACTTGTGTGGCAAGCTTTACTGATTAAGGTTGAAAACAATTTGTACAATGTTATTGCCACCTGTATTGAAGAAGGAACAGCTGCTGCCCCTCACACCAACTTTAAAGGGTAAAGACGGATGGCTAGAAAACTGTATGAACATTTGTGTGGGAAGCATGAGGAAGGGAGAACACTGGCAAGACCCATGTTATAAGCACATCTGGGCTCAGAAAACAGACACCCACTATTTAAGGAATGGATCCCTGATGCTCGGCTTTGAAAGTGGAACAAATATTTAGTGCTGGCTCTGAATTTTCCAGTTTTCAAGTTTAAAACAACATGAAACGGCCTTTGCAGCACAGAACCATTCCATACCAATTTGCTCATTGGATTTAGCTTATGGGGCTACTCTGGGGACGGCCAACCTTCACGAGATGATCCACAACGCCTTGGTTGGCTTCAGAGTCAAGCCAGCAAAGATCAACTTGAGGTTTCTGGAGGCCCCAGTAAAACTTGGAGTAAGCATCATTCTCTTACTGCTGGCAATACTTAGTAAACTACATAAGAGTTAAGGACTTCCTGGAATTAAACAGGCGGCACCAGCGGTGTGACAGAAGATGATTAAGGTGCTTTTGGGAGGGGGCCCTGTGCAAAGTCTTGGTCTCCACCTTCTNGCAATACTTAGTAAACTACGTAAGAGTTAAGGACTTCCTGGAATTAAACAGGCGGCACCAGCGGTGTGACAGAAGATGATTAAGGTGCTTTTGGGAGGGGGCCCTGTGCAAAGTCTTGGTCTCCACCTTCTTCTTCCTCTTCATCAGGGACATGCTTCCTCTCCCACAACCTGCCCCTTGAACACGCTCACTCCCAGCAGGAAGGGCAGAAACAGCTGTCACAGCAGGAGAGTGGCGGAGGGGCAGGGAAAACTTCCACTCAGCTAAGCTGTTTGACATAAAGCATGTTTATCAAGAAGCAGCAGGCATGCTGACCTGTGGGAAGAGACCTCTTTGTCAGCCTTTTTTAATTCAGGAAAGGGAGAGGACCACACATCTGAAGTGTCAGGGGAAGTTGGAGAGAGCATTACTACATAAGGCCGCTTTCAACCCAGTCCATGCTGTCTTCTCAAAGCAAGTCCTCTGGGCCTTCCCCAGCAGCTCTGCTGCCATCCTCCCACCTCTGAGATACTCCTCCAAACCCTTAAGCTGGAAATTTAAAATCTTCGATACGGAACAAATAACAAAAAGGCCCGTGATTGCAGCAATGGATGGATTTGCTCAGGCTCTGTTCACAGCAAGTCCTAGGCTGTGACTGTTCTCGTCATCGGCTCTCAAAACACAAAAGCAGAGGAAAGCAGGGGGACAAAAATGGTAAGGACAAAAGCCTGAAGGAGGGAAACAGGGGAATAGAGCACCAAAGCAAAGGGACAGAGAGGAGAGTTCTCAAAATAAAGTCCTGCAGGAGGTGTGAGAGCAGAGGAGTAGGTCAACCTCTACCACTTCCCTCCCCATCAGCAAACAAAACATCACTGCCAGGATCTCGTCAGGATTATTCACAAGCCCATCTCCCCGTGGTGCCGGCAGCCCTACGGACCACGTAGCGTTACAGGTGGCTGTGGGACAAGCAGCAGAAAGGGAAGGTGAATGATTTCAGCCCCACCAGGGGGACTGAATCCAACCCTGGATTGATGGAAAACCCTTAAATGTGGGACACTGCTGCCACCACAGCCTACCTGAAAACCCTTGTGTCTATCACAAGAGATCTCAAAGATGCTCCACCCTACCAATACACATCTTGTGGTGTGTGTGGGAAACACCTCCAGTTGTTTCAGCCCACTCTCAGCATGGCACAAGAGGGCCTGGGCACAGCTATCGTGGCTGGACCCCTAGTACCCACCTCTCCTCTCCCTTCCTGTAGGGCAAGGTTTTCTAAAGAGACTGGAGGGGGAAAGAGCCACTAGAAGAGAGCAGTGGAGGTAGGATCGGGGTGCACCTCAACAAAACTCAGTTTTCATTTTGTCCAGCCTCTGGGTACATGCTCACATGTTCCACAGCACTCCACCCCGCAGCCCTCACTTCTCCATACCCCTCTGTTCAGAGATACCATGCCTTTTTCTTTATAAGTGCTGTCTGGAAAGCATCAGAGAGAAAGCAGGTACCTATAACATCAAGCAGGAAAGGACTCTGGTTTGAGTAATTCTACTAAAAGGCTGAGTCAGATTTCCTGTCCTCCGCAAACAGTACTTGTAAGGTTATCTATTGTGGAATATGCAGCTTTACTACTGAACCTATAATAAACTGGACTAGAAACAATCTTCCTACGATGGGGGTGGGGGGGAATATTTCAGGCTTTGAGAGAATTATTCTAAAGAAAATTTAAGACTTACAAAGAATGAAAATCTGAAAAATCATCCATTCTTTCCACCATTGTGGTTTTTAAAAATCTGTGAGCACTTCAAAATACGTTGATTTTCTTGTTTCAGGGTTCTTATAATTAGGTCAAGTGTTAAAATGAAGGTAATTCTTAGCTAGAGTTTTTAGTTTTGAACTGGAGTTTCTCTACCCAAAAAATATCAAAATGAGGCCTTTAAAATAAAAAAAGAATTCTGAAACTTTTACAGCTAAATCTCTTAACAATTATTAATCCTCATCAAAAAGGTTCATTTTAGACAATCTAGGATTTTTTGTTACAAAAAATAGTCTGGAGAAAACCATTCCCAAACAACTTATCTCTGTCAAGGCTGTTAAATGCCTTGTGTTGGTGTCCCAGGGAAACTGTTTTGTAAACTGAAACTTACTGCTATTGCAAAAGCAGGAAGAAACTCCTCTGACCTCCACAGCTCCCACACTTAGAAAAGCACGTTCCAATGCCACCAAAAAAAAAAAAATACCTGTCATAATACTCCTTTGAAAGCACAGTCTTGCCCTCCATCATCCGTCCAACAAAAAAAAAAAAACCACAAAGCTTATATGTGACTGCGGGTTTGTGACTGCTGGCAAACTGAAGCAGATGATACACTGAAACTGCTTTCTGATTGCCCCTGCACGCATCTGAGTGCTACCAGGGCCAACCACAAGGTTACAGATCCCAGCCTTGTCCAGTGTTAATCACTTAGCACATTTGGAAAACGTGCCATCTGATGAAGGGCAATTTCACATCCTCTCTCCCAAGGTTTGAATTCGCTGCCAGATTTGACAGAGCTGGCAAAAGCCCTGGGATCCACTCCCCTTAAGGCAGGTGGTCCCTACAGAACCAGGGGATCGATTCAGGGAAAAATTGGGAAGTGATGTTACAGACCCGCTTCCCGTGTGTTGCGCATAAGGGCAACAGCACACTTACAGAGGCACAGCCTGGGCAGCTGAGACAAGCAAGCACATTGCCACCATTCACTTCATTCGCTACTGACATTTTTCCTTTGAGATCAGTCTCAGTTGCAGCTGAGCACACCGTTTCCAGAGGCAAATCTCTGGAGGAGGGAAAACACAACTCTCCACAATGCTTCAATAGGTGACATTTTCCTCCATTGAACTATTAATAATGAAGACGTGCCATCCCGTTTGAGGTCTGCCCAGATCAGTTCTCTGCAACTGTACTGCAACAAACTGATAGATTACGAGATTTATTTGCAGCCATGAGCCACAGTGCCTGAAATAACTCTTCCATACACAAATTACTGTTCAAACTGAGCCTGAAAGGCCCAGAGATCAGAGCAACAGGTACAACAGCTCTTATTCCCACTCTTGAAATAACGTGGCTGTGTGTGGTCCTGAACACGCCAGGTGAAGGGGACTGTCCGTCCCCACAAGAGGAGCAGGGGACATCCAGCTCCTGGCCAGAACTACGTGGACTGAGCCCTTAAGACCACATTCTGCCATGCACCAACATAAATGTGAAGTAGCTTTATTGACCTGGCAAGGGAAATACTCCGTTTTGATTATTGGGCTCTCTGAGTGATTCCAGATTTGCACCGCTGTGGGCGAGAGCAGTCCCGGCCCCACAGTGCGCTGTGGCCAAGGCTCTCACGAGCTGAATTCCCCTGGAGCAGGCCCAAGTCAAGGTCATGCTCTAGTTCCTCATACCGTCTCCTAGAGGTGGGACACTCTGCAGCGGAGCTGCTGGAGCATGAAAATCACAAGAGTTTCTTTTGTATGTGAGAAAACTGTGAACACCAGAGTGATTTGCCTAGGCTGTTCAGCTGCCTAACATGCCACTTTTCCTTACGGGCTGGGCAGCCCCGCTTGCCTGCTGGTCTCCCGCTCACCTCCTTGTCTTTGCCGTGAGCTCATCTGACCCCCAAGCCAGCAAACTCCTGGTGAGCCTCCCGTGCAAGAGCACAGACCTCGCTACAGACAAGTGTTTTTCATTATTGTTGGAGTTTAAGGAAAATGGTTTCCAGAACTTTGGAAAAAAAACCCAAGCCCAACTCTTATCTATATGAAAATTTATGTCAGAGGCTTGCTGAACTTTGAGAAGCATTTGCTGCCAAGTGGTATGCCCTTCTTTTTGTCAGTAAACCCAACATACATATTTGGGCTTGGATGACTCTCTAACTGGTATGCTAGGAAGATGTTTATCCAGGGGTGTTAACTCGCTGTAACTGGGGAAAGGCAAAAAAAGCCCACATAAACAAAAACGCAAAATAAAAATGAATGGCTTAAAATGTCACAAGTGGTGTTTTCATATTTATCCCAATGCTGAAAACAATTACCCTTGGGCAAATTTTCAAAATCTCATTATTTGATAGGTCTGGAGGTAAGCCAGGGGAGAATAAGCATGAAAGGGAATGAACTGATATTCCTGAAGCAGAACTGGATGGGTGCTGAGATGAAACCGTATCCAAGATAGATAATCTCCAACAATCATAAGCACATCTCATAACACAGAAATTGATTAGGTACTATCTGTAGGGCTTCAGATGAGTAGTTGACAACTGACACTTAACTATGCACATTTAAATATGTCTTGGGTAACTCCCGCCTTTCACATAAACACATTTGGTTTCAATAAAAAGGCGTGCTTGGGATTTTTTTTTTTTTAACACATGAGAATCCAAACTAGTCCTTTTGTCTATAATTACTGTTGTGACAGCTCAAAGCATGATTTCCTTCATTAGCAGTCATTCATCTCATGAGACATGTCACTAATAAACTATTGTCACCTTGGATGGAAGGCCCTTCCACTAACAATACAGTTTATCAGATAGTCCAAGTCTCAATCTCATATGGAAGATCATTCATGGCAGCTGAGGGAACCAGAAGACTTCTGCTAGCTTGTGGGTATAGGTGTATTCGGTCAAAGGCAGCTACTCCACTGTAACACACGGTGTTTGGAAGATGGACTTTGCAGGCCAAGGTTGTTGACATCCTGGTATAACAGAACCTGTCACTATGGCAGTCATTTTTGTGCAAAGCAGGGGTGGCAAACATCATGGCCAACAAAGTTAGTGATGAACAACCAGCTGGCTTGCTCACGTTCAGATTCTGAGGGGATCCACAGACTAAGACTTCAGTTGCCTTCTTTGCCCAAGAGGCACAGTTTAGTAGCGAGCTAGAACTATTACTCACAGGTTTGCATAAAACAAAACTGGAGGAGGTTGTAGTTCTCCTCATACCCTATAGCTCAGCTGCGATACAAGGAAACCCATGGCTAATTCTGTTCCTCTGTCTCACTTGATCACCCATGCCTCAACTCTTGTGAACATACTTAAACCACCTAGTCATAAAGTCTTGCAGGGAAAGGAGGAGGGAGTACTCATCTGGTCTGCTTTCCGCTCTTCAATATTCACTGCCTGTAAGTCTAGCCTCTTAATCCAACAGTGCCCTACAAATCAGGTCAGAGTCACAGAGCAAATTGTCAGTGACATAGTGCGAAACCACAAGAGCCATGCTGAGGTTCCCAGTTCACCTCACATGGTGGAGGGAACGTAGGCACCAAATTTTAAAACCTGTCAATTAGCCAAGTGATGACATTAATAATTATCCTGCCAACTATGGCAGTTTCTACACCTCTATTTCCCAGCAGCCCCCCTCACACCGGCACCGACCTCAGCCAGTGTCAGTGTGTGAGGCTGCAAAGTGCCTCAGGGAGAGGGGAGCGTGTGGCTTTTCTTGTCATCTCTGCCGTGGTGGCAGTAGCTTCCGTCAGAGGGGTTGGGCACACCAGCACGAGTGGCAACATCATCGGCTGTGCTGCAAATAGACTTGAGAGCAATTGCAAGCTATGCCTCAGACTCCGGGTAGGGAAAATGTAAGTGTGTGATGTTTGCCTTGCCTTAACTCAGAATGGCTTATTTGTAATGGTTAACTGAATGAAGAGGGTGGGTGGGAAAAGTCACTTCTTTGTAGCATCAGCTTTGAAGCCAAACAGAGCTACTGACCTGCAACCTTTTCTCCTGCCTTTGGCACAGCATAGAGCAAGCATGCGCTAGCGTACGGTCAGGTGGAAGATCACAGCTACGGTTCTGGGTTATGTTCACATAGGCAACAGTAGTTTGCGATGATGATGACTTCCTCAAGGATACTGCCTGTATGCCAAGGGTGCCAGTCAGAGTGTTCCCATTCCCTTACAAACGTGGGGGCTTGCACAGGGTGGAACATCATCCTCCTAACAGCTGCCTAGGCAGAACCCGACAAGTGCCTGCAGCGACTCTCCACTGCCACATCAATCTTTATTGCTCATTTATTGCCCAGAACCAAGCCGGTCCCTGATAAATTGAGCTTGCAAGCCAGAGACTGCAGACGGATACAGGCTGATGCCTGTCTGCCCACCGACAGAGCCAGGAGCCCAGGGGGACTCCTGGCATGCTCATGGGAAGAGTGGGGCTCTGGGAGGTGGCTATGGGTGTTGTTTCACCTCCCCGAGGCTCTGCTCTGCCGCCTGTGACTAATCCTTCACTTAAATTAGAACGCGGGGGCTCCTGCTGATACACGCGCTTCCAACAGGACAACCAAAGCTGTACTTTCCTTTAGCTTTTAACTACACTGCTTATCCTGCTTTTACATTAACTGATGTCTGGTGGTTTTTTTGCTCCTGCTCTTTACTGCCTCCTGTTTTGTATGACTTACCTCCTCCTACCCCCATGCACAGATGAAGACTTGATGTGTGGCAAACATGCTTACCGTGCTGCCGATGGGATAACGTGAGTCTGTAGGTTTACCCCGGAGCAAGTATGTGAATAGAATCATAGAATGGCATGGATTGGGAGGGACATTTATGATCAAGTAGTTCCAAGCCCCCTGCCATGGGCAGGGACACCTTTCGTTAGACCAGGATGCTCAAAGCCCCATCTAACCTGGCCTTGAACACTTCCAGGGAGGGGGCATCCACAACTTCTCTGGGCAACCTGTTCCATTCTTCCTTAGGCACCTCATTCAGCAAGGGTATCAGTCTGAAGCCTAGCAATGAGGCATGCCTCCAGCTTTTCCACCACCAGGTTTTACCTCCCAAAGTGTGATGTGACCGAACAGGGGAAGTGGAATGGACTGGTGCACCCTGAGCACTTACTGGCGCAGTATTTGATCCTTATCAATCTCTTTAACATTGCTCCCTATTTGCAAATGTGTTGAGACAGGCCCAAAGCAACAGGTTACACCGGAAAGTACACAAAACTGCAAAGTACAGAAGCGTATTTCAGAGGTTGCATCTATCTGTTGTAAGTGCCCATGCTGAATTTCCCAACATTTCCCTACTGCTCTGCAACAGAAGAGAGAAAAGCTGCCAAACACTCCCAAGACTTCTCCCAGCTTGTTTTTTCTGAGCACTGAACTAGCATTACTTAACAACAGGACCGGCACGGTTTGCTCAGAGAGCTGACAGAGCTCAACCTGGGAGCTACAGATCACGCTGTTTACAGAGCATCAGCAGCATTTGCTGTGCCACATGGCACACGGAGCGAGGCTGCAATATCCATGCTCACCTGACGTGGAAACAAACAAATTTCGCCTGCCTCCAGGAACGAAAGGCTAGAAAAATGAATCTTTGATTTCATTTCCTTCCTCTTGCTCACTTCAGGCGAGGCCGTTACCACCCTGGTGCAACCTGTCACCAGAAATTAGTGCCTTGCATCAGCAGTGTACGTGCTGCCAGCTGTTGGGGATTTTTTTGTGAATTAATGAGGCTAAATAACACAGGGAGACGTCAGAACTGCTGTTCTCCCTTAGCTGAGTAAGTGAAGCTCCACTGCAAGGGGAGTCCTATTGACCCAAGTAGCTGGTCTGTCGTCATGCGTGTCACACGCAGCTGGTACTGCAGGGTTCCCTATCAGTCTTTGAGGAAGGCTGAGAAGGTCCAGGTCTCCTCACCCTCAGGTCTCTCCACACAGACAGGATACAAGTTGGTAAAACAACAGAACATGGGCTTTAGACCAATATATATGTTTTAAATATGCATATATATATTCAATATATGTATATACGCATGCACACACACATCAAACCTCCCTGTCACATCTCGGTCCAGCACTCCTAGCATCAAAAATTATTACAGATTAAAAGAATACTATAGCTACAAAGTCAAGTACCCTGAATCAAGACTGTGCAAACAGTCTTTATATCTGCATTTCTTAGCTTTAGTCTTCACCCATACGCATTTTGTCACATACTATTTTTCCATAAATTCCCTGCCTCGTTCATTGCTAATACTTTAAGTGTTAGTCAGAGGCCATGCCCTAGTAAGTATCCTGTCTAGAAGGCCCCTGCTTTATTTGTTTTAAAGTCATAACATGCTGCTGAGGTAGTGAACACATTTTGTTGAAAGAAAAATCATGATCTCTTGTACAAAAAAAAGTTTCCATAGGCTCAGACTGCATCCATAACAGTTTTGCAGTTCCTACAAAATGCCTATTACCTTATTTAACCCCAAGCTTTGAAAAAAGATACTTCATATTCATCTACTTCCATTTAATTACACTGAAACGTTTTTGGCCTGCTTTGCTGGAATGGTAAGCACGCACAACAGCCAACCAAAAGCAGAGAGCTGTACTTAAATTAATCAAGTAGTATAAGAAGAATGTTATGTACAAGTAAGAAGGGTTTCAGATTTTTTCCTCTCTATTTCACAGTTTCTTTTGACCTGAAAACAAAGCTAGTTTTCAGTTAAGTGAACCTGTGAGCAAAGCTGGGTCAAAGTCAAAAAATAGTTGTCAGCAAGTACTATCAGAAATTCAAACATTTGATTTTACTGTTTTCCAAAACAAAACTGTTTAAGAACACGGTTATCTAAAGTTTAATATAAAAAGCATGTTTCAAATGGAAATGAAAAGCAATGTTTTGGATTGCATAGTTCCCTCCTGCCCCCAAATAATTATGGAAGAAGTAGACTTCAGCTGAAAAAATGTTCTGGAAATGTCTTTCCCCATCCATTGAAAAGCAGCTCAGATGAGATGCCTGATGGCAGCTGCAGCACATCCTGCCCTGGATGACGCTGAATTAACTTTCCACGCTTCTCTGCTCCTTTCAGAATACCACCTTTCATCACTAGGCAGAGAAAGACTGTAAGGACACCTGCAACAGCAGCACTACCTGACACCCGAACATAAAAATAACTATGTAGTTCAGGGCTGTGGAGGACATACGGTATATACTAGATGATGCCTGGGGCCACGCAGCATGAAAAGGCAACAGAGAGTGAGTACACTGAGTGATAAGGCGAAGAGTTTTATAATTTAAGCAACTTAACCTCAAGTAAAGTTCATACAGACGACCCTGACTTTGGCATTGATTAATTTTTAAAAGTACCATTAGGATCATCAAAAAACACTAATCAAACAACATTAATAGGATGGTCCTAACATCACTTTTGTGATATTTTACTAGAAATATACTGGAATGACAGACTTTCACTTGTGAAATAGGCTTTTGTGAGCAACATTTACACCTCTCTCCTACAGCTAGTGCAATAACCTGTCATTATTCCCTTTATGGTGGTCCTTCTACCAGAAGGATCGTGAGACACACACCTTTCAGCAGGTTTGCAGCCTGTTGCAGAGAAAGGAAACCAGCCCAGATCTCTGCTCCAAGCCCTGACAGAGAATGACCTCCCGACTAATGCTCTTCAACCATTTACCCTCAAGTTTGCTTAATAGATTGAGAGGTATTTATGGTTTAAGTGCTGTGGCTAAAGTTGCAGTTGAGTAGCAGCCGTCAGGCGAGGCCCATCCCGCGCGGCCACGGCAGGAGCGGCTCTTGGTTCAGGAACTGGGGCACATTACAGGATCTGTGCCTGTGGTTTGACCCCAAAACCATCAATGCACCTGGTCAAAGCCTGGCAGACACCTGGCGAACACCTTCACGCAAGATTTTCCAAGTGAGAAGCACCAAATGAGTCTCACTGCAGGTCACACTATGGCTGCCCCAGGAATTCAGGCACATTCCTGTAGTTTAATTTAAACGCAACTTTGCATCTCTCGGCTCCCACACGCTTTCTGAACAGCAAAACCAAACTCGCATTAATCAAGGTCTATGCCTCAGCCATCTATCCCCGCTTTTTGCCAACTTCTCCCAGCTCTCTTCACCTGTACCTACTAATGCTTTCCTCTCTACTTTTGCATCTGGCCAGAAGAACTCTTCTGACCAGTTCCTCCATGAGCAGAGCATGTTAGATGGTTATTTCCACTTAGAACAGCGACTGTTTTCTGGGGTCCCGAAAATCCTGCCATCCAGAGTTGTCAAAGATGAGACCCTCCGGTGACACAGAAAACGTGGACTCTGTTTCCAATGCCACCACCAATTGTCTGCCCGGATCTTTTACAAGTTGCTCCAGGTCCTCATATCAGTGCTTGCTCTTCCACTGTTATCTGCTTGGGTCACAAGGACTGCCTGTGTAGCCTGTACCTCAGGCTGTTCTCCTAATAGAAACTAATAACTTCATTCAGCAGAGAGGCATTTTTGAGTGCTAGAAGAGCAGATACCCGAAAGAGCAACTTTCAAAATACACTGGTGGAAATCATATAGCAAATAGAGGGGAATTCAGCATCAAGCAATAAATAAATCTGTTTGTGAAGCAAAGGCACAGACTGTTTGCTCATTATGGAGCAAGAAGTGTGGAAAAAGCCTTATTAGCAGATCTGAAAGGCATGTGGGTAGTACCTTGTTTTCTTTCCTCAGTGCTGTGAAAGGGTACCAAGTAAAATCAAGCAGTACATAGAGCAACAGTTAGACCTTTCGGTACAATGATGTCCTTCTTTAGAGGAGAGGGGCTTAAGAATTTATGTTTGCCTTTCTCCCTTAATAAACACAGCTGACAAGGATTTCTTTAGTGTTTTTATTTTTAGAAGGATTTTAATTGGATCTGTCTTTCCATCATTTTTCAGTACTATGATTTACCCTGGTAAACCACATGGATCATAGAAGGGTAATTTTGCTCTTGGTACTATTTGGCAAAACAAATGTTTTCTGTATGCCTCAGACTGCGCTACAAGAATGAACATATTAATTGAAATGTAAGGGTAATAATCCCAAAGCCCTCATTTGAGAAACCCTGTTTTGCTTCTGGAGTGCTATTCGGTTGCCTAAGCTATGAAGTCAAGCACTGGCTGAAAGCTCAGCTACCCTGCAGCCTTCGGTTCACGGGATTTTGCATGAGGTTACCGCTGCCTAACATGAAAGCAAGCAATGCAACTCCCTTCGAGATTCTCTTAAGTAAGCAAGAGGGATGAATGTGGTAGGCACTTCATAGGCAGGTTTCATGCCTCACTCTTAGGGCAGTGGAAAAAAAAAAAAACTAACAGATGAAATAACATGCCAACAGACTTCAGAGTCTTATTAGATGCCCTTAGAAAAAGGCCATCCTGCTTTACTCTGTCGTACAGATCCCTCAGCTAGTGATTCCCCTGAGCTATATGGGCTCTCCTGGGCTGAGTTCACACCAGCCGGTCAGTAACGCATCTCGGGAAAGCAGGGGCGTTTCTTGGATCATTGGGCATTGCCTGTCCTGCTGTACTCAAGAGTTATTGCTTAAGAAATAGCTCAAACAGCCTGAATTACACTCTCGATCCATGAGGAAAGGAATTGACACTGGCATTACTGCAATGGCATAACTGCACCCTATAGCTATGCCTGTAAGATTCCCCACATCGAGACAAACCCCAGCAGTGTCAGCACACGTCCCCAGTCACAGGAGATGTGCATGTTCAGCAGGAACAAGAAATCCAGTATGAGCTGTTTGACCCCGTCACTCCCCCGATGGGAGACAAGGCAGGCACAGACTGCCCTTCCTCAAGGTCACACCTTGCAGAAGAAAAGTTGTCCTGGTGGAAAGAAAGAGAAGGAAATAACATCCCTGGCCGCCACTCTTAGAGGGAGGACCACAAGCAGTGCATGGCTTACACCACCGGGGCTGTAGAAGAGGAAGAGGAGAGCAGAAGCGATTGCTAAAGCTTCTACAAAACCGAGTCCAGAGCGAGGAACTAAGGAAGGACAACACCGGCGGTCCTGGAGTGAGGTAGCACATACTGCTTTCATGAAAGATTCCCCTGAAGCCGTCTCCCACCTGGCTAAACTCTTTGGCCCAATGCCTGATCACAGTTGTGGATGCATATTGAGCTAATACACTGCGCTTGGTGCAACAAGTTGCCTCTGGCCTCTTCACCCCTTAGGACACTTGCTGTATTTAACATATGTGGAAGTTTTTGATCTTTAAATCCTCTGCAGGTTGGACGAGGGGTGAGAAATTGGGTTCGACGTGTTGAACGCATTTTAGAAGTTTGGGGGCGGTGGGAATAAACAACAAAAAACACAACCAGCAGCTGGCTTCTACTTGCACGCAAAAATACAATGTCTTTTTCTTCCCTGGGAAGTGCTGCTTCTGTGCTTAAGACCCAGACAGACAGGAAAAGTCCTTGCCAGGACATCAGTTTTCCTCATTTGTTGGGAGCAGAGAAAGGAGACTGCTGTGCAACCTTTACAAGCAGCCTCGCTGTCAGCTGAAGGACCCTACGGTTTACTCAGTTCCTTTGTTGTAGATCTGTTTTGGTTGGGAGCGGGGTCATTTGTTCGTGCCATGATGTGAGCACATTTTAAGGCAGCAGTCATTTCTGCCTCATTTTGTGCAGTTGTGTCCTCTGTAATTTTTGGACAAGGCATTAATGTTGTCTAGAAGAATTTGGGGGCAGGGGGAAGTCATGCTTCCTGGGTTCTCTGCATGCTACCAAGAAGATAGTGAAAGCATTTTGAAGTTCAGGAGCCACTGTCATACCTCCTGACAAGTCAAGAGAGACAGAGTAATTTGTGACAACCACTTTTCTGGATTTGGAAGTACAAACAGCAAAAGTTACAGAGCTCTTAAAAAAAAAAAATGAAGTGTGCTCTGTTTCCAAGGTTTCCTTCACATTGACTCTCCTGGCAAACTGAAAAGATCCCAAAGCCAAGTAACTCTACTCAACCTCTAGCTCATCCTGCGCGTCGCATGCTAGAAGGATTACATTATGCCTTACTGCAGCCATACCCTGAGCCTGGCTAAAACTTCACACCCTCCACGCGTGGCATAAGATTTTTGCATATTCCTTGAGGTCAAAATTTTCTCACAAGCTTGCTCAGCTATTTCCTGACAACTCCCATGGGTGTTTTTTTTTTTTTTTAATGCGGTTCAAGACTGTCTTTGAAACATAAAGTGTCTCAGAAAATTCACACAGAGAAACTAGTTATCAGTGGACAGTCACCTATATACTGATTGCTCAGGAGGCAAATTCCATGCACGACAGCAGTTTTTATGTCCCTTATCAGAATAAGGGCAGGGCCTCAGCAATGTTATGTTTGAGTTACTCAAGACAAAAAGAAGGTTTATAAAACAAACCAAAATGACTTCTGAAAGCACGACTGATCATTTTAAAGCTAGATTAATGATCTCCAGTATAGAGATCAACCCTTTGTTTCATGTTTGCATCATCCATATGGTGGTCTGGCTCTAAGCACTGTCCCAATATGAAGAGAAACAAAAATATTTTTAAAAAGGCTAAGCTATTCAAACACATAAAATATTGTATTTTCAATGCACAATTGTAGATTGGTTGTGCTTTGGTTTACTGGCTGCATTTCTCTCTACAGTGAAGCCCACAAAGCAGCTAATTTTACCCTGGATGAGGTCTGTTTGACCTCTTGGTTCTGCAGCACAAAGCTGCAACATTAGGCTGCAGATCTTCAGATGAAGGCACTGCTGGAATAAGTGTTCCAGAGCTATTGAACAACTCTGGATATCAGCCTTCCTGATAAATGCATTGGGAGCATCACAGTAAGGCCATGCAGCACGCATCACTTTATGATACCTGCCAAAATTCCTTAGCCCTTAACAGGGATATAAAAAAAGGCCATGCTGCTGATTAAAAACACATATCGCTGACAGTGGCAAAGTTATTTAATCATATTTTAGAGAGAATCAGACTTTCTCCCCCGAGGTCAGTCTTGCGCATCATCAGGAGAGACGTGCAGGGAAGCCCTGAACAGCGCAGAGCTGTTTGAGTTGGCAGGACAGTAAGTAAATGGAAAGACATTTTCCTCCTTTCTTCATCTGTTTCATTGACCTTTTCTTTCACAGGAGGAAAAAAAAGCACTTGGGTGGAAGAAATACTTGGAACAAGGAAATCTTGCAAGTGAAAAGAAGTCCTACGGTTGGGAAAGGCAAAAAACCAGCCGGTGTAACCACAATGCTGGATTTCCTATGGAGATAACCATCGCCGATGCACAAAGCTCCTGTGTTCCTTCGATTAACACGCTGTAAGTGGAAGCCAAAAACACTGAATAATGGTAAGTTTCACTTTCTACAAAGTCAAAAGCTGTTTCAATAGAAGTGTAACCGCCTTTCTTCTCAGTTCAGCAGGAAAATACTCTCTTTCTCAGAGGCTGACCGAACACCCACGTTGTTCAGAGGTCAAGCAGAACGCTCCTTGTTAGGCTTGGTCGCAACCACTCTTGGTGCCAAAGCTAGCAAGAGTTAGTACCCTGGGTAGGCATAACGATGCAAGCCTTGGTAGTAAATGTATCTTTACTGAACGTATTGCCAGGAGGCTTTTCTCCAGTGAAGAAGAGGGAGGCATGTCTCTAGTAAACAATGTCTCAGGGGATTGGTACAGCATCTAAGTACGAAGATGCGAGCGACTTTGTCCATCTCTCCATTAGAGGAGAACTTTTGAAGATTGCGCTGATCACTCATATTTAAGGGAAATTTCTAGATGTCAACAGGAAGAATTCAGCATCTCCTGTGGACAGTCTAAGACATTTTAGGAGGCCTTGTACCCCACCACTCTGAAACCTTACAAGTTCCCTACTTCACAGTCCCCATTTGCTGGTCCACAGCACCATAGCCTCTGCATGTCCATGCAGAGGACATCACCACAGCTAAAGCAAGCAGGCTCAGGGCTGAGACGGTGAAAGACAAGGAGATAAGAATGCTGCCAACCACGTATTTATGAAGTATCTCTCCTCTCTATCGGCCTAACTAATATGCAAATATACAGGCATGTCCATGCATTACCACGCACCTACCCTCCAGTGTTTGAAGTCTAGATGGCCCTTAAGGCAACAGTCACGTTGTGCAGAACAAAGCACGTGTCAACACTAACTCCATGCCATAGTAAACTTTTTATCAGTAATGGGCCCAAATTGGAGCTGAACAACAAGCTTAAATTTTCTCCTTAGATTTCATCCCCAAAGAACAGTCTTAGAAGCTACACCCTTACACAGGCGATAGAAAAGATAAGGAAGCACATTTATGATGTAATTAAGTAAATCATGCCAGCCTCACACTAACGAACTCATTTCTAATTATCCTGGAGTCCTCTTATCTTGCATATGCCACTTGCACGCTTGTTTAAGGTGCTGCCAGGGTGCCTGTCATCAGTAGGGCAAGGTTGCCAGTAGAAACCTTGCAGCAGAAAGCTGAAGACAGGTTTGCATAACTGTCGCTTGGTCTCGAGCACCAAATTCATCCTGAGAAAACAATTTAAAAGAAAACCACAGTGCAATTTTGAAAGGGGTCTGGGTGAAAGAAATCAAACAAGAACTCATTATTATCAATGATTTCATAAGGAACATCAAAGAAGATTTCTTCACTTGTTACTGCTTTGAGTAAAGAAACATTTTGCAACTTTCAACGTCAAACAGGCCTAGCGTAAGGTTATTTTCTGGCTTGGTTTGATAGGGAACAGGAGGAATCTTGAACTTTTTCTTGGAATCCCTTAAGATCCCAAGTACAACCTGCGTCTCTTCATATTTTTCAGTGATTCTCTTTAACAGAGGTCCTTTTCCAGAAGCCATATTAGTTTAAGGTTTACTCCTTGTCCCTCACCACATTTATTTTCCTCACTTTTTACCATTCCCACTGTAAATGAAAGTCATGGGTCTTTATATCCCTTTTAAAGAAGATAAGTGCATAAATAACCACCAAAAATGTGCTTTGCGTAAGTCATGTCAGTTATACAATTAAACATTTTCTCCTCCTCATGATGTGTTTTATTGAGGTATAAATCAAGACTAAAAGGCAATTTAGCACAGACAGGAATTTTATGGAGGGGGATGCAGATCCCCTGGGCTCGTCTGGAAAATGAGAAACATACTCATAGATGATGCATCTCGCCGGGTGCAAGATTCACAGGGGCTAGAGAGCGCTCTGTCTAGACCGAGATTTAACTTTCTCAATTAAATCAAGTGAAATAGGACTGTGTTGGATGCAATTGCATAAAACCTTTCTGTGTTGGATTAAGGAGGTTTTTGCAAAGCCGAGCCACACTGCAGAAATCGTGCGGGCAGAACGGAGCGTTGCTAAATCACAAGGAGTAAGCAGGAGCCGAAAGGTCGCAAGTGACTCCCTGCGTTTAGCAAGGTTTTAGCTGCGCTCACTTTCTTTCTTCCACTGAGCAGAAACTTTCCCCTCTCTCCTGTTACTAAGGCAGGTAGATAGATGCTTGTGGCAGGCTTTGCTTTCTTCCAGTCAGGACTCTCTTTTGCAGATCCTCCTGATTTCTCTCTAGGAAAGCATAAACTGAGGTCAAATAAGAAACCTAAGCTTGCTTGCATCTGGGGAATGCCTGGGAAGAGACAGCAGAATTCAGATACAGCTTGCTTGTTACTCTCAGGAGCTGACCAAAACCACCACCCTGCACTCGGGCCAAAGCACCCAGCTAAAAGAGAGAAGGGAAGTCTGCCTTGCAGCGCTGCCTGGCAGAGGTGCAGTACATGTATCACAGCCCACCAAAGAGAGGAACCACATCACCCCATCCTCAATTAGACAATGGAAAGAGAGCAATCGCATTTCTCTCAGTGTCTGCCCGTGCAGACATCCCCTCCCACTACATCCCCCAACTCCGTATTCGGGATTTACAGAAGGAATTGTTGGTCCTTGGCTATATTGCTAGCGCACTGGTGTTCTATTTCTCCAGCCAGCCCTGCACCCAAAGATCTGGGGCATTAGCATCCACCTCACCTAACAAAGACAACTGTGTGCAGTGCTGGGCTCCCCAGTTCAAGAGAGACAGGGAACTACTGGAGAGAGACCAGCGGAGGGCCACGAAGTTGATTAGGGGAGTGGAGCATCTCTCGTATGAGGAAAGGCTGAGAGAGCTGGGTCTGTTCAGCCTGGAAAAGAGAAGGCTGAGAGGAGATCTGATTAATGCTTATAAATATCTAAAGNAACTGGTATTAGACCGAATAAGCCCTGGAGACACCTAGCCCTCAGCATCTCAGCTAGGCAGGATAAATTTCAGCCTTCCCGCCCTGAGAAATATAATTTGTACCTAACACTAGTGCTTTCCAAGCAACAGCTGACTAAGCTCTGTGCATGCATCTCCGTGCTTGCACGGGCAAGGGCAACATGTTGCCCTCTGTGCAGAATCCAACCCATTTAGCAAAGCCATGCCCATGCCTGAAATCAGGGGAGCTGCATAACTAAATTAAACTGTACTCTTAGCTGCTCCTTTGGAGGTAGATGGCAGAAACAAGGCACAGCAGTTAGTAACAAGCTGAAACAAGTCTGCAGGATCAGACCACCCTCAAGTAAGATATATGTGAGTCAAGCGCCTCCCTCTTGATGTGGAGCACCTTAAACCACACAGCATTAATATTTTATCCTTATGAGCCTTCCACTGTCCAGTGCTGCCAGCTCATGATACATTTTCTGGAGCACAAGGCTCAGAATACATGCTGGTTTCTACGTTGCCCTGCCAGCTCCCAGGTTTTGCAAGAATCCAGCATTCAATTATATTTTGTTTAGAGAAGGTTATATTTTTGTTTTTTACTCAGCCCTCAGTGCTTTATCTGCTTCTGCAGTTCAGGCAACAAAGCCAACCCACCTGGCTTGTGCAGGCAGATGCATCACAACATGCCCTTCCTGAGGGTGTCCTCATCTCGATGTGTCATCGGGGATTTTCGCTGCACATCCCCTGATGCTTTGCACAGCAGCAAACCGAACGCTCTGTGACACTTGTCCAGCAAAGCATCCCCAACCCCTGACCTCCTGCACAAGATCGTTGGCTTCCAGCTGAACGTATACGCCCTGCCTAATTAGTAGGCTTTTCAAGCAGTAGTTAATCACAGGTTCGGCAACAGCAGCAGGTTCCGAATCAGGCTTCAGTAGTATTTGCCTGACCAGAGACTGGCAAGGGGAAAGCCCCCTTGCCAAGTGGGGAGGGAATCTGGGATTAATAGCTGTATTAAAACCCACAAAGAAAGACTGGGAGGGCTGGAAGAAGTCCACGTAAGGAGGGTGAGAGCTGACAAGAGAGCACAGTCCCTTTCAACCATCTGTTTCACACTTTAAAGGTGCAGTAAAATGTATTTCTACCCGATTCCTTAGTTTACAAGGAAAGCAAGTTGCCTTATAGGTTTTAAAAGTGGCCTCAGCTGAGCAGTAGTTCTCCCAGCCTGGATTTTGATGATTACATCTCACTCCATGAATAATACTTTCATTCATGGAGCCATAGTTTTCCAGCTATAACCTCTACCTCCAGTTGACATTGTTTATTTCCCTCTCCACAGAAATTCAGGAAGATGAAGGCCTGAAGTAGCAACTGCTTGAAATATACCCAGTTACAGAAAGGTTGTGTAGAGAGCTTTAGGTCATCAATAATTATCATGGAGAAATTTTGGTTTAGTGTCCAGTGAAGCAGCAAGAAAAATAGAGTACCTCATAATGGATCTTGAAGAAAAACACGAAGTGCTTAGATTACTTTTTTTAATTATTTTTTCCAAGGAAAAAACCCAAGCTTCAGACTGGATTAGAAGTGGAGGCAGAAAACATCCTAATTCATGATGTGGATAGAGGTTTTTGTATGCTTTCCATTCATTTCCCATCTGCTGTGCAAATAGTTCATCAACACACATCAGCCAGGGTTTATCTAAAGGAATCCTTCAAGGAAGTCTGGCCTTGGGAGCAGCTCCTGCATTTGCTGTTCTTCAACGCAGGAGTAAGGCCTTGGGGACAACTCATAAGCGGGAAGTCCATGCCCTAAAAACCCTCACATAATAGAGTAGTCCTCAGGAGATGCTAGCAGACAAAATAAAGCGTGGAAAAAAACTCAGCCCCGTTTTGTTTTAACGCCTGCGTCCAACCCAGTAACTCCTACACTGCAGCCAGGTACAAGTTTAAAGCCAACTTAGTCCTCTCTCTTTTCCAAGTACGACAAAGTGTAAGTAAGTGAGGCACATCTCAAGCTCTAGCCTACTGCAGAGTAACAAGAATCAGAGACACAGCTGAAGGAGACATTTAGCTGAAGTTTGGGTTATGGATTAATGCAACCTTGAACAAACAGAAAAGGTATCACCGAGTTACAAGAATGAGTGCAGAAGGGAGAGCCCAGGGACCCAGATGTCATGTTCATCAGCTGCGGAGTAACCAGGTATTTAAGGGCTGGCTGTTCCAGCTTCAGTAACTTCTTGTACAATTGTTTAATATTATCTTGGCCAATTAAAGACAGCATGTAGCCATTATGTTTCACTGTTGTGCAGGGTTACCACGGCATGTACGTGGATCACTAGGATTCACGTAAGAAGCAGCCGAAGTAAGCGCTCTTTGCAGCAATATATAGCTGCAAATATATCCCACCATTGTTTGGTGGCCGTTTTACATAAACCCCTATTGCACGATCACCATTGCTATTCTGTTGGAGAAAGGGGGATCCAGAATAGCAAACTAAATACAGATACAAACAAAAGGGCTGGAATAGTTCAGTGCTAGCATTTAATGCTCAGAACCAACTTTTTCAGGGCCAGCAGCAGTCAGACACACTGCGGGGAAGTCAGGGAGAAACCCCTTTTGCTTTTCTCGATTTTGATCTGGCTGAAGTCNGCACAATCACCATTGCTATTCTGTTGGAGAAAGGGGGATCCAGAATAGCAAACTAAATACAGATACAAACAAAAGGGCTGGAATAGATCAGTGCTAGCATTTAATGCTCAGAACCAACTTTTTCAGGGCCAGCAGCAGTCAGACACACTGCGGGGAAGTCAGGGAGAAACCCCTTTTGCTTTTCTCGATTTTGATCTGGCTGAAGTCATTAGTGCTGAATAGCACAAAGGGAAAACCAGAACAAACCCAAACCCTTCCCTTTCACGGTTTCTCTAATCTAATCCAAGCCAGAGATACTCAGATTTTCACAAGAAAGATCAACCTATAAGACGCCCAGCAAAGAAAGAAGCTAAGCTAGGTGCAGCAAGGCAGGCCACCCCGAAAGCCACCTGCCTGTGTAAGCAGGCCCATGCAGGTTAACAGGGCTGGCCACAACACCTGCAGGCTTGGCTCAGGGTAAACATTTGCCTTTCAAAACAAAAACAAATGAAAGGCTTTGGGTTGTCTCAAATGAATATAAATATTTTCCTCTAGGAATTCTTCTGTCTTGTTTTTGTTTGGTTGGTTGGTTTTTTAAACTAACAAAGAGCTGGCTAGAAGTGAAGGGGCTCTCTGAAAATACCTGAAAGCTTTGTTTGCTTTAATCCTAAAGCAAGGGGATCTAGCATCTACTTAAGTCCCATGAATACATGCATTTCTTATCAGCAGCATTAGAATGCCATTAAAGAGCATAGCCTCACCAGTCCGTCTACAAATGATAATGTCTTTACTTGCTCATAATGTCAGCTCATTTCCCAGAATGTTTTTAAGGAGCCTTACTTAATTTTATTCTTTTAATCCCATCCCTCATTCATGGCATTTCCTTATGCTCATGATTATTTATTTGGCATGGCGTTTTGTTGTAAGAGAACAGCCAAGCCCTGTGTGCATACATAGCACAGAATTTCCACTTTAAAAGAGCTGGGGTTCGTAATTTATAGATGGCACAAAAAACCTAACTTACAGAGTGAATAACCTGAAGCCTAGAAAAGTCTGTGTGTTTGTTTGGTCAGTCAAATCAACATCACATCACCACCTTCAGCTTTTGACAACTTTTGCCCTGGACCTCAATTCCAATATTACATCTTCAACTTCTCTCTGCTGTTGAGCCTAAAATACCATCTTGACCACGTGCAGCTGGCCTGCTCGAGAGGACTGCAATGCCACCAGCAGTTGCACCCCAAGCCTGCTCAAGGGGAGATAGGAAACACGGAAGGTGGTTTGTCTCAGGCTCTCTGCTTGAGAGCTTAGAGGCAGCCCTAGCTCCACAATTTTCCTCCAGACACCCAGAACTCCCTGCCCCCAGTTGACTTTTTTCACGGTTGAGCCCAAAGCCATTTACAGCTAGCAGAAAGACTTACTCTTTTCGCTAGGTTGCAGATCTTGCTTGCTGTTATAAACACACCATGCTTGCCCAGGCTGCACAGCAAACAGAGGCACGCTTCCCCCCACCCGTCACACCACTGAAGGACGATGGCATTAACCTGGGCCATTCCTGCCTGCCCACAGCTATACAAACCCTAACTGCTACTGACACCTGGAAAAGGAACTGGTGACTACTTCCCTCCCTGTTAATGAAGCATTTGAACCACAGCCATTGTTTATTCAAGGACCTAATAAGTGATGACTGTAGCTATTTTCTACTTAACATCATTAGTTAAACAGAAATTGATTGCAGATGGAGAACAGCCGTTGTGGTTTATTACCAATGATTTGTTTCCTGGCATTTAAGGGCAGACATAGATTGGTAGATCTGTTCCCTCAGGCTACAGACACTGCAAGGTGTGCCACACTCTGTGTTTACAAGCTATTATCACAGCTTATCGTTGCCTTTTTCAGCTCCGGACATGTCAGCAAGACTTAAAGGCTTTGCGTGAGGGAACATGAGATGAGTTTGGTTTGTCTGCTATCAGCCACAGAGTGCTGACATGCTTTAACTACCTCTTAATACAAAAGCTATCCACCACAGGCAATGATTACTTGCTTTCAACGAAAGACCTCAGCAGCCTTGAACAGAGATGAGCAAAAAGGAACCCGAATGGTCTTTATATGTGTTAAGTCTTTCAAGTGAAATGCAAAAAGGATAGCCCCAACCCAAAAAGTTTAATGCATCTGGGTATTGCCACTCCCCCTATGCTGCACCAGACCAGACCCATGGAACTACACCTGCAATAACTGGGATGCAAACTTGAACTCTGCCAGGCCCATCTTTCTGCATTAGTAGTGAAATGCATGCAAGATCCCACTCAAAATTTTCATCTGATGCCTATTAAAAATGAGACCAAGCTAATTAAAAACAGCAGCGGGTATTCTATGGAGCAAATATCTTCAGAAATCTTTACTGGCTCCCAGAACGTAGTGGGAAACAGTGCAAAATACCACTGCTGAAAGTCTTCTCTGGAGCCTGTCTCTCAGATTTCTTTGCCATCGGATTTCCCTGTTCTCTAGCTTTTCTCCTTTGCTACTCAAATGACAGGTGTTCCAGGTTCCCATTCTGCAAGGTGTGGTGTACCCNAATATCTTCAGAAATCTTTACTGGCTCCCAGAACGTAGTGGGAAACAGTGCAAAATACCACTGCTGAAAGTCTTCTCTGGAGCCTGTCTCTCAGATTTCTTTGCCATCGGATTTCCCTGTTCTCTAGCTTTTCTCCTTTGCTACTCAAATGACAGGTGTTCCAGGTTCCCATTCTGCAAGGTGTGGTGTACCCTCTGTTTACAAGGACTTTAGTAAATGACAGCACTGGTAGGGTCTTGTAGGATCTGATTCTCAGCATTTAACTACACGGTATATATACATCTATTGTAAGAAGTTACTGGCAGATCTCTTTTCCAGTGTGCTTTCACCACCTGAACAGAGCATCCCTACCCAGGCGGACAGCAAGCGTACACAGGAACCACCGTACTTGATACAACTAAATGTCCATCTAACCCATGTGCTGGTTTTGATGTAAAATCAGCTGCCTTGCTAAGACACAAATGTTCTTAAGCAGCAGGGCTCCTGACAGCACTGTGC
>VZSC01006616.1:0-49895 GCA_013398225.1 Steatornis caripensis
TAACAGCCAGCCCAGCTTTAAACCGTGACAAACTTTAATTCTTCTGGACCTACGTTTCTCAAGATGGTGCTCGGTGTATCAATTAAATGTAATCCATGCCAAAGGTTGAATTTCTTTTTATGTATAATATGTGGGAAGTGATTGTACAATGCAGGATGACCCCACATCTGGTATGCAACACCACATCTCTTGGAATGGAAAGCACATGGACTTTCTAAGCTCCAACAAAAGGAGAAAAATCAGAGGAAAGACCAGTATGCATTAGAGGTTTGTGTAGCCTGGCTTTTCTTAGGCTAAATGAACTTGGAGGCAATGTCAGGTGCCAGCCATGATAACACTGCTACAGTCAGTAATCCTGGGTACATACTAGGCTCCTCCAATTTTAGGCATTCTTCCATTGCTTGAAGCAGAGCTCTGAGATTGAAAAATGGATGAATGAAGGCAAAGAGCAACTAAGCTATGACAGGATGTAATTGTTGGTATCCCTTTCATGTTTAATTCTGCTGCACTCCCCTCCAGACCCGGTTCTCAGGAGGCAAGATCAGGCCAACAAGCCAACTCTACCATCACAGACACATGGGAAGCAAAGAGGCACCATCCGAATGCCGCTACAAACAGCTTGTTTCAGCAGTTTGCTGGCTTGACTTTAATTTCAAGTTGAAAGCAATGAATTGGGCTCTGTCAGAACTGACTTCAGTTTGGTCTGACAACGATGTGGGGGCTAATGTGGCAATGGGAACACCAGAGTAAAACCGATAAAGCGTTCAAGGACTTCTAAGGTTGTCAGAGCTTGCATCTAGAGCCCCAATTATTTCTTACTGTAAAGATGATCAGAAAATGTTCCAATTTTAAAGAGATTTTGATGATATCACAAACTGAAAACGTGTGCTATCAATTGTGCATACCTAAGCATTCGTTACGTTTCTTTTTCTTTTTTTTTTTTTTTAGTTTTTTTGAAGTCTGATTCATCTCTGAGACTGACACAGTGTTCAAGTTACATGAAATGAAGGAGTTCCCCAGGAAGATATGAACAACCCCCCCGTCTTCTCTCATTGTACAAGATCAGCAATTATTTCTACTTCTCCTCACTCAAAATGATGCCAAGAAATGACAATTCAACCATTCATCCTCTGCAACAGGCATTTTGTAGAAATAGAAAATGGGGTTCTTCTCAAACATTACAGTAAAGCAGACTGAATTGCCAATATATATGTCTGGACTGGGAGGATCCTGTCAACCACAACCAAATAGAAGTATTCAGCATTTTAGCCATCCTAATCTGCCTCCCTAAATTTCTGTTACATTTTCACCTGGATAAAATATTTACTTATGCAATCTCTGCTATGTGAGAAGGAAATTAAAGAGCGAAGTCCCATCTCAAGGTTATGTCTCAAATCCAACCAGCAGGAAAGTTTTTGACCTCATGTATGACTGACAGTACCTTATCCTCATTATTCTTTTTCACAGAGGCAGCAAACTAACTCCAGGAAAGCTCGAAGTTTTGGTCAATGTACATAATTTGTCTAAGGCAACAAAAGGAGTCAATGTCAAAGCTGGATAAGAGCAAGTAAGTATATATATGAAAAAATGACTAGAATTTTTTTAACATAAATATACCATAAAAATTCTCCAAACACTCAACAGGAAACTTTGAATAGATTCATTTATCTGCAGTCTGGGGCACAAATGATACAACAAACTTGCCACAGAATTGTCTTAACTCATTCTGTAGACCTGGTAGTGGTTGTCTCTGTTCTGCATGTGAGAATGTTTCTTTGCCTCAGATTTTTGTATATTACTGTTGGCCTCATGTTCTTGAGGCTTCAAATCATTATTTCTGAGATATTTTTCAATTTAAAATGAAAATTTGAAGAGCAAATCATACGCATGATAAATAACCCCTGCTTCCAGAAACACATTCAAAATGTACATTTTTTTTTTTTTTTTCCCCAGGTGGTAGGAATTAACCTGGCCTCTGCTAAACTAGTTAACTTAAAATGCATAAAACATCACAGGAGCTCAGGAGAGAGCAAGCTAAGGAATGTGGTATTATATGCTCAGCTTCATTCTTCATCAATATTTATTTGTTTTCTCTACCTCACCTTCTATGACTAAGAGACTTTTAAAAGTCTTTCTTCATTTTAAAGATTACTCTGAACCAAACTCCCACTCCAAATTAGAATCTACCCCTCTCTTTCCTGCATCTACCACTAGAGTGCAAAATTTGTTCACGTCACTGCCCTTCATTGCATAGAGGCAACTCAGTGAAATGTCTGTTGGAGACCTTCAAGTAATACCAATTTAGTTCATACAGAGTGGCTGGAGCAAATCAAATCTTCATTTATGGTGTCAGAAGATCCATCAGGAATTGTTTCTTTAATTTTGTTGCTATGGAAATACCTGAACTTCTCCCTCTGAATTTGAAGACTTCATACTGCAATCATTTCTTGTATACGTGGAAGCTTTGATCTTCAACACCAGCGACCTGCCTAGACCTTTCCCCCTCCTCTGCTCACCTAAGTGGGTCACAGACACTTCCATCTCTCTGTTTAGGAATAAGACATCCTTCAGGCTAAGAAAGTTGCATTAATACAGGTACAATCAGATGCTGCAATTGCTGGTGCTGTTTCATGCTAGCCAAACTAAATTTTCCATTTTTGCCATTGCAATCACCATAGTGCTTTATGTGAGAAGAGGTTCATGCATTTATGTTGATGCACATATCCCTGGAGCCTGTATGGCAAGTTGCAGTTCAATGATTGCCTTATTTTTTCATGTCATTGCCACTAATTTTGGGGTCCACAGTGAAATTCCTTCTATGATAGTTTCCCATCGAGACAGCTCAAGTTAGAAGAGCAGCTCTTATATGCTCTGTCACATATGGTTTATGGCATTTGGTGGAATGAATCTTCAGTTACTTTACTTTCCTCCCACGCAGTTGCACAAGGGCTGCTGTCTTCCAACCTCGATTCATGTGCCCAAGCCCCACCTACGGCCTTGGGCTTAACGCTCCCATGGGCTGAATCCAGGCTTTCAGATACATCAGCTTGGCAGAAAACACTAAGCACAGGAGCTTAAGTGAGATGGAGACCACCTAAATCAGATCAGTGCCTTTCCAGACAGAGTTTGAGAGGACCACGCATTTTTGTTCCTGACCCAGTGCACAGGGAGGACTTTAACACTCGGTGTTTCCCTCTTCTTCTGGGAGCACACCAAGAAATCCCTAAGCTTAGAAACTTGGAGCGTAAGTCATGCCCCAAACAGGATACCCACCCAAAGAGATAGGGTTCTTTCCAAGCAGCAATCAAATAACCCCTTTAGCCCATACAAAGATGTTTCCCATATTTTTGGCTTATATTACCCTTCATTTTTTTGCTGCTGCTGTGGATTGTGGAAAACTTTCTTGTTCTGGAAAAGGCTTCCCCAGCAGAGTAAAATCTCAGACTGAAAACAATTTTCAGATCTTTCCCCACTCAGTGATCTGTATCATTCAGCAATGTGGAACGTTAAAGTTTGTCACCACTATCAAAGGATTTATTAATTGACTTTTCTGAGAAGGTTACCTAGCGGTTACAGCCACCTTGTAATGAAAGCATCAGTTCTTACACTATGGAGAGTAATGAGAGACCCTGTTGAATGCCTGTTTCTGAATGAAGAAGGACAGTTTGACAGACCTTCACTCCAAGTAGCTTCAGGTTTATGAAAGGAGAGATCATCCAGAATCTGTCAAGGAACCAGCTGAACTTAAAGCTCTGAGATGCTGTCGCTGTGAATTAATCAAGTTGTCTCAGGCAAAATCACACCATTTCCAGTGATTCATATGGAGAAGAAAATAGAGACATTTCAGTGCTGAAATAAACTGCAAAACTTTCCCTTGTTTCACAGGTAAGCTTTATGGCTCCAGGTTTTTAATCTGTCCATCTTCAGAGGTTTAACAAAAAAATTTAACAAAAAAAAGGGTAAGTTTTTCACTAAAAGATAAGTCCTTTCCACTGTTAAAATATTAAATACTTAACCAATGACTGAAAAAAAGACTAATTTCTCCCATAACAGCTGCTGTACAGCAATCCCTTTAAAGAGTTTTAAATACATCAAGAAAAAAATGAAAGAAAGGAAATTTAAAATACTGTGAGTGAAAAAGTCAAATTACTTTTCTTCTAGGAAAGCTCACCTTTATTCCTGTCACATGTACAGAGATGCTTCAGAAGGAAGTCTTCTTTTTAACGCGTCACTTGCTAGCACCAGCAACCTCTCTTAAGGCAAGAAAAAAAATCAATCCACTCTGGGATTTTATGTCAAGAGATTTTTTTTTTAAATGATTTCTAGGAGTTCTTTTGATGAAAACAAAGGAGTGAGGGGAAAAAGTAAAAGAGAAGCCATGCAAAGTTTTGTCTGTTCCTCACTCGTGCACTTGTTCCTCAGCATAACCTGACTGCCATGCCTTGATGCTAGTACTCCTGCCAGCACCAGGCTGTTTGGTTCTGGGTAACTTCCCAAGCACATTCTGCCACTTTTGTCCTTGCATTGGATTATTTCCAAAGCCAGATGAGACAGAGTCTGGAAACTGTCAGACATATGTGAGCTGAAGTCCTTCTTCACGGATTTTCTTTCAAGCTACTGAGGCTGATCACACTTATCTGCATTAACTCCTCTGTCTGGTTTGTTTCTTGAGTAGATCCAGAGCACCCAGATGATGCTTTATTCTTTCAAGGAGAAGGAAATGCTGCCTTCTCTGCCAGCTAGGCCTCACAAATCTTCAGGCAACATTTAAAAGCACAAGAATGTCAATTTGGGCTGAGTTCCTCATATGCTTTTTGAAGAACACAGTAGCATCGTGCTCTGCACATGGTGTCTCCAAGAGCCCTACAAAATACAATCATCTCAGATATTCACATTGGGAGAGGTATACATCAGCAAAAGTCCTCAGAAGGACCGAAATAGCTGCTGCTCCTGTCATTGCAATATATGTATCTTGCCCAAATCCTGGTTGTGTACATCACCATCACTTTACAAGTGGAGAGGAGGGGTCAGCAGGGCTCAGTGAGGAACCAAAGGGTGGCAGCTTCTCTTTTCCTCTCATTACCTCAGCTGCACGTATAGCCTGCACTGCCACACTACCCTTTACTGCAAGGACTCAGTCTCTATAACCTGCTCCATAACATTTTTCCCCAAGAAAACATCACTGATCATGTTCTTAAACAGGACATTTCACTGGTGCTTGAACTAGCCCCAGATGTTATTTTTATGATACAGAAGTGATGTAATGGAGGAAGAACAAAAAAAGCTGGGCCATTCATAAGGCAATTTTCTTCTTCTAAAGGTGAAGCCTAGTGAGCATACCTGTAATCACCCGTAGGAGAGCTTTTCCTCCAATTTTCTCAAAAAGACATGAATATGATATACTGGGGTCTGCAGCTCCCTTCTATCCACTTTGCATTTCCCTTCCAGCTCTGTAAAACGAACCATTTATTCTCCAAGATTATAAAATTTTAATTCTTTTAATAATCAAATTACTAGCAAAAGTAAATGTGACAGGTCCATTTCCAACCCTTTAAATGACCATCCCATTTTGCCATCCACAGTTGCCTGCCTTTGTCACTTCCTCCATTGTGCCTTGACTCTGACACCTAGAAGCCCCAAAGGCTTTATTTATGTTAATTAACAAGGAAGTTTCCTTCTAAGTGAATAGCCAGATTACCTGACTCTTGATTTAATGGCAGTCATCTTATAAACTGTCATTTACTGTTAAAAAATATGAACCAAGAGAAATCTGGCCTTTTGAAGTGCTTAAGCAGGCAGCAGTACCACTCCAAGTCAAGATACTTCAGCTCTGGCTGATGTCCCACAGTTGAAGCGGGTGCTACAGCTTTGCAGTCACCCATTTACTTTTTCCATTTATTCGCAGATTTTCTTTGCAGCTCCAGCTCCCTGCACATACCTGGCACAATGATTACTCTCTTTGTGGCATTGGTCATTCTTTGCCTCTGGGCAGTAACTTAAGGATGCAGCTTGCCCCAGAGACACTATGCAAAATGAAGCTGTGCTGTAGGTGATGCAGTGTGTGTGGAACAAAGGCAGAAGGAGAAGGAAGCTTCACAAAGTCACTCACACTTTGTAGAGGGAGATTTTGCAAAGCTTGCCTCTCTCATGGCCCAGAGTATTCGCTGGAGGAGTGTGCTATTTGCATGAGTGCTTCAGAGGACTAGAGGTAGGGGGAGGATCTGAACAGTCAAACAGGAGGCTCAGAAGTAGGTTGAAAGCTGAAGATACATATTTAAAATCTCCACAAAGACTCAACATGCACAAATCCAGGCACTGCAATTAAGTCGGCATGCACGGTTACTCATCCATTAGTCACTCGCTTGTTTCTCCAAATGCATCATGGCTGGAAGTCCCTCCATTCCCCTTATATAGGAAACTACCCACTACGGATGTATGTGCAAGGTTTTTCTGCTGCCTTCTACAGCTCAGCCATATTAAACAGCTCATCACTGGCACCTTTTTCATTAGGCAGGCCAATGAAAGTAGAGATCTTTATTTGGTTGGACACATTTTTAGGACATGAGACCCTTCTTATGTTCTGACACATGTGTAACCCTGACATTTCCTTCTTTTCCCTCCATGTTCCCAGCATAGTCAGCTACTAGCCCTGAACAATAGCTCATTGAATTGTCTGTACAAACAGCATCAATTAACATCAATAATTGGAAGTAGAGCCTAGCAAATTAGGTAGGAACATTGTGAAGGTCAATGTACGTGACGACATGTGTGCTAACTTCCCTCATGTTTCACCCCAGCACCAAAGCTGTCTTGATGACCCTGCAGCATGGCATGAGGACTTACAGCAGAGTTCTCTGGCAATGAATACTAGTCAGAGATCTGATACATTCAAGACTGCTTTTAATGATGCTGTTACAGATGGTATCATTGTTCCTTTTTTCCCTTGCTCCACTTGTATTCCTTCATACATATATAGGAATTTCTATGATTGGCAGTTTTGGATCCATCATTGGTGGTAGGGAGTATAAGGACCATTACAATGGAGACCATAATAAATACTTGCCAGAGAAGGAGGGCTGCAAGAATACAGTATGCACACCAGAAATTCCAGCACACACATTTGCAGTGGATATCATGAATGAGTGGAAAAGACAAAATATCAGAGATATGGTCATTCTGAACAATGCTTCCTTAACTAAAAGCTGACATTACCTTTATTCATAACATTTGCCTAGCAACAACAGAGCTTCCAGCTTCTCCTACGCCAAATCTCAGTGCAAGCTGAGTTTTTCTGGGTATCACACAGAAAGGTCATTGCCAGTGGACACATAATGGGCATTAGCGATTCTGAACATTTTACCAGCCTCTCTTAGAAGTGCTGCATAAGTCAAACTATGACCTGTTTAGCTGTACTGTGCCCCCGAATGAGAAGAGTACCAACAAACTGGAGCATCAGTGCCTGGAATAACAGAATACCTTTTTAATGTGTTATGATTCAAGCTAGCAAACTTGTTAGCCAGATGGATCTGCAACTGAAGAAACCAAGGCTGACCTGAGGCTACAAAACCTATGTCAGCACACTGCAGAGGTTTTACTAGAGATTGATTGTGCTATATCATTGCCACATAATCACTCAGTTAATTTTTAAGACCTTTTGGGGGTTTTTTTAATTGTTATCACTTACTCGAGACACTCTCTTTTCACTTTCTCACCTGGTGTTGATATATCAGCTTTTGGATTTCAAATCTTCTAATAACTTGCTGCAAGATACTAAGCTTTATTATGTATTTTTGCTTCTGAGAACAGCAGGTAAAATTTGCAAAGTCATGGGAGACAGATAGCAGACTGAAAAGACAAATGAGGAGCAATCTTCCTCTAACCAACAGGAATTGTACCCACAGCTTAGGAGATATATCAAATGATTTCAAAGTTGCTGTACCAACAGCTAATGGGGAGATCAAATTATATTTATTTATTCAGAGTAGTTATCTTTTAATAGGATATTAACTGGACTCTTTCTTGCACAGCATGTTTCTAACACACAATTTTGTATATAGGAAGAAAGAAAGATATTTTAAAATATCCACTTTTCCTCCTTTATTTCATCTTCTGAAATAGTATCTGAAGACAACACATTATAAAAGGCATTCTCTGTCTAAGGTTGCATGTGTGGGCTAAAAGGCTCATATCCTTCCTCATCAGTGTGTTACCTGATAAATATGATGGGTTTTTTGCTCATGGCATCCTTCAAACAAATGATTTTATCTCAACATTACTCAATTTACTCTTACTCTGTTTATAAACGATATACTTTCATGTCTATGTAATGAAAATTTCAGGTTAGCAAGTATCAAATGATGAATGCGATACTTCTATCTGACTTTCTGGGCAAACATCCTGCTTTATTCACAAATCTTATTTTTCTTTCACAAATATGGTCATCAAAATGAAACCCCTTTTAATCATCACTCACCAACAGTGTGTATTATAAGACCATGTTTTCAGGTAAACTGAGATTTACTGGAAAATCAATTGCAATCAATTCTGCTGCTAGATTCAGGATACAGAATCCCAGATGCTCCTTCTGTCTGGTAATCACTGGACCACAAGGTAGTCACATCTTCTTGACTAGACATAGTCTAAGTTGGTTTTTTTCTGGTGAACTGTGAGAGATTACCAAATTTTCAGGAACTTCAGCACTTTCTCTGACTTCAGATATTCAATTTTCATCTCCTAAAACTCTCCTGCTTGGAAATCCTCATCAAGTAGGATTTTCTCCCGCTTGCTTTCCATTCCCTAATGTCCATGTAAGTAAGTTGTCCTCAACAAGGTCAGTTTTAATTAGTACACTGAAGATTGAGTACTTTCATTAATGATCTAGAAGAGGGAACAAACATCATATTAATGCAGTGGATTGATGATACTAGAATGGAAGAGAACACATGCAAGGGATAAGGAGAATTCAATGCTAAGGAGGACAAATAAGTTATTTCTTTTCTTAAAAATATCCTATTTTTCCTCTCCCCCAACTGGCCTATCTTCTCTAGCTCTCGGTTTGATTTTCTAATTTGATAGCTCCTTGTTAGGCATAGGTCACACTTTATGTTTTATCCTAAAATATAATATTTATAATCCTAAACTCTAAGTCTGCATTCAGCATGGACTTTGTTGAGGACAGTGAAGTTAACGACATGTTACTCCATGTAACCAAATAACCTCTCTAGAGTGAGGTTGAAATGCATATTGGTGCAATATTATAAAGCCACATGTGTTATTTTATGCCATCTTTTATGCAGATGCAAGGACTATACAAAAGGCTTATACAAAAAAATGGGCCCAACTCAAAATTGTAAGATGAGTGGAAACCAAAGTTTTTGGAGCTTATCTTTGTTTTCCTTATCATGAACTCATTCCTATCAGTTTAAACCAGATGTAATATGTTATCACACTTTCCAGATGTAATATTTTATGGCACTTGCTTGTAGCTTTTCACATCGACCTTACAGTGAAGAAGATGATGCCACAAACTGGAGAACAAAGAATGAAGTCCAATATATTTTGCACATCACCTGAAAAAATAACCAACCTTCCCCATGCATGCACACTTGGAATGAAAAAGTACATGGAAAACACTGCTGCTACTACATTTACTCCTGCTTGTATTGCTGTAAATGGATGTGCAAGAACTGGTCAGTATTTTCTTAATGATATGCTTTCCATGGTTACTATTCAATAAGTTTTCCCAGGTGTCACTTGGGAGTCATTGAGCAAACACAAAGGTGTCATATCAGGGTACAAGTGAGAGAAAAGGGAAACATTACCTGATAACTAATTACCTAGTGGGTAGGAAATTCACTGTAAATGTGTATGAAGCTGCAATTTACTGCTGTATCCAAGCTGATATTCCAAGATGCATCTCTTTCACATGTTCCTTTGAGAAAAATCTATAAAAGACTAGTTTGCAAAAGACTAGCAAAAAGAAAGCCAAGAGATTCCTGACACATTGTGAAGCATTATTTTTATTTTACAGCCAGGCCTTCATTTTCCTCCTACCCTCCCCTCATCACAGTACATAAGTTTCAAATGGATCTTTGAGACAATGTATGCTGCAAGAGAGGAACATATATGATAACAACCAGTGCCTGAACTGCCTCACTCCAGGTTTATGTTAATAGTTATGAGTTTGGAGATAAGCAGGTTTGCCATCCATCCCTTCGAAAGGCTCCTTTCCATGTCAAAAGCAGAGCATCTGGGTAAGTATTTCACAAATCCATCAAATAGCCAGAACAGCCTTATGACTGATGCTGTCCTACTTTTTCTCCCTGTCCGTCCCTGTTTGGTGTAGTTGGAATGGCTTTCGGGTAGCAGCATCACTGAATATTTCAGAGGAGCCCCAGTACTTCCACAGGATCTCCAGAGTTCTTCCCTTCCATGCCTCGCTTAGACTCCCCAGCAGCTCCTCCTGGGAATATATCCACATGTCTTACTTCAGTAAAAGCTGTTCGTAACTTGATAGTTTGAAAGATGTTTTCATTGATCCCAGATACTCCTTGCTTATCCAGTTTCCTGCATGACACCATGACCGTGGCGTGTGCTCTATGAGGTTTCCTCTAATGGCATGCCTAAAGATTAGTTGGCCCCTGCATCACTCCCAGCTGAAGGTAAGTTTGGTCTGCAGTGAAAGGCAGTTAGTAAAGAGAGTTTCATCCAGTTTTACCGTAGGTAGTTGGACAAGAAAAAGAAAAATGCTGCTGCAAAAGTGGTTCCAGTTTGTATTTTACTGGTTCATCACTTTGAAGTCATTAATGGAATGTAGATTCTCACCTTATTTACACAAACAATAACTGGTGCAACACCACAGCTACCAGTGGAGTGGCTCATGAGCTGCCTGAGAGAGAAATCAGGCATACAGAATATGTCTCACCACAAACAACTTAGACAGAAATACAGCAGAAATCCTTGAGACCCAGTAACACTATGTATTTCTCCGAGAAATCTTCCAAAAATCTATTAAGAAAACTTGCCTTCAATGCTCAATTCCTATATAAATACACTTGCTCCCACCTCATTCTTTTCAACTGTGAAAAGCATTTGCTGGGGGATTTTTGTGTTGGTGGTGGTTTTATTTCCACACATCTTTGAAATTTTGGAACCTACGCTTATTCAATAAATACATCTGGCTGATGCCAGAAATGGGATAACAGAGCTTTCTGGAGAAAGCCCATAACCATGTGGTATCCTAATAGTACCCCCAAAATGCCAAGGCTAAGATTCATGTGTGGCTCCAGGGGCAGAACCAAATTTCTGTAATGTGTAATGCTCCTCCTGCCTCTGTGTTATAAACACCTCTTGTGTCTTGATTTATATCTAATTTGTGAGCTTTCAATGGTTCAACCATTCTGGTTTGTGGTTGTACAGCACCCTTCCTAATGGTATTCTGATATGATTGGAGGACCTAAGGACTAACTAACCATAAATATTCACTCATTTCTTTTCTAAGGTATAATATACATCCAGCATTTGTGCAGCTAATAGCAAAAGGAGGTCTAGACATTATGTTTCAGTGGTATTTTAACATAGATTCATAGAACATTTTTCATGCTGCGCACCACTGAGCATACATTTTTGCTGGAATGAAAACCAGGAAGGAATATGTATTCCAAGCTCAGAAGTGAAAGAGATGAACATCTAACATCAAGCATCAAAAAGTGATCTCAGGCTACATATGATTTATGGGGAATTTGAATTGACAGTTTTATGGCCTTTTACAAATTTTGAAAACCCATATGCCTGAAGATAATATTTTTCTGAGTTACGTGCTTTTGAGTATTATGAGATGCAATCAAGTCCTTAAAGCAAGAGTTAATATTGCATGAACCTTTAATTTGAAATTGTTGTTATTGTAGTTTAAAATTATAAGCTCACTGTAAATGAAAATAACATTCTCTGTTTGCTAACTGGCACGGGATCAAAGCTAAACACTTTCCAGCCTGAGGCTTCAGAGATTCCCTTTTCTTTCTGGATGCTAAAAATCTTTATTCCCCTTTAAAATTTATATTTGGATTGGAAAGCTTAAATATGAGGTTTTGATGTACAATTGGGCAATCACTGAACCATAGAATAATTTTGATTGGAGAAGACTTTTAAGATCATCAAGTCCAACTGTTAACCTAGCACTCTCAAGGCCACCACTAAACCATGTCCCTGAGCACCACATCTACACGTATTTTAAATACATCCAGGGATGGTCACTCAACCAGTTCCGTGGGCAGTCTGTTCCAATGCTTGATAACCCTTTTGCTAAATTTTTTTTCCTAATATCCAATCTAAACCTTTCCCAGCACAACTTGAGCCATTTCTTCGCTTCCTATGCCTTGTTACTTGGGAGAAGAGACCAAGACCCACCTCGCTACAACCTCCTTTCAGGCAGTTGTAGAGAGTGATAAGGTCTCCCATCAGCCTCCTTTTCTCCAGGCTAAACAACCCCAGTTCCTTCAGCCGCTCCTCATTAGTCTTGTGCTCCAGACCCTTCACCAGCTTCGTTGCCCTTTTTTGGAGCGTTTGGAGAATTTTTTTTTTTTACTCTCACATAACCGCTTCTGGACCCTCCCTCATGTTGCAGGACATGGGAGTTCTGCTTTACTTCTCCCATTTCCCAGCATCCAGATGACTCTCTTCTCCACTTTCTTTATGCAACAATGGATGTCTTTAACAGAATTGCTGTTACATAGAAGCATGTGTGTACAAGTCACTTAATTGCAATTCACAGTATTTAGGGAAACTGGCAAATTAGGTAAACATAACTGTCCTATCTAGCCTTAAAAAATTGTTAATGAAGAAGTTTACAAACACACAGTAAAATTCATAGTTGTGGCTACTTTGAAGAGTAACAATACTTTACTTGCAATATTGGAAAAATTGCTATGTGCCAATATTTCAAATACTCCTTTTCTCCAGCTCAGTACTAATCTTTTGCACTTGCAGAGATGGGTAGGAGTTGAACATATTCACAGATAATGACCTCTTCAATCATGTAGACAAAATTTATAGACAAGCATCTGTAGTGGGACAACCAAGCTAGACTGAGACCCACAATTTTAGTAAGAAAGATTGGAATAGGAATTGCAGAGGATTCTACAGCACTTACACCCAAATCATAGTGAGCTGGAAACTATATCCTCTTGTTCTAACACAGATAAAATCAGGGAGGTCCTCAAGTGTGTGTGATGCAACAGGTCAGACCACCCAACTACAGTGGTTCCTTTGGATCTTTTAGTTCTGGAATCTGTGAGCCTGTGGTTGATACTGTATCTCCAAGTATGACTTCAGCTCCTTGCACAACTGCAGCTCATGATTAAATCAGAAATTCCAGTTATGCTGCATGCAGCTGTGGTACTGGAAGGGAAGAAAACTCAACCTGTGAGATTAGAAGCATGGTAAGAGAAAGAGATGTTCTCCGCTACCAGGAATATCAACAGCTGGAATTTACTCTGAATCTTTTGTTAATTATTTCACAAATCAAATAACTTTTTCCAAGAATACATATATGAATGGGGAAAAATAAAGTTGGGACTTCTCTAAAAGCAACATATTCCTGTTCTCTTCCCTTGGTAAGTTGATCCAACTCCAATTTACATTTGCATATTTGATATCCTTTTTTGTCCTGAAAGACAAAGCGAACCTGAATTACTGTTTGACAGAATGGCTACAACAGTGGCATGAATTTGTCTTCCACTGAGTACGAGGCACTGAAAAAATGAGCTGCCATTTACAGGAAAGATGTTACTTTATTTTAAATACCAGTGATTATAATTGGTTACACTATGATGATATTATTTCAACAGCAAACCCCTGAAGTGTTAGAACTCCTTTTTTCATCCAGTTTGATTAAACTGTTGGAAGAGGAACTTCTAGGACACAGACTCATAGAATTAATAACTTTGATATATCATGGTTAGAAGAACTGTTTTCACTTGTGGTATTCTCTAAGCATTTCTAGACAAAGCTTACCAACATGGTCCCAAAAAGGACACAAAACTTAAAAGTTGTGTGAAGCTTAACCTCTACCCCAAGTACTCAGTCTTTCCAAATGAAAATAATTTCATGAGATCAATGCCAAGGCGGTCTCCATAATTAGATTAAAATCCCCTCAGGAGAAATAAATGATTACTGTAACAAATGCTTTGAAACTAACATGGATGGAACATCTCTAAACAGTGTACACTGTTGTCCTCTCCAACAATGAAAATAAGATGGTCACCTGATGCTGTAGTGGTGCAGACCACCCTCCTCTCTGGGACATAAGGTGATGTTAGACCAGCCAACATTGTATAAGAACAATGAGCTGGGATAAGTTGGCAGTCTCTGATCCTGTTCGCTGGTGCAGAGACATCAAACAATATGTGGTACCCTCTTATCCCAGGGCTATCACAGGGATTTAGGATGATTAGGCATCCCCTGACCGTATCTGGAACTCCTACAGCAACTACAGTGAGTTGGAGTGATTAGGCACTTCCTAAACCCTCCTGGAACTCCTGTTGCCTAGGAAATGTACATGAAATTCGTCCTCATGGGTCATAGATCACATCTAAGACATGCCAAGACTGTCTGACAAAAATTATGGCCACAATGAAAACTAGTACTGGCAAAAGTAAATCATCTTCACAGAATCACAGAATGGTAGGGGTTGGAAGGGACCTCCGGAGATCCCCCAGCCCAACCCAGCTGCTAAAGCAGGTGCCCCCAGAGCAGGGCGCACAGGAACGCGTCCAGGCAGGTTTTGAATATCTCCAGAGAAGGAGACTCCACAACCTCCCTGGGCAGCCTGTGCCAGTGCTCTGTCACACTCACAGTAAAGAAGTTCTTCCTCATGTTCAGGTGGAACTGCCTGTGTTCCAGTTTGTGCCCATTGCCCCTTGTCCTGTTGCTGGGCACCACTGAAAAGAGTCTGGCCCCATTCTCTTGACACCTGCCCTTTAGATATTTGTGAGCATTGATCAGATCCTCTCTCAGCCTTCTCTTCTCCAGGCTGAACAGACCCAGCTCTCTCAGACTTTCCTCATAAGAGAGATGCTCCAGNCTGGCTCATGGTGAACCTGTTGTTTGCCAGCACTCCCAGGTCCTTCTCCCCAGAGCTGCTCTCCAGCAGGTCAGCCCCCAACCTGTAGTGGTGTATGGAGTTATTCCTCCCCAGGTGCAGGACCCTACACTTGCCCTTGCAATCCCATAAATAGTGGTCCTAAGTGAGACCCTTTGAGCTCTCTGGGACCACAGCAGGCTGTGACCATGTATCTCCCTCCAAGTTGGGACACTTCTCAGAGCAGCTTTTCGTGACATTTTTGCAATGTGATTCAGATCATCTGCTGACAGAAGCCGGCAAAGGAAAAAGTGAGTAATTCACTGTGCTTGGATTTTGCAAGGTTTTCACAAATCGAAAGATGGAGTAATTCACTATAATTTGATTTTGTGTGATTTTTGAAGATCATTGGGTACACAAATTCACTATAATCTTCAGAGAAAGAAACATCCTAATCATAGGTTAACCTCTATATCTGTGTGTGTGTGTGTGTGTGTGATTAGTTTAGGAAACTTTGTTGAATCTTTAACTGAGTTGCTGTGTTGATGGTTAATTGCTGATTACTGACTAAGTATTGTTAGAAATCATATAATCTAGTTTTATGATTTATTGCAATAGTGTTAATATACCTTAAATTGTTGCTACAAAATGCTATTATCTCAAAGTTATATAGGACCCATAATTACATGTTAAATCACTTTCACTGAAATCCCAACACTACACTCCATTAGACATAAACCATTGACCAAGTCTGGGACTAGGAGTTGATCCAGCCATACCTAGACTCGTCTCTAAGAAGTTTACAAAGCAAGGGGGTCCTTTCTGAATCTCATGACTCAACCAGAGGACATTCCTTATACCTTTTCCCTAATCCCCATACATATCACTCCAACCCTATTCTGACTTGATTTCCCCATCAGATCTCTGTATAAATCACTTTCCCCAATCACTATGTCAATCACTCCCAAGCACCACTCTGATCCAATTTCCTTTGCACACTCCCCTCACATAGCAAAGTAATAGAGCCAACCTTGTCATTGAATTCTGTTGCGTCGCGCTTTTTACAAATTCATGTTTAAATCAATTTTCCTAGTAACTTTGATGGTGATTCTTTAAGCAAACTTTAAAACCTTAAACTCTCCTCAGTGACTTCACCAAACAGCATGTGGACATACTGCGCATTGTGCCTGACAGTTTTTAAGGTTTGTAGAGATAGTGGCTCATTAGAAGCTTAGCTATTGGTCCTCTTTAACACTGTTTTTTAATCAGTGAAAAGTTGTTTAGAAAGAGGAAAAAATTCTTATTAGTGACAACCACCAAAGCAGGACAAGTGGCCTTTTTTTGGCCTTTTGTCCTTCTTATAAGTGTAAGTGACCCAAACATCTTCCAGCTAATTTCAAAATATTTGTGAAGAAGTAACTATCCAAGAGTGTACTTTTGCAATCTTTGACTCTATGGTAAAAATAGCTGTACCCTGATTTCAATATCTTTGTAGTTGAAGTTAATGCAGTGTCATGAAATGAAGACTGTTGTCAGTTTTGGGGAACTTCCAGATGACAATCTCCAGTGAGTAAGGGGTATCAACAGGTTCCGTTCCAAATGGCACATTTTGTGCTTTTTGGTTTCTGAATAGTTATAAAAGGCAGGAAGGAATTTTGTAGAATGAGAAAGATACCTCTATAAAATATTACTGGGTAGCTGACGTTCAAATCATTAATATAAAAGATTACAGTTATAGGAATGTAAAGCATTTCAACTAGGATATGAATAATTGCCAGAGAGTAGGATAGAGTTACAGAAAACTTTCCATCATCAAAGAGAAGCTATTATAGGTAAAATGATACAGAATATTGTTTGAAATTACATTAAATTATATTGAAATCTTTAAATCACTTTCCTTTTGCAATCACTTTGTATCTTCTACTTTCAAATATGTAATTTTTGAAAGTACAGCTTTTTGGAAAAAAAGAGATTGCAAACTGAACAGGACTAAATTTTAAAAGATGTGACACGTGCAAATATTTCATTTTAACTGGTGGCAGCTGTTTAAGGAAGTGAAAGCCTGATCAACGCTGTAATGGAAATAAAGCAGTCATTGAATACACCTCAGTGCCATGGCAGGAGGAAGAACAAAGCAAAAGCATCTGAGTTGAAGGAGCCTCAAGTGGCCCCTACTGTAAACATGCAGTTAACTGGGCTATGTGAAATGGGGAGATATTCACTCCTCTCATAATAGCAAAAGTTAAGTGGACTGTAAGTGTGTTTATGTTGACAGAACTGTATCTTTCTCCTCCTGCAGAAATGATTGTTCAGGGTCCCCGTTGAGCTGCCCTGCACCTGATCACTGTATTGTTTATTAGGACATTAACCTGCTGTTTCTACTGTACTCATGCACAACTTGTTTCAGGGGTCAGAAAGGACCTGGTGTGAGCAAACTCTGGGAGCCCACTTCTTCACACCAAGAGGGAGTGCCTGAAGGGTACCGCATAACCATCCTTCATCAGCTTACTTTAACACCAATACACAAAACAAAGTTAGCACACCTCCAGACTAGACCCCAGTGTGAAGCTTTCCTATGCAATAGACATTATAGATAAAACATAAACATTAAGGTAGGGGCCAGCACTGAAGTAACTGGTAACTTTTCTGTGGACCTAAACTCACTTTCCATTAGGCCCTAATTGAAACATGAAATATTTAATCACAGTTCATTAAATGTCTTTGAACTGATATTTGTAAAGCATTCCAGTTTTCTGAATTTTCCAGTTGTCATTGTTTAAAAAATTTCATTTCTTTTTCACGTGTTTGCCACAGAGAAAGATAATAAATGACTATCACGGAGCAGGATCCCATAGTACACTGCATGCTGAGACTTTCGCAGGGATCATAGCAGACACCATGAGCTGTGGCTTATTGATGTCATGTCTCTGACTCCCCTTGTGTATTCCCTGAATAGATTTATTGACAGATATTGGGCACCCTCCACCACCCCCACTTGTTCTGTACTAACAGACAGGGCTTTCCACCCTCACAAAGATGCTTGTCATGCGTGGCATCTGCTCCGTAATGCCATGGACCAACAGGATTACTCATTTTGGGATCTAATTAAATCCCTTACTGGATGAGTCATTTAATTTTTAATGACTTCTCCTAAGTTTCTGCAGCTCCTTTTAACACAAAGACAAAAAACAAAAGAAAAGCCCAGGTACCAAATTCTTGGCGTCGGGGTACTTAAGCTCCATTTGAGCAAGTGTCTTGCAGTCTGGCCTTGGGGACACAGTAAGAAATCTGCTGTTCTCTCAGCCTCATGGCCTGAACTAACAATGGAGGTGATCCCAAACCCCTTTTTAATGACTTTGAAGGCATGACCTAAAAATCTGTTGAACTGGTAAGAAGGCTCAGTTTGATTTGGTTTTTTGTTGTTTTGGATTGAGCCTAAAGGCAGCGTGGAACAGCTAGATGAATATCAACCAAGAAAAAAACCCCAAAGACCTGACTAAGAGAAGAGTAAAGCAGTTCCAGTATAATTCCCACTGAAGTCTTGAATCAGTGCCGCTATGAGAAAAATAAGATGCAATCAGACACCTAAGAACAGCCCAACCCTCCTTTTAACTGTCATGTAGATGGCTTTTTGACAATGGCCAACTATGTTGACTTGGTTTGAACCATGTGCACAAAAAAGTCTATAGACAGATAAATTCCGTATGATCCAGAATTACCGTGGTATTTGCAGTGTCTACTCACACTCTGTAATTTATAACACTGTTTCTTTCCCAGGTTTCAAGTCTAGAAATCTATCATCACTTCTACGTATTTTCCTTGAAATGTAAAACCTTATTTGAGCGTATATTTTGGGTTATAATTTCATTGCACCTCTCCATATTGGATCATGAAGACCATCACTGTCCCTCTCTTAGAAAGTTACCTTAGACAATGTTTTCCTAAACTCCTCACAGTAGCTTTTCCTGTAACTGGACATTTCCATCTCACTCACTTATTTTTAGAATTTAAAATCATTCATTCACTTGCCCCAGCAACCCTTTCACTCAGAGTCTTTCCTCCTCACTACAATTTTAACTTCTGGAATACAATAGCTCTTTTCGCTGCAGCAACGTCAACTCCCATACCGTGTAGATCTCTTCCATGTGTTCGGCATGAGCTCTCATTTCAAACCTCAGCTACAAATACTTTCCACCACTACTCTAAATTGTCCTATCTTTTACTTCTTTTTTTAACACTATTTGTCTTTCCTTAAACCAGTAAAGCATTATGGGACATAATTTGTATAAAAGAGGATTGTTTCTTTAAAGTTATGCCCACTTTTTGCTTGGTTCAGGATGGGGGTATTTTATGCCCAGGAGTTCATGATCTGAGGATGGATGTAGTTTAAAGGAGAGAAAGAGAATGAGGCACACAGCCAGTTTTAGTCTACTTTTGAGAGCAGGCTGTAGTACTTTATGCCAAGTTTTTGGACTAACTGCCCATCAAATATGAATAGGACCAGACTTTTCACTCAAGAGAATTTTAATGCGGTGTATTTTCTACCAAATAATAAATACTTGCTCCAGCTAATATCTCAGTTAGATAATCATCTACTTTGTCAGTCTTTGAAGTCCCTGCATGGGCAGAATGTATTCAAATCAATTCATTGTGAGTAATATAGCACAAAGGAGTTGTTAAGATGTGGGTGGAAGTTGGGCCATTTATATAGAGGGCTCTATGGGGTAGGGCTCATGGGCATCAGTGGGAGCTGTTGATCAACAACCTGACAAATGTAGAAGCATTGCCAGAGTGAGAGCTTTCATAGGGGTGAGGAGGACTCAGAGTCTGACAATGGGGGAGAAGTAGGGAAGGGAAGAGTTATGCAGAGCTTTGAAGAGAGTGACAAGACGGTTTAATGTGATGCACTCTTGAATTAGGAGCCAACAGCCATCTTCTGTTGAACGGGTTTGTATTGTACTTTCTGTTTTCAGCAACGATTGTCACAGTTTATCCCTGCCACTGCAGTGCTATAAAAAGTTAAATATTGTTATCTAAACACAGAGGGAGGGAAGAAAGTTAGACAGGTTTATAAATCCGCTATTATAAAATCAGCAGAAGCTGTGCTAGAGAGAGAGCCTAAAGGGGGATTGTTCCCAGCTCCCCAAAAGCCTCTGGCTGTGTCATCCTGTCCTACCTGAATGCTTTCTCCCCAGCTTAAACAGAGCCGTTATAGGGTTATATACAATCCCAGTGCCTGCACCAGAAAGTTCATTTTGCTAGTGCTGCATCATCATCCTCATGTCAGCTGCTCAGTGGCACAGTGTTTGTCAGGTACATCATCGGAAGGGAGACGATTTGAGGATAATATATGTAACGGATAGTACAATTGCAAAGCTGTTGGGGCTTAATTATGGGATGCAAGCAACAACTGCATCTGTACCACAGCCACCTGGGATCACAGAGAAATGAATTATTTTCCATGCGCATGTCATATTGATGACTCTTTTCTATTGACACTCTTGATCCTGGCAGTAAATTAGATTAGACAGAAGGGGATTTTTCCCATTTCAGTCTGTGCTAACTGAAAGGTAATTTTAAGTCTCTGCATATTTACTGAGTAAACTTCAATCTGGCAGCTTTGAACAAAGGAGATGGAGGAGAGGAATGAAGGCTTTTTTAAATGCCACTGGCTTCCTTGTGCAACAGACTGTTAAATCCTATTAGCAAAGTTTCCCCAGGAGCAGCTACAATAAGTGAGGGATGTGGTACTCTTGATTGCCATGATGCTTAAATATCCAAACATTTGGCTTTAGGAGAATGTTTTAACTTTTTTGGATAAAATCAGTGGGAAGACAAACTGTACTGCCCTTGGGGCCTCTGAATCCACTGAGCCAGTCCAAATCAGGAGAGTTTGAATGCTTTTGTGGTCTCAGAACCTGTTCCAAACATCAGAGATGTCAATGAACAGTGTCACTTGAACAGGCTTTCAACAAGGCTTTCCCCGCCTGAGTTGCCTCATTATTTAACATGCAGAGAGGTGATAAGTCACTGACACAGGGATACTGAGTAAAGGAAGACTCTCTTTGCACAAGGAATTATGATTCTAGTGTTGATGATACATGAGCAAAGAAAATCTCATCTCATTTCTGATCGCTTTTGCAGAGCTGGTATATTTTTCAGGACTTTGTTTTGGAGTACTTTTTAATTGTAAACAAGGAGTGACACAAGGGAATGTTTTTATTCACCTCTTATCTTGTTTAAAGCATGACCTGAGCTGTTCTGTTTCAGTACAGATTTAAATTCAACATTTTTCAAAGGAACAGTTTGACTTAATCTCCAAGAGGAAAAGAAAAAAAAAAATAGAAAAAAAGGAAAAGCAAAGTGATTCAGTTTCATAAAATATTTCATACTGACCAATTCAGTTTAGCTTCAGTTCAAGACAAAATTTGTCTTTTAACCAGGTTTTCGTTTGGGTTCAAGCTGAAGTCAGCTCCCTGCTTATAATTCCATTTATCTTAGGAGGGAGGCATTCATAACAGTAAATAAGAGATAGTGCATAACTGTCACTCTAGACATAAAACTACACTTCAGCATTGTAGGGACAGTAATGGCTACGTACCTGGTGAATTTGGGATATTGAAGCAGCTCTTAATTTTCCTGAAACTAAAATGACTCCCTTCTATAAAAATGAAAACAAAAGAAAGACAACAAGGAACTGAACATGATTATTTTCCAATAGCTATTCATTCAAAAAAAATATGACATCTAATGACATCGTGTTGGAAGAGCCAAACTAAATCGCTTGAAAAGATGAAGCACTGTTTACTGAGTCAGGTTTTATTTGGTGGTCTCTCATCTTGGTACTGATTTAGCTCAACCTTGCTTAGTTTAGAAGAGCTGTCAAATCTCGCAGTTTGGCAGTGACATTAGTGCAGGTGTTTGATAAATTCTGCTTCTATCAATGCGGCCAGCTTAAAGATTAAGTATTTGCTAGTAATGAATGTGAAGGGAAAAGAAAGATCAAACACAGATTACTTGCAAATATAAAATAAACATTAATCGGGCAAGGGCCTGAGGAAGAAGGAAGAGCAATTGTTCTGCTCTTTAGAAGAAAACCATATAATTTACCCAAACTGTATTTCATAGAAACATATAATGATTCGAGTTGCAAGGCACACTTAAAGATCATCTTGTCCAACCTCCCTGCCATGAGCAGGGACACCTTCCACTAGATCAGGATGCTCAAAGCCCCATCTGACCTGACCCTGAACTCTTTCAACGATGAGACGTCCACAACTCTGGACAACCTGTTCCAGTGTCTCACCACCCTCAGTGTAAAAAAATGTCTTCCTTAGATCTAAATCTATCCTCTTTCTGTTTAAAACCTTTGCCTCTTGTCCTGTCACCACAGACCTTGGTAAAAAGTGTCTTTCCATCTTTCTTATAAGCTCCCTTCATGTAATGAAAGGCCACAGTAAGATCTCCCTGGAGCCTTATCTTCTTCAGGCTGAACAACTCAAACTCTTTCAGTCTTTCTTCTCAGAGTGGTGTTCCAGCCCTCGAATGATTTTTGTGGCCCTTCTCTGGACCTGTTCTAACAAGTCCATTTGTTTCTTGTGCTGGTGGCTCCAGAGCTTGATGCAATACTGCAGGTAGGGTCTCATGAGAGTGAAATCTCCCTTGATCTTCTTTTGATGCATCCCAGGATACATTGGTTTTCTGGGCTGCAAGTGCATATTGACAGCTCATGTCCAATTTTTCATCCACAAGTATCCGTAAGTCATTCTCTACAAGGCTGCTCTCAATTTGTTCAGCCCCTAGACTGTATTGATTTTGGAGATTTCCCCAGCCCATGTGCAGGACCTTGTACTTGACCTTGTTGAACTTCATGAAGTTTGCATAGGCCCACTCCTCAAGCCTGTCAAGGTCCCTCTGGATGGTATCCCTTTCCTGAAGTGAATCAACTGAACCACTCAGCTTGATGCCTTCTGCAAACTTGCTGAGGGTGCACTCAATCCCACCGTCTCTGTTGTCGATGAAGATATTGAATAGTATCCATCTCAATATGGACCCCTGAGGGACATCACTCACTGCTGCTTTGCACTTGGACATTGAGCCATTGACTATAATCTTTTGGATGCCACCATCCAGCCAGTTCCTTATCCATCTAACAGACCATCCATCAAACCCATAACTCTCCAATTTAGAAGTAAGAAGGTTTTATTTCAATTCTACCTGTTTTGTTCCTGCACCACTGATTCTTCTACCCTTGTTTGATCTTTGGTTCCCAGACTCACAAATGACACAAATCAGGTGTGTTCTTTCCATGACATCTATACTGCTTAAAGATTTTCTGCTCACTGCCTGCTCCATTCTCCTTTCTTGTTTAATGCAACAGATTCCAATATATGTTCTGATGTTTTCAGTTCCTTCTCCTTGCATCCTTATGTCTCTGTGGTTTGCCATGGCTGAAAACGTCAGAGTGCATCAAGTCCTCAGACAATCAAAATGAATCTATGGCAATATTCCAACATCCAGTTTGTTTTGAGAAAACACAGATCAAGATTCAGCCTTTATCCTAAACCACTGAGTCTATGCAGTATGTTCATCTTGGGGTGTCTTTCAAAGGTGTGTTGATGGGTTATTTATCTCAAGTCTACTATGATCAAAATCATACTTAGCTTCTGTAGTGTATAGTCACAATCAAAATACCCATTTGCAGACATGTTTTCCTATGTATGCTTTCATAACAGTAGTTCTCAACCAATGTTTCCATGTGTGAAACTTTTCAATATTTTATAGAACTTAGTAGTATGTTTAAACTCCATTCCTGATCCAGAGTTTCCTTCACAGAATGTATTATTCTTATCTGGAATTAGTAAATTTTATTTATAGTCTGACAGGACATCCATCTACTTGGCCATCTACACTCAAAAGGCACCAGAATGTCTAAAGATAGGCGTGTGCAGGCAAGATCCTTCAGAAGAAAAGTAAATATATAATATCTCCATTATATATCAATTTTATGAGTGATGGAAAGTGCTCAAGGGGCAAAGTTTGAACTTGAGCAGAATCCCAAGCACAAAATGAGTCTCTAGTGAAATGTTTGTCTCCAAAGACAAAAAAGATAAAGACCCCAATCAATTAAAGCAATTTTGAATACTAGAGCCTTGTTGAAGGATTTCATGACAGCTGGGAGAGCTGAGCAAGTGGACTGAAACAGAGTCAATCCCTTCAAGGTGAATAAATATACAGTCATAGAAGGACACCTTAATTTCCTACATTGTTGCTGTGTAAGTTATGAATTGCACCAATCCTCTACTTTTACCATAACAGCTGTCTGTGTTGAGTCCTCGCAAGAACCAAGCTAGCCACAGAGAGAGTTCCAAAGGAATCTACAAAAACAGAAACAGAGGTGAATCCTTCACCCCATACCAGATCAAGGGAAATCCAGAAGTCAGAGGTATGCCCCTCCATGCGACTGCATAGGCTGGGTCTCAACGTCTGTGAGACAGTATTAGCCAGGACATAGAATCATAGAATCATAAAATGGTTTGAATTGGAAGGGACCTTAAAGATCATCTAGTTCCAACACTGCTGTCATTGGCAGGGACACTTTACAGTAGACAAGGTTGCTCAAAGCCCCATCCAACATGGCCTTGAACACTTCCAGGGAGGGGGCAGCCACAGCTTCTCTGGGCAACCTGGTCCAGTGTCTCATCACCCTCAGCGTGCAGAATTTCTCCCTAATACCTAATCTAAATCTACCCTCTTTCAGTTTAAAAATGTTACCTCTCATCCTATCACTACATGCCTTTGTAAAATGTCCCCCTCCAGCTCTCTTGCAGGCGCCCTTCAGGTACTGAAAGGCTGCTATAAGGTGTCCCTGGAGACTTCTCTTCTCCAGGATGAACAACCCCAACTCTCTCATCCTGTCTTCACAGGAGAGGTGCTCCAGCCCCTCAGTCATCTTCGTGGCCTTCCTCTGGACTCACTCCAATGGGTCTATGTCCTTCTTATGTTGGAGGCCCAGACCTGAACACAGTACTCCAGGTGGGATCTCATGAGAGCAGAATAGAAGGGAAGAATCATCTCCCTTGACCTGCTGGTCATGCTTCTATTGATGCAGCCCAGGATACAGTTGGCCTTCTGGACTGCAAGTGCACATTGCCAGCTCATATTGAGCTTCTCTTCAGCCAACATCTCGAAGTCCTTCTCCTCAGCTCTGCTCTCAATCCATTCTGTGCCCAGCCTGTGTCTGTGCTTGCGATTGCCTCAACCCAGTGCAGGACATTGCACTTGGCCTTGTTGAACATTATGCGGTTCACACAGGCTTGCCTCTCAAGCCTGTCAAGATCTCTCTGGATGGCTTCCCTTCCCTCCAGCACGTCAACTGCAGCACATAGTTTCGTGTCGTTGGCAAACTTGCTGAGGGTGCACTCAATCCCACTGCCCATGTCACCAACAAAGATGTTAAATAGCACCGATTCCAATACTGACTCCTGAGGAATGCTACTTGTCACTGGTCTCCACTTAGACATAGCCATTGACCACAACTCTTTTGAGTGTGAACATCCAGCCAGTTCCTTATCCAGTGAGTGGTCCGTTCATCAAGTCCATGTCTCTCCAGCTTAGAGACAAGGATGTCATGCAGAACAGTGTCAAATGCTTTGCACAAGTCCAGGTNTCAGTCATCTTCGTGGCCTTCCTCTGGACTCACTCCAATGGGTCTATGTCCTTCTTATGTTGGAGGCCCAGACCTGAACACAGTACTCCAGGTGGGATCTCATGAGAGCAGAATAGAAGGGAAGAATCATCTCCCTTGACCTGCTGGTCATGCTTCTATTGATGCAGCCCAGGATACAGTTGGCCTTCTGGACTGCAAGTGCACATTGCCAGCTCATATTGAGCTTCTCTTCAGCCAACATCTCGAAGTCCTTCTCCTCAGCTCTGCTCTCAATCCATTCTGTGCCCAGCCTGTGTCTGTGCTTGCGATTGCCTCAACCCAGTGCAGGACATTGCACTTGGCCTTGTTGAACATTATGCGGTTCACACAGGCTTGCCTCTCAAGCCTGTCAAGATCTCTCTGGATGGCTTCCCTTCCCTCCAGCACGTCAACTGCAGCACATAGTTTCGTGTCGTTGGCAAACTTGCTGAGGGTGCACTCAATCCCACTGCCCATGTCACCAACAAAGATGTTAAATAGCACCGATTCCAATACTGACTCCTGAGGAATGCTACTTGTCACTGGTCTCCACTTAGACATAGCCATTGACCACAACTCTTTTGAGTGTGAACATCCAGCCAGTTCCTTATCCAGTGAGTGGTCCGTTCATCAAGTCCATGTCTCTCCAGCTTAGAGACAAGGATGTCATGCAGAACAGTGTCAAATGCTTTGCACAAGTCCAGGTAGATGATGTCTGTTGCTCTTCCCTTGTTTACCAATGCTGTAACCCCATCTTAGAAGGTCACCAAATTTGTCAGGCACAATTTGCCCTTAGTGAAGCCCTGTTGGCTGTCACAAATAACCTCCTTATTTTCCATGTGCCTTAGCATAGATTCCAGGAGGATCTGCTCCACGATCTTGCCAGGCACAGAGCTGAGGCTCACTGGCCTGTAGTTACCCGTCTCTTGCCTTTTATTCTTTTTAAAAGTGGGGGTTATATTTCCCCTTTTCCAGTCAGTGGGAACTTCACTACACTGCCACGACTTCTCAAAAATGATGGATAGTGGCTCAGCAACTTCATCCGCCTATTCCCTCAAGACCCACAGATGCGTCTTATCCTGTCCCATGGACTTGTGCACCTTCAGGTTCCTTAGATGGCAGGGGACAACTGGTGCCAGAACTTTTCTGAGTGTTGTGACTGTCCCTGTGTTTAAACAGATACGATTCAAACACGTCTTTGTAAATTCTTCAGCACAGCCTGGAGATGTTGCTTATTTTTTGTGTATGCTTCAGTTGAATTCCCATACTAGAAGACAGCAATAGTGCGAAAGCAAAATGTCTACACTGTAACCTGTCTGGCAGCCCTCTGCCTTGTTACAGCCCTCAGGAGTTGCTGAGCATTGCAACAGATTATCTACTGGTGATTTTGTAAAACTGGTAAATGCCCATCAAGGACGCGTGTCAGACAGTGAAGGTCTAGTAAATTAAGGCACATTTGAAATACGTTCCCTAGAGCTTATAAATTAGTGGGGTTTATTTTAAAAATACTATATGCTTCATCACAGTCCTTCAACAACACACACACACAAAAATCAGGCAAATCAATCTCTAATGTGGTGGAATAGCACCAGTTATTAATCTGTTTAACTACAGGGACTGAAAGAACAGATGGGAAGATGCACCCTTTTTCATCTGAAATAGCAGTGTTGTATCTTGCATTCACAAGTCTCTAATGGCTCTCTAAAATTATTTTACAATTTAGTAATGACAGCTGTAACCCTAGTCGCTGTAACTAACCTCTTCCATAACATGTGATGATTCATTATGCTTAAGTCCTTTTGATATTTGGATCCAAAAAGAGAGAAACGAGTAAGCAGAAAGGAAAAGCAGAGACAGCTGTGACTGTTTAACGTGGGGAAGAGAAGGCTGCTTATTAATGTATATAAATACCTGGAGAGTGCAAAAAGTATGGTGCCAGGCTCCTTCCATTGGTGCCCAGTGCCAGATCCAGGGGCAATGGGCACAAACTGAAACACAGCAGATTCCCTCTAAATGTCAGGAAACACTTTTTTACTGTGAGAGTGACTGAGCACTGACACAAGTTGCTTAAGGAAGTTGTGGATTCTCCATCCTTGGAGATAATTCAAAAGACATCTGGACTTTTGCCATCCTGAGCAACTAGTTCTTGGTGGCCCTACTTGACCAGGGGAGTTGGACCAGATGGCATCCAGAGGTTCCTTCCAACATCAGTGATTTCGTGGTTCTGTGAGAAAAAAGAGAAAGGGGAAAATATAAAGAAGAGAGATAGAGAAAGGAAAAAAAGAAAAAGAGGAACTTGAAGGAAGGAAGAAAGAAGGAAGGAAGGAAGGAAGGAAGGAAGGAAGGAAGGAAAAAGAAAGAAAGAGAAAGAAAGAAAGAAAGAGAAAAAGAAAGAACGAGAAAGACAGACAGAAAGAGAAAGAAAGAAAGAAAGAAAGAAAGAAAGAAAGAAAGAAAGAGAAAGAAAGAAGAGAGAAAGGAAGAAAGAAAGAGAAAGAAAGAAAGAGAAAAAAGGAAAAGGAAAAGAAAAAGAAAAAAGAAAAAGAAAAAGGAAAAGATAAAGGAAAAGAAAAAGGAACAGAAAAAAGAAAAGGAAAAAGAAAAAGAGAAAAAGTAAAAGAAAAAGAAAGAAAGGAAGAAAGACTAGTTTCTAAGTCGCAGTCAAGGACAAATGCTCAGTTCTAAATCAATCAGAGGAACTTGTGTGATGGTAACTATTTATTTTCTCTTTAGCAAACACATTCCCTGTCACATCATGTGGGAACTCCCACAGTTTTACATTTCTCCTATTCTGACCAAAGATGTAGCTGTCTGCTTATACCAGGGGATGACTGTCTTCAAGGTAGGAAGCAACTGAAGAGAAAACACGATTGAACACATCTGCTGAATTAAAACCTAAATATTACAGTTACAAGCATTTGACCAGCTGACCTCTGTTTCCCTTGTTCTCTCAGAAGTTAAAGCTTACATCATGCAAATTAAACATTCATCATCTACTATTTAAAATCTTATTACTTTATTCTGATTCATACTTGATCAATAAAATAAAAAGCACATTAACAATGAAAAAATACAGAAATATCTATTAACTTCCTATTAACCATAGCATCTCTTTACTATCACTACTGTATGATGATACACCAAATTGCAGCCCACTCCTGACGAAAAAAATTTTAGGAACACAAGAGAAATATAGCAGTGCACCTGATCATTAACACATGACTATTAAGAATTATTAATGCCATAATGAACTATCCTCCTTGGCACTAAAGAACAATATGTATGTTAATTCAACTACCAAAGTTATCCTGCTAAAAAGCTATGCATATAGTCCAGTCCTTTATACAAGTAGTAAGAACAATCACTATTGGGTTTTGTGGATTTCTAACTCTAGCTATGAAATTAGGACATTTTTAGTCCATTGTCCACATTTGTTGCCTCGAAACTTCCTAAAAGAGAATATGTTTGGTCAGGTGGTATTCTGTTTATTTTCAAGACATTTTAGAATACTAGGAAAATTCCAGGGAGCTGGGGTAAAATGCATATGACACAATATTCTAAAAGAAAAATGTGGGTAATTATGGGACCAAATTTCTGTCTGACATCTATCCTGGGCAAAAAAAAAATAGCTTGCCTAATATGAGAATTGATTAATAAAGAATTAAAGATGGCAATATTTAAATCAGAATTCAAGTGTAAGATCTTGCTAAAATAATATAGTGTATTTTTCCCTGAGACTGCAGGATTGGATGAAAAAGACAATAATGTTAAAACAGTAGAAATCACTATGGCATTTGACTTTACACCAGAAACAACCTGTACAGCAGCTAGGAGGATACAAAACAAATATGTAGATCTTGAATTTCTTGCAACTGATTGAGTGATAGTCTTTGACACGTAATTGCAAACAGAGTATATATTTAGTTGGATTTCTAAGCAGACAATACTGAAAAGAGAGGTCACTGAGACAGAGCTATCTAATAAAGTAAACACACAAAAAGTATGTTTTTATCAACCGTCAAGTTTTACATGACGGAATAAAGAATAATGTTCTAACCCCTTCCCTTTTGGAAATCAGTCACTTTGGAAAAAATCACGACTTTGGGGTATAACATAGTGAGAAGGGCTAGTATGACTGCTGGATACATAAATGTGAGGATTTCTGAGTGTATGAACAGAAATTATACAGCTTCTCAGTTTGAAAAGGTATCACAGCTGTAGGATTACTCCTTCTAGTTCTGGTCTCTACACTTCAGGATAGATACAAAAATTCTAGGAAGATCACATGGGTAAATTAAGCTGACCACCAGTTATCATATACAGAACTGAAAAGGGAATTAAACATTCCTCTGTCTCACAGGCAAACACACAAAAAGATCTAGCCTGGTATAGACAAGCTCAGACAAGAAATAAGTCAAGAAATTTCAACAGGCAAGGTAATTAACTTTCAGAAAAACTTACTAACAGGTATGATAAATTTTTCACTGGAATATTTTAAATCAATATTGGATATTTTTCTGAAAGTTACTTTGCAACTCAAAGAGAGATAATGGGCTTGGGAATCAGTTAAAGTGTGTCCTATGGTTTGGTCTATGCATTTCACACTGAATAATTACTGTAGTTCCTTCTGGCTTTAAAAGCTACTATGCTAGGAAAATAGCAACACATTTGAGAGTCATAACTGGGATTTGAGGATTAGCATGCATCATTTTCCTGCTTAACAGTTGAGTGAATGACTTGGGTGCCCTTGTTGTGGTCAGAGTACCTGATGAGACAGTAACTTGTAAATGCTGACTCTTTCTACTGTTTCCGTTATGTGTGTGTATATATATATGTGTCACTGTTTTGGCCTATGTTACATTACCAACTTGATGTTGAAACTTCTGGAAAGGCTGGAAAGTATAATCCTTAGTTTCACAGAGAACCTTGAGAATAGCGTGACATCATGGTCCTTTAGATTCTCATTGAAAGTTCTCAAAATGGGCTAGGGAAATCTTAACCATCTGTTCAAGCTTTCTCTGCCATAGATAGTGACATTTGCTAAAGGCAGTTCCGCTTTTCTAAAACAGCTCCCTTCTGTCCAGTCATTACAGCTCCAAGTCAACCAAATCAAACCTTGTGAAACTCAGTTCCTTAACCAATCTTTACCACCTAATTGGGATCTCTGTTCCCAAGTATCCACTTCTGGTTTCCTCAAACATTCTCTGAGACCTTGAGCAAAAGATCATTGTATATATTCCATTACAAATACCAAGTTGTTTACTAAACTGATTTCACACATCTTTCACTTGCTTATCTTCTCTGTTGAAGTGGTAAGGTCTTGGCTATAGAGACCAATTAATCAGTAAACCAGTGCAGAATAGCTTATCATGAGGACCCGGATTTAATTGTTACTATAGTGCCATGTATCTATAAGCTAACAAAGAACTCATGAAGTTCATAGAACTCACATTGTGCAAGATAATGCAGAGCACATTAAAATATCTTTTTCTCATATTTTCATTTAAATCATATAAATCTATTCCAAAGCTTAATTTTTACTCTGTCAGAGGTCTTTTTTTACATTATTATGATCACATGTAACAGCAAGAAATCAGTGACAGAAATCTGTGTATAATACATGTTAGTTAATGGTATTCTAAGTGCATTGAAAACTCAATCTGCTTCTACAAGTTTATGGTGCCTCCACACTACAGTCTTTATCAAAGCATCCTTCCCACGGGCAGTTTCATGATGACCACTCAGGCTTAGTTACACTTTAATGTAGATCTGCTCTACAGTGCTTAATATATTATAAAAAGCCAAGAATATGACAAAGAGTAATTATTGAACACCCGTCTAAGTTCAAAAAAAGCTTTATAGAGATTAATAAAACTACAAGGGTAATAAAGCAAGACCTTTCAACTCATGGAAGAAAATAATTCCATTTGTAAGATTTCTGATATTTAAGGTTATTGAGGCTGGAATGACTTTGTCTTAGTTATTGATTTCCAAGTCTACATGATTATTGCTCTTTAAACATTGCAGAGTCATACTGTGTTTTGCTGCTAACTCTGAACCAAGCAGTAGAAAGGCCACTTGAGTCCCGAAGCCAAGAAATACTATGTGAGGTCTTTTTTTCTTCTTCAGCTGACACATGAAACTTCTGTTTAGACCCCTTTCTTTGTCAAAAGTAAAATTACAACCCACCTACCTTCCTTCCTCCCTCCGGTTTGTTTTTCAGTGATCAGCAGCAGTCTTTGTAGACAATTATTTCTTAATTTGGGGTTGGACTAGATGATCTCTAGAGGTCCCTTCCAACCCCTACCATTCTATGATTCTATGATTCTATGATTCTATGATTCTATGATTCTATGATTTATATTAATCAGTAAGAGCAGAGTGACTCACTCCACCACAGAACATGAAAGTCCTGCTAGGCCATCTGCCCTTCCTTCCACGGGAGTGGGAGATACAAGCTGATGCTCAGTGCAGTCAATGCTTAAATATCTTTACCTACTCTTTTTTCAGTGTAATAGATAAGTTATCAGGAAAGTTTCTCCTTAACCAGTGATTTAGAAATTTTTATTTTCACTTCAGAAGTATGTAGATGAGGAAAGAATCTGCCCAGCAAACATTTCAGCGAAAGATGATTTCAAGTAGATGAAAACTACATTGTTGAAAGACTCTTCTATACTGCCAGAGTAGACTGCCAAAGTAGTCAAAGACTCAGAAACCAAAAAACATCATGATATCCATTAGCACCTGCTCCTCAAAAAGCCAGAGGCCCCAGTCTGGCATGTAGTGTAGGTAAGTGCATGCCATGATGCCCGTTGGGAACAGGGAGCTACACCAACATCCTACACACATGCACAGGGAATCCACCACAGAGAGAGAAAACTGCAAACTAGCATCAGTCACTTGCTTTTGTACAGAAAGCAAGAGTTTGTGATCTCCAAGACAAGACTGCATGAAATTCCAACTGTGTTGTGTTCTGCACATCGACTTTCCCTATTGCCCTTCAAACTCAAGAAGAAAGAAGATTTTTCTTTGCTCTCCTTGAAGAGCTACTCTCTTGCTTAAACAGCTCCTGCACCCTTCCCTGAATGAGGTTGCACTTGAACAGCGGGCAAAGGGAGATTGATTTTACAAGAATGCCTGTGAAAGGGAGAGCCTTTGTTCATGCAGTGCATAGAAAGAGTGTAATAATTATTACAGTCTTTTCAGTGGTCATTACACAGATCCAGAGAAGGGAGGAAACTGTGTGGGATATCTAATGTGGTAGGAAAAAAAAACCCTAAGCCATTACTGATATCTTAATATCTGTGCAGTATTTAGCAGAAGAGTCTTACCACGCTTCACCCTTTCAGTTGGGAGAAATTACAATGCCATATGAATAATAGATGAAGTGCTATTTTGATGATGTAAATTAGTATTAATGCAGAAGATTATTTTAATAGTGTGCATAAATGGAATTTTCAGTGCTGAAAGGAACCCTAATTAAATCTGATTCTTTCAACCATTCGCTGCTACGCCACTCAGCATTTTGGCAGGGGGGAGGCTGTTTGTTTTCTCAACACTTATTTCTTTCTCCTCTTTAAATCATTTATTGTTATATTTAGTCACTACAATCAAAAAGTAAAATAAAAACCTAATGATGAGGTCAAACAAGAAGCCTTTTAATAATGCAGAGCACGTTGCAGCAGAAGGAAAACATGCCAGCACCTAGGGAGAGTCATACTGAGGACAGGCAGGCTTTAGTGCTAGGAAGCTGGAGAAACTACTTTCCATTCCTCTTGCTTGTTTTCCTGTAACAAAACCTCGAAATTTCATCAGCACAGAACAGCCAAGAACACTATTTCTGCAGAAAGCACAAGGGATTTTGCTGCCTTGACCTTAGCTTTGCCTGTTGCATACAACAGGGTCACACTTGTACAGTGATATGCATTCACCATTACCATATAATTGGAGCACTGCGTTAGATCTGACTCAGGAAAAAGAGGCACTCATGTAACATCTTTCAAGGGTCTTTGTCCCACGGCAGTTTCTCATTCAGCACGCATCTACCTGAATCCCTGTTCACATAAGACTGACCAGCCTATTTGGACTGTCCTTCTGCAAGCTCAGGTGCTTCTAAATTACATTTTCTAATCCACATGCAGGAAAATAATTGTATCAATGAGATCACCCAGGAATGTTCAGCACAGTGAAGAGCATGCCCAGCCTGTTTGCATTGCAGAAAGTGCAAAGCCAGTAAGATGCTGTGATAATTTGATAGCTCTTCTCAATCTCCATTTCTCCTTCATAAGGATGAATCAATAAAAGCTGTTTACTTACCTTAAAAGCGATTTTTTTTTTCCTTCCTAGAATAAATGAGTGTGGGTCATTTCACCAGCTTCCAGGACAAGCCCAGGCAGCTCTAGCTGCCTTCCTCTCTCTGAAAAGGCAGAGTAGCTGAATCAGCCCTGCTGTGAAAAGACCACATCAGTTACTGATAATGACAACAGCAGTAATGTTGTGTGTAGGCTATTTTCACTGCAATTCTTTTGGGGCAGTGGCTATATTTTATTACATCCTTTATGAAATGGCTAATACATTCTGAGGTGTTGTACAGTACTAAATTACATGGAACCTCGCCTTCCAACAATTCTTGCTTGCTCTTCCTTGGAGAGAGAGTATTCAGACAAAAGAGTAATCTCCCAGGTTATGTTCTCAGTGCTCAACTGTTCCAGACACTGCATGATAGTAAAATATCCATCATTTTATGTTCGCCTTCTACAATGTGTCTTTCTGCTATATTGTGAAGAAAATACACTTGACCAATCCTGACCAAAAGCAGCCAGCTGTCTCAACTCTCACAGAAAACTAGAACTGTAGTCAATGCTCCTACTGTCCCTCTTCGAGAAACATCACAAGACATATTTTACTAGAGCCAGGATTAATATTTTGGTTCTCTGGTGAGATCCTCATGTCTTGTGGCCAAGAGTAGCTCCACCAAAATCGATGAAAGGAATGAGAGGGAAAAAATGAAGATCTATAAGGAGAAATCCAGGATCTAAAAGAAACATGCAAAAATCCAGGATAGTAATAAAAATGAAAGTTTCCTGTAGATGCAAGAACAGTAGACATCCTTGAAATGCATCAATCTCTTCAGCTCTCCACGCGCTGGATGTAGAGTGCAGTGGGTGGAGGCTACTCTACCTGATAGCAGGGGTCAGTCACTGTCCTCCACAGACGCTACTCAAACTTGGTTTAAAGATGTGATTGCATCTACATCTGCACAGAGGTAAGGTACAGCATTACTGCACATCCTGTCATGTGCTAGTCATTTGAGTAATAGTTATGTATTGTGCTATGAAGCATAATAAACAATAACAAAATACCAATGGCATATTCATCTGAAGAATCATCATTTATGTGTTTTATGATGGGGCTATTTCATAATTTATTGCAAAGTTGCTTTGTGCTGTAAAATGCATTATCCAATAATTCTAATGTATATTCACAATATATTATCGCAGCACTGAGGTTAAGCTCAGGTGTTTACTAATGAGGCATTTTTAATCTTGTACAGCTCATAAAGGAGAAGCCAGGAGTGACTAACCCATTTTGGTAGAAATTTGGGTTAATGGAATACTTACATGACAACCATGGATGCTCTGAAACTGGAGGGGCTATTGACAACAGAATGTGTAGCCTTTGCATTCAGGAGACAGAATGATTCTTATTTCAAGTTGCTTTGCTTTTGTTCTGGTGATGTTGATACAGATATATTTACAGAAAAAATGAGATTTTTGAGTCACTCTTCTAGACAAAGAAGGTCAGAAGGAGTTTAGGTTTTTGTTGTCCTCCCTCCTGGGGCCTTCAATAACGTCCTCTCCCAGATACAGGTAGAGATTTTCACTCCTGCAGGCACAGGCTTCCTCCTCCATAGATTCTACTGGTTCCTTAGACCTGTCAGGAGAGCAGATGGTATCTGTGCACCTCAACCTACCTCAGCAAAAATGATGGGTATATATACCTATTGTTCTGAAGAATTGAGAGAGCTACACGCACAGGCCATGGAGAAAACCAAAGGGGTACAGCTAGTGTGATCAAGCCATAAATACTTGTACTGTAAACATCTACTCACCAATCAAGTCACATCTGTTTCTCCTCCTAAATTTCATTTTGCTACTAAAGAGAACATCATCTTGAAGCGTGCAGTCACCACTTCTGTCTCCTTCATATCCCTCACTCAAGACTCACCTTTTCAAGAACGTCCACAAGATGCACCACCTGACTGCTGATGGCCAGCTCTAACAGCTTGCTCCCGGGAGGCAGCATTGCATCCAACCATAGAACTAGACTAGGTGGATAAACATTTATTGATGAAGAGCCACCTACACATTTCAGATATGGGTGCAACTACAGAACACAATTAATTGCAGAAAAAAGATCCTCAAGCAAGCCCGTAAGTTCACAAACACTAGCATCGGTATGTGGAAATGTCAGTTCAGGTCCAGCACCAATAAATCTATTTCAACACTGAGGTATGCAGATACCTTTAAATTTCTTCTATGGCTTGCATTGCATGCCTGGGGTGTGCCTCCACTGTGCTTTCCTTCAGGGCAAATGCCTGGGTGAGATTTTTCAGTAAGACCTGCACTTTGCACAAAAATGGGAGGTTAAAATAATATGTAGGTAATAATTAACTCATTTTTACATAATTTTATAGTTCTTATAACACTTATTAAAAAATACAGTGCAGTCATAGACCTAACAGTATATTATTGCCATCAGTGTCATAAAAATTGCTCTCATAGAAGCAATAATGAGAATTCTAGCATTTTATATTCTCAGCCAACTTTCAGGATATGCAATGTGTCACTGCTACTTGTCTGCAGTCATTAAGGAGGTCATCTGACAAGATAGACCTGAACTTGGATTTCAATATTTTCATCACGGAATTTTCAGCTTCACTCCGATGTGTTGACCTGAGACATGTACTTAATCAAAAGGGAACTCCACTCAGAAAGAGAAAGCTGCGTTTTTGTCCAGTAATGGCTAAAAATATGGTTGACGTGGCTGTGTATTTAATGGCACATCTGTTTTCAAGGTTATAATTTCCATTCTAAGTCACTGACATTTACTTTCCAGACATTTCCAATCTGATTAGAAAGTCTGCATATAAGTCTAGCCACCAAGAAGCTAGCGGAGAGGTGAATATGTTGCAGCTGAAGATGGAAAGCCATATCTCAAAATCCTCCTTAGCATTTTCCAAATACTCTGACTACATCATCTTAGGAAAGTTTATTTCTTCTTTGACTTTCTTTTGAAATGTAGAGAAAATAAATCTCTGTTGAACTAGGTTATCTAAGCTTGAGTTTCACTCTTAAAGCACTTACTGATGAAATAATTTGTGTCAGTTTTCCCTTTACCTTGAATTTCAAGATTAAGGTATTTAAGTTTGGATGTCAGCTCAACAGTGAAAGACAAGCCAGACAGCTGTGGAGTACCACTGAGTACTTCATACTGCTTACCTCTCTTATCCAAGAAGTGGTGTGTTTCTGGAAGAAGATTTTGAAGTCTTTTCAGTGTTTTTCCTCTTCTATTGTGTGGAGAAGCCAGACAGCTGTAATGTGCACTATTAAAAGATCATTTAAAAAATGTAGGTAATAGAATCTGACAGGGATGAAATTTGCTGTCCTCAGGACAGTCTATACTACCAAAGGACTGCTGTTAACCTTAGCAGGGACTTACAGGCCCTGGAAAGGTATTTTTTTCCTGTGCAATAGGTTGATATCATATCATGAGGCAAGGGAAAACCACCTGCTGTTATCAAAACATGTTATGGAATAAGCACTTCCATGTCTTCCATCTACCTTATGAACAGCAGGAAAATGTTTCCTCCCAGTGTTTTCTTTTGTTAGATTTTTAAACAGTTTTCCTTTGAAATCATGTTCTATGGACATCATTCAAATTAGTACTGAGCTATGTCGACAACAGCTACTAATTCATTTAAGAAGACAGTAAGTGTGCATGCTTCCAACTTTTTTCAATTTCCCTTAAGATTTTCCTTTTACAATCTTCCTTGCTGCCACACTGCTAGAAATCTGGGTATCACACAAAACATTCAGAATATATATTTGTAGTCATCAGAAAATAAGTTTGCACTTGCAAAGTGACCCTCTTCTACCAGCTTAACATTTTTGGCACAGATTTCTGACATAACTGATTTCAAGACATAACTGTTGCAGCTTCAGTTTTAATTCCTAAACAAGTGAGTAGGACCAACGCCAACCTCAGATCTGGAGGTATATTAGCTCTTGTACATTGGCTGGCCTCTTGAATACACTCTTTGGAAGACTCAACTGTTAAAAGGAAGGTTCTCTCCAGCCCTTGCTCTGCACACATCGCATTAGATAATCCTTAAGTAAAAGTATGTGAACAGAGGCTGAGCTAGGACCCCTTTCTTCAATTTCTATTTCAACATCTCTTGTACCTTTGACTGAATAGTAAACTAGCTTCAGTAAAAGATATTATTAAGAATTTCTTTGCAGTGATACGATATTTGAAGATGGGAAAGGCCTAGAGACAACATGGACAGTGCTCTAGATGAGATTTTGACCACTAGCTCAGTACATATACATTCATCATAGCATTGCCTTCAAAGAGACAAAAACCTCACATTGCAATCTTTCCCTTAGTCAAGGGCCCCAAGGGATGGAGGCATCTAAGCTACATGCTGGATTCAGACACATACACTCTACAGAGGGCACGTGAACACACTGCTCTGCTCAAAGGCTACTTGGTTGTTTAATGCTAGTCTGTGTGTGACTGTCTGTCCCATGGGGTGGTAATGTCTCCCCATTGAGTTTGCAAGGATCCTAGATGTCACACACTTCCTTTTTCTCACCATGCAGGGTAGCAGGGCAGGGGGCACAGACACCTAGTTTTTCATTCTCTGACACCTGAATTAGGAGTGATTATTTTGTTTTCCAGATCTTGTCATTTGACTTAATTTTTGTACCTACCATCAGCAGAATGCTGAACAAGTCTCTGGAAAACTGAAAGATAGGTATCCTGAACTAGTCACTTTGGTGAATACTTCAGACATTACTTGGCTTTAGCTTTCTACATTTCTAAAATTCAAATAATGATTGTTACTTACCTTGAGGGCATACTAGGAAGCTTAATTCATTAACTGTGTTCATAAAGTAGAGCAGTACCTTTTGGCTCCTAATTTAAATTCAGTAGTCAACATGGAGTTCCTAAATCAATATGTAGAGATGTGAACGAAAAAGATTTGTCTTTCAAAAGAGTTTGGATTCATTCATCTCACAGCAAGAACTGTCTCACTCTCTCTACTTTTAATTGAGTCAGTTGAGAATTGGGAACCAAACATCTGACCATTATGATCTAAATTTGTGTTTTCAGAGCAAAAATCCAGCCTAAATAATGTGGCTATTATAGTCCCCACAACAGCAGCTATCTGTGATTAAAGGGTTATCCTCATTAATTTCATTATAAGCCTCTGCAATCAGAAGCAACGTCACTGATGGGAACTTTCTGAGACTATCTCTGCCCTGATTAAATGTCTTTGTGCATATTTGCAATTACATTTGAGCGAACATGCACACATATATGCAAACATTTCAAATGTCCATGCCATACTCTTACCTCTGCAGGACCATGGAGTAGTTTTATCTCCTCATAAGTGAGAAAGTATGTTACCTTTTTCATTCCTTTATTTCCTCCCTATTTCATGGAGTATCTGTCCATAGTATATTCACATTATAGGAAGAGTGGAAATGATCTGGACCTACAGGTCAAATGCAGCTTTCCCCATGCTCCACCTCTCTTATCCTCTCATTTCTTTTAAGATGCCAACTTCCTTCCTTTCAACTTCCTTTGAAGCAGATGATGCTTTCAGGTAATGTCATTGGTTTGACGAAGCCTAAATCATTGAATATAATGTCATTGTAATTCTTCAGGGTTTCTGGCAGCTGTCTAGAGGGATGATGGAGGATCTGTTTTCTTTTTAGCTAAAAGTTGTCTCCTGGGATGCTTTAGAGGAAGATTTTACGCCTCTCCAAATCATTGCAGGTTGCTACAGACAGGCTTAGGTGATAAGTTGTCTCTTTGCTGGCGAGTCTCACTGACACGCTTACATCCTTGAGGGAGGTCATATGCCCCTGGGGCTGGATTTTTGTCTTTGTCTGTAGCCTTTTTCACTGGCTGCCTCCTGTGAGTACTAGAGGATGTCATGGCAAAGCCCTTGGTCTTCTTTGCATGCCATACTATAGTGGTGACATTTTATTTTTTGTTTATAAGTCTTAGCACAGGCTGTTAAAAATGGTTTATTGGTCTGTGAAGGCAGGTGGAATAAATGTTTTATAGACCTTTCTGTATACGCATTTATTATGCACTTGTTTATAATTGTAAGGAATTGAACTTGTTGACCCAAGTAGTCCAGTCCAGTGTTTGCATGTTTGCTCTGGAGTTACCAGTTCTTTAATCAGCCAAACTCGTTCAATGGATTTTTCAAATCTCCTTATGCAATTGGTTCCTAATTATTGCTGCACTCCTCTGTGTGTACAGAATACAAGAATCTAGAATAGTTGAAGTTTTAACCACTTGTTGAAGTAGTGAATTTGCAGTACATTCTGTACTTAGATAAGCTGCTACAGCCCAGTTGAGGAAACAATCCCATTTCAGGGAAGCATTTAAACACATACTCAAGAATAATTTCGTGGGATGAAAGGGCTTATGATGGCTGGATTCACAAGGATTTCCAAGACAAACAGGACACTGGGATAATGAAGTTAAGGCTTCCCCATGTTTACAGTTAACAGGGCACCAGGGAATGATGTGACTAGCACTTTGCTCAGATACATCCAAATGTAGGAAACTAATTAAGCAACCAGGCTTAGATTTACTGAATGGCAAAGGCAAATCACTGTCTTAGAAAGTACCCTTACTCCTGGCTGTGGTCTAATTCTAACTGTTCATCTGGCTTGCTGAATTTGCAGCACAGCTGGATTTGGCCTGGCCCAGTGGTCACTTTCAACTGCTTTGGTGTTTTCAGACTAATTCTGAGAGAAGATCTCTGAATTTCTATGTGTTCCCTCATGCTAAAGGTCCAACAGTCTGGAGAATGGCCTTATTTTTTCACCATGTGTGATTCTATGACAAGTTTCTTCGTTTCTTTTATTTCTGTTTCTCTCCACTATGAAATAACCCATAACTCTATCCACCACCAAGCTGAGGTAAAAACAAACCAGTTTGTAAGAGTAAAATCCGCTTCTGTTTTTAAACACTCATGCTTTTTCTAGATTATGGAGGGGAAATGGTAATGAATATACCAGGATTTGTCCTTGTTTCTGGCTAGGACTTTTACACTTGTTTTGACCTTTTGTGTTAAGATACCAGGTTAATACCTGTGCAATGTCTGGAATTTCCAGTGAGAGGTTTGAATCCACAGTATTACTAAGATGAACTGTATTTCATTTTCCCAGAAAACAGAAATTATTAAAGAGCAGACAGGGCACAAGGTTATACGAGCCAGCCTAACCTTTCTCATATTCCTTTAGTGCCAAAACCTTATTCTCAGGAACATCTTTCTCATGTTCCTCTCTTGTCCTCCTCTGGGGTGGTCGGTAGCAGAATCCCAGAGTGCAAGTCAGATAGTAAGATTTCTCAGCAGGGTTTAAAGTCACCTAAGATCCAGAATAAGTGGAGCTAAAGCTGTGAAGACCTGCCAAATCTGCTCTTAGCCTAGCTCTGTTGGAGAAATTATCACCTATCCTTATTCCCTGCTTTCCATCTTGCTTTCCTTTGTTTCCCTAAGCAAAAAATCAAAGTTGTTAATTTACAACTGTATAAGTGAGATGTCAATGGCACTTTGAGCATTATACTGTATTAAATATTCCATGCACTCCTCAATGAAATAGTTGAGAGAAAAGCTCTTGAAAGGCTTTGTATTAAACAAGTGAAGAGGAACACAACACACTAGAGACACTGATAAACAAACAAAGGCCTTATCCCAACATATGTCTATAACCATTTTCAAATTATTAAAGAATCACAATTTTTTCACTTTGGAAGAATGCAGAAATAAGCAGTGTTTAAATCTTTAAACAGTAAGACCTGTGGTCTCACCCTTTAGTGATTCAGGCACTATTTGTCTCCTTGTATATTTCACTGCAACTAAAGAAAAATGATTCCTATTATATTCTATTCCTTTAAAAAAAATCAAACATATCCTGCCTGGGAGGAAAGCCAAAAAGTTGAAAAGATATGATGAATGAGAGCAGACATTAGCTGAAGTAGGAACACTGAACAAAAAAATGCAAGGCATTGACATGGTACTGCTTTTATTGTCACTAACAAATCTGAAGGCTGCCACTTATTAAAGCATAAGCACTTTTTTTTTTCAACTTAGTAGTTAACTCCATATAAACTGAATGGTGGCTCTTTTTAATTAAATGTCCACCACTACCGCAACCAGTCCCCAAACAGACAGCTGGAAACTGCAAAAGATATCCATGGAGGCTGTTGTTTGTTGGTTCGTGAGATGCTCGAGGGAGCTGCTCCATACTAGCTCCCAGAGCAGGAAGACAGCACTTTCTTCTTCCCTATGCAAGCAGAAATCTGCAGTCAAGAGAGGGTTATAGAAACCTTTTCATCAGTGGAGAATTTTCCTGGGTCACAAATCCCCCAGTCATTTGAAAGTCTGCTCCAAAGCACAGTGAAGTTTTTTGGTAATGTTTCCATGGACCTTAAGGTTTTATTCCATTCTGCAAATATCGTGAAATGCCCTACCATGTCCTAGACATGCACAGATATGGCATGGATCCTGTGGAAGATTCATGATCCAATAGAGATTAGGTGAGATGTACCGAGAAGTCTAAGATTGTGCTAAGTACTTATGTTTACACAGTGGGTACTAAATGAATTATGAGCAGAGTACTGTCACCATGCCTTCACACTGTCTCCTAAAACTTGACCTAGAGGATTTGCCAATCCAAATGAAACAGTCCCTTTCAGCATGCACCAGTAAACTGAATTTGTTCTGTCCTGCTCACAGCTATCCAAGCATGAATCAGTTTCCAGGTGTCCTGGTTTGAGCTAGGACAGAACCAATTTTCTTTTAGTAACTTTACTTTTCAGTTAAGTCTTTCTGAGCAGCTGCACTCTCTGAAGTTAACTGCATGTTTTTCCAGACAGTGTCTGCTTCTAGCAGTGATAAGGCTCAGTGTTTATAGTTAGTGCTGGAACATCAGTAGGAATGGTATGCAGAAAGGCTCTTGTTTACAGTTATTCCTATGGAGACCAAGGTCAATGCTTGCTTCTGCTGACTTTCTTATGCACTGGAAATGAAAAAGAGGAAAAGTGGTCACATCTGCGGTGGGGAGGAGTGGGTTGGACAGGTGACCCAAACCTGACCAAACACAGTTTTCCATCAAATACACATCATACTTGGTATAAAGCTGAGGGATCACAAGGGTCACTCTCTCTTCTTCTATGACCAGGGCACTAATGGGCTTTAACGGCCCTAAGCAGCCTCACCTGGTGCTTCTGCCCACACTTGTGGCCCAGGAGCCTACTTCAGCCCAGCATGGAGCTGGTAGTCTGGGTCTTAGTGGTGTTGAAGGATGCTGCTCTCTAGCTTTGCCCAGCTCCTTGCTCAGCATCTGAGGAGGGCTCTGTCTGATTTTTCTGCCTTCATTCCTGATCATGTGTTCCTGAATCCAGTTCCTGCCTGCTGCTAAGTACAGTCTGGGACTTTCCTGGGTTGTGCGCTGCAGCATCTGGGTGATGTATTTGTCATGAGGCAGGGAGGAGTTTGATATTAGTTTTCTAGTATTTCATTATTATTTTTCCTATTATTCTAATATATTATTATTGTACTTAGATTAAAGCTGTTTTAACTTTTCCAACCTGTAAGTCTCTCTCCCTTTTCTTGTCCCCCCCTCCCCTTTTTGAGGAGGAAGAGGGCTAACAAAGAGCAACTGTTGTCCATTTAATAACCAGCCCAGCTTTACACTGTAACCCAGGCAAAAATGCACAGCTGTGCTGGTGCAGTGCTACACCCAGGGTAGAAAAATCAATCTCCTAAAAAAACCATTAGCATGCTCATAGGTCCTGGATCTGGCACTCATGTGGCCAGTTTGATGTCCAGGCAACGTGACCTGGGCTCTCTCTGTACATAATACCCTGATAATAACATCAGCCATTTCCTGTGAGAGATGAATGCCTGGAACTGGGATTAAGTTCCAGCTCATCTTTCACCTCAAACCTTCTAGTCCAAGCTTGGATGATACCTGTTAATATTAAGGCTTCTAGAAGGATTTATTTGGGCCTGTAGGCACTCAAATCTCTCAGACTTGCCAGGTGCTCTTTCAGCAGCTTCTGCACCTCCATGTCAACTACAACTGTGCTGGTAGTAGCCTGGGTGTAGTTCCATGCTCTTGCCTTCCACCCCAACTCATTGCTATAATTTCATCTGCCATCTTTGTGCAGATAAAACATGTGTCTTCCACCTTGCACTCTGGGGTGCTGGAAGAGTGAAATATTTTCCCTTTTTGAGGAGTGACTTAACAGTATCATGCTTAGACAGGTTTCTGCAGGCAGGATGTCCCCTGAGGAAGTATGTGGAGGACCCCTCTGCTCAAGAACACTGCGAAATGAACCAGCTAATGGGACAAAACTACTGGTTTTTATAAGCGTAAGACTTTGCTCAGAATGTAAGATTTATATGGATCACAGCTATAAGCCGAGCGCTTCCTGAGCTTCTACACAGCTCAGGGCAGCTCTGCCTCCTCCTCTGAAGTTCCCGCAAAAGAGGTGGCAGCAGATGTATCTGCCCAAAGTGTCCTACTCCATCAGAAAGTGGGTAAATCCCAGCATCAAGTGGATAAATTAATATTCTACCACTCTGTAATCTGTTTTTATTAGCATTGTAGCTAAAAAAAACCCACCCAGATGGTTTCTTTTTAACTTAAGATCTAAACTAGCAACACATGGAGCTCAACACAAGCCAGCAAGAAACAACGAAGATGCTTTAAGTTCCCTAGCTTCATCGAAAGTCCAGGAGCCGCTCCTGCATACCTGTGCAGGATTATTGATAAGGCCGACATTTGTGAGAGCCATTTTGGCTGATGCATGAGCTGCAGAATCACTGCCTGTCAGATCTGTGACCAATGTGGCCTGAGATAGCAGACTCAGCCTGGGTGCACTTAGCTCACTGTCTGGGACACATTTAAAGCTCTTTGTTTTCATTATGAGATGAGGATTTGCCAACCCTAGTACTTCTATATACTGACAGCTTAACTGCTGATGTCAGATTTTGCTGAAAAATGAGTTAATTTATGATTGCATGAAACGTTTGTCAAAAAGACAAAACACTTGGATCTGTTGGCAGTATATAAAACTATAAATACTAGAGAACATAGTGACAGGAGCGAACATTTATTAAAATTATAGCCTGTAATGTTTTCAATAACCTCTTTCATTTGTTTATTATTATTTCGCATCAGGAGGTTTCTAAAACCATACAATCCAAGCAGACAGAGCACACCTGAAATACAGGTGGACAGCAAGCTTCAGCATGAAGAACTTGGGAAGAGGCACGAGTAGAGATGAGAGAGAAGTCTGTCATCACATTTAGCCATCCTTAGACTTCTCCATAGGTAAATCCCACCACTTCTTCTGCCAGAGGTGCTGCTCTTTATCCAGTGACTTTCTGAAGTCTTTACGACACCTACTTGGATAGTAATCATGAAAGAGTAACACCAGGAAAGTAAAAAGGAAGCTGTCTCCCTCCTGACCTTCTGAAGCCACTCTGGAGAAGTGAACACCTTTGGCTTATTGCCAAGGGTCGTGGTTACATTTGGAGGCCCCAGATGACCCCCTAATTCATGAGATCATCAGAGACCTTGGTGTGCTGAACAAGATGGGGATCCTCTATAACCAGCTTTTCTTGTACATTCCCACCCATCTCCTGCTGACTTTGGATCCTGGATCCCTCAAAGAGGTAAGCTTCTCTTCAGCTGTGCTCTCTGCTTGCTGTTTATGTCACTGATCAGGACTCCACTGTGCCAGTCCTCATATAGCTACAGAAGAGGGGCCTTGCTGTAGTGAGTCTTACATCTAAAGGCTGGTAGATAAAGGGCAGAAGGGGAGTTAGATGTCCAGTGAAAGCAAGTAATTCACCTGAGGGTAAATCATGACTGAACTGGTGAGAGATCATAGGTTTCCTGACACAAAACTTAGCTCCATGTCCACTAATTCTTACCAACAGTGTGTCGCGGGGGAGAGTGGTTAAGGTTTAACTGTCGCTCAAGAATCACTACCAAAGATATGAGGGAAAGGTGATTTTTAATATGAGCTTGTAAAAAAGCGCGAGTTTACAGAATTCGATGGCAAGATTCACTCTATTACTTACTGTGTGAAGGGAATGTGAAAGGGAATTGGGTCAGAGTGGTGCTTAGGTGCAACTGTCACAGTGAAGGGGGGGGTGCAGAGAGAAGTGATTTTACAGTGGTTGGATAGGGGAAACTGAGTCAGGGTCGAGTTGGAGTGATGTATACAGGGTTTAGGGAAAAGGGTATCAGGAGTGCCCTCCCGTTGAGTCACGAGGTTCAGAAAGAACCCCCTTGCTTTCTAAACTCCTTCTCAGAGGAGTCTAGGTGCGGCTGAATCCACTCCTAGTCCCAGACTTGGTCAACGGTTTATAACTAAAGGAGTGTAGTGTGGGGATTTCAGTGAAAGTGATTTAACATGTAAGTATGGGTCTTATAAAAATTAACAGTAGCAATAAATGGTATCTCAACACTATTAAAGTAAATAATAAACCAAATTATGTGATTAGCAATACTTATTCAATAATCAATAATCAGCAGTTATGACGACTTAGTTAACGATTTGAAGCTTCCTAACTTAAAACACATGTATACACACACATACACACACACACAAATATAGAGGTTAACCTTTGTTTAAGATGTTACATTTGGTACCCAATATCCTTCGAAAATCACACAGGGTCAGGAAATAGTGAGCTACACACTATTTCGTCCTGTGAAAATACTTCGCGAAAATCTAAGTTCAGTGACTTAGTCACTTTTTTTTCTTCACTGGCGTCTGTCAGGGAAGGATTCAAATACCTCACGGAACCTCGCAAAAACTGCTCTGAGAGGCATCCCAGCTCAGAGGGAGATACACGGTCACAGCCTGCTCTGGTCCCGGAGAGCTCAAAGGGTCTCGCTTTAGAACCATTATTTATAGAATCACAAGATGATTGACTTTGGTCAGTGTTACCATTTCGTGGCCACAATCCTTATCAGATAATTAGTCTTGGCACCTCTCAGATATGTGGGCTGCGACCCATGCAGGAGAAGATTTAGGTACATTTCCTGGGTAACAGGAGTTCCGGAGATGGTCAGGGAGGGCCTAATCACTTCAACTCACTGTGATTGCATCAGGAGTTCCAGGTGCAATCAGGGAGCGCCTAATTGTCCCAACTCGCTGTGCTCATCCTGGGACAAAGAGGTACCACATTACTTCTTATCTTGGCTCATTGTACCAACAGGCAGGGTCGTAGAGCGCCCAATTATCTCAGCTCTTTGTTCTCATAAGGTGCTGAATGATCTGGCATTGCAATGCAGCTTGTTACTAGGAGGGGAGCAGGGTCTACACCACAACACAGTGTTTTAATCCCTGCCCTAGCCTGTCTTTCATATTCATTCCTATCATATTCTCATGCATACTATTCCTCACTCCTAGGGAAATTTCCTGTACTTCTGCCTTGCTCTCTGCTTAACTAATGGTTTTTCCTTGCTACTGGCCTGTGGTGAAAATAACACTGTTACTTTCATTTCCTCACATTTTCTTTAGTGTTTGCATGTCTCCAACTGCTTTCGGCTGTGCTGGTCCAGAAAGCAACCAAGGGAAGAACCACCAGTATGAGACTGGCAGACTTCCAGAGAGACAGTATGACAGAGTCACTCCACTGTCAATGCATGAGCCTTCCTACAGTGTTTGCTCCAATTTTCCGTTTATCTTGGTTTTAAATAGATTGTCCAATCATTCCTTTAGGGGACTGTAGCGTATTGCTCAGCACTTAATCATTGTCATTTATTGGCACTGCTATGCCAAAGATACAATCCCCTTTCAATAAAGCATGCAACCCAAATCAGGTTCTTCTCAAATCAGACTCCAGTCAATGTCATGGAGATATTTCCACTCATCATTATTGCTATGAATCTGTGTGCTTATTAATATTAATCTCAAACTCCTCTGTTAATCTGAACACTGGGAAAAGCTTAAACCACTATTTCTCTTTTATATTAAAATCTGGAGGTGGAAGCCTGAGTGGAAGAGAGACACTTCTTTGCATGTTGATGCTTTGGGCTCAATTCAGTTGTCCAAAAATAAGTCTGTAGTGACTTTTGAGATGCCAGTGGCATCCAAGATGGCTGCACAGGTATGCCACAGGACCTACAGGAAAGGCAGTTTCAGGCAGGATATTTGAGGGACTCTGAAGTAGTCCTAGATGTCTTTAATCAGGCAACTAGATGGTGCCCCCTTTCCTGCTAAGTCCAAGAGAGTCATGCAGTAGGGCACAATTTGAAGCTTAGCTTATCACATTTCCCAGGCTGTCTCCTGCATAGCTAGCAAGGAGCAAACTGGTATGACTGAGACCCCTCTGGCCCTTAGATTCCCCTTTGCCCTTAACTTCTGCTGCTGAAGAGAAGGAGTAACAACCCAGTCTCTCAAAACATCTTGTCTAAACCATGTAGCCAGCTGGGATGGAGATCTGAGCAAGGAAAAACCATATATTCTGACAGTGTTTTCTAGGTTTTTCAGGACAAACTTTGGCCATCACAGATCCTTTTTCCGCTTGAGGGGAAAAATTAGTCAGATAAATGGCCAATATAAGGATGTGGTCCCTTGATCCTGAAAGTGTGAGCAGTCAGGCAAAGAAACTGCATTAGCAGAAAACAAAGAGATAGATGCAGCAGTTAACCTATTCCAGTACTTGGAGGGTCAAAGTAATACTAAATACGCTTTCCTGTTGTGACTATGAAAGGACACTCTGAAGGCAACATACAGAGTTTCTAACATTTCCCAGAGACAGTAATCTCAGTCGTTATTTGAGGAACTAAGTCATGGTATTCACCAGTGCTGCTCCGAGTGGTTCCTCAGTGGTGTGTCAGTTACTCATGTTTTCAAAAGCATTTGTAATGCCAAACATTTCTCACAAAGTCTAAATGTCTCTGTAGACAAGCTGCTTTACCAGCAAACTTTCACTTTTCCTGGGGCCTTTACATTAATACAGCGAGGACTTTCAGTTACTATGTCTTAGGACACTGAGGAGACAGAGGTTTTTGCTCCCAACTGAAGAGTGAACACTGAACAATTTTACTGGCGCATTGCACATGCAATCACGAGGAAAGATATTGTCTAAGAAGCAAAGAAAATGAATAGATGCTTTTAATTACATTGTTGGTTTGTCAGGAGGTGGCAGGTTAGCCATGGCTAAGGCCAAAATTCCACCCAGCTGCTCACTAACTCTCTTTCAGCAGGACAGGGGAAGAAAATAGGATGTGAAACCTCGCAACTCGAGATAAGGACAGGTAAATCACCAGTTACTGTCATGGGAAAAACAGATTTAAACCAGGGGAAATTAATTTAATATCTTGCCAATTAAAGTAAATTCCAATGGTGAGAAAAACACCACCTTCCCTCCATACTTTTCCCCAGTCCCACCTTCACCCCTTCACTGCCCACCCCGAGGGGCGCAGGGGTGGCCATGGGGGTTGCGCTCAGCCCATCGCAGCCCCCTCGGCCACTCCTCCCTCCTCACCCCTCTCCCTGCCCCAGCGCGGGCCCTTCCCCGGGCTGCAGCCCTTCAGGGACAACCTGCTCCCGCCTGGGCTCTCCACGGCCGCAGCTCCTGCAGGAAATCTGCCCCGGCTGCGGCGTGGGGCCCTCCCCGGGCTGCAGGGTGGGTCTCTGCTCCAGCGGGGTCTCTCCAGGGCTGCAGGGGATCCCTGCTGCGGGCCTGCAGCACCTCCTGCCCTCCTCCTCCTCCGGCCTCGGGGTCCCTCTGCTGCTGCTCCCTCCTTGGCTTCCTCCTCCTCTGCCTGTGCCCCTTTGGCCCTT
>VZSC01006616.1:50003-102733 GCA_013398225.1 Steatornis caripensis
ATGAAGTTCAACAAGGGCAAGTGTAGGGTCCTGCACCCAGGGAGGAACTACCCCATGCACCAGGACAGATTGGGGGCTGACCTGCTGGAGAGCAGCTCTGCAGAGAAGGACCTGGGAGTGCTGGTGGACAACAGGCTCACCATGAGCCAGCAGTGTGCCCCTGTGGCCAGGAAGGCCAATGGCAGCCTGGGGTGCATTAAGAAGAGTGTGGGCAGCAGGTCGAGGGTGGTGATCCTCCCCCTCTACTCTGCCCTGGGGAGGCCGCATCTGGAGTACTGTGTCCAGTTCTGGGCTCCCCAGTTCAAGAGAGACAGGGAACTACTGGAGGGAGTCCAGTGGAGGGCCATGAAGTTGATTAGGGGAGTATGAGGAAAGGCTGAGAGAGCTGGGTTTGTTCAGCCTGGAGAAGAGAAGGCCGAGAGGGGATCTCATCAATGTTTATCAAGATCTAAAGGGCAGCTCTGGACACCCGGACCAGACTCTTTTAAGTGGTGCCCAGTGACAGGACAAGGGGCAATGGGCACAAACTGGAGCACAAGCAGTTCCACCTGAACGTGATGAGAAACTTCTTTACTGTGAGGGTGACAGAGCCCTGGAACAGGCTGCCCAGAGAGGTTGTGGAATCTCCTTCTCTGGAACCCTGGATGTATTCCTGTGCAACCTGCTCTAGGGGCACCTGCTTTAGCAGTGGTGTTGGGCTGGATGATCTCCAGAGGTCCCTTCCAACGCCTACCATTCTGTAAGTCTGTGATTCTGTGTGGTATTTGAAGACATGTCTGTGGGGCAGGTTTAGTCTCACCACTCCAAACTGTGGGGTCAGACAGCTAAACTCCAGATGTTCTTTGTTGGGTATGTAGGTCAAAGTCACAGAGCTCTTACGATCTTCAGCAGGTTAAGGTCAGCAAAAGCCATACACGCCTAGGGCAAACATGAATAAGTACAATCTTGATTCTTAGCCAGGAAATAAACCTGCTGCCCTTCGCTAACCCCCTGAAGCACATCACATGAGTACAGCAATGATGAGGCAAGGTGGGCAATCACAGCACAGCAAGTTCTTCTTTTCTGCATGTGGACAAGGACTGCTTAAACTAAGCAGCAAGGATCACTCATAGTAGATCAGCTTGCTCCCCAGAGCAACTGTGAGTCAGACCCTTAATTTGGTTTACCTGCTGTTTGGTTCCTGCTGTACTACTGGGGTTCAGTTGAGTTGGATGCATGGCAAGTCGCTAAAGTAGTTCTCAAGTGGAGAAAAAGCAAGTTTAACACACTTTGACAGTAGATTTTTTGGTCCTCCTTGGACCTGGAAGCCCTGTTTGAAGAGAGGTCGTAGATTGGCAGGAGATCTTAATATCATAGTTAAACAAGCTGGACATCATCAAGAAAGATCACGAATGCTGACATCCCAAGGGAAGAAAAGGCAGCAATGAAGTAAATAACCCAGCAATGTCTTTTTCCTCCCTCACATTTCTGACAACAGGAAATTAGCTTTGATGGTTTTCAATACAACAACACAACTGAATACTCTGCTTCTCTGAAATTTATCACAGTGCTCGCACATTCCCCATCCTGGAAAGGGCAGGTTTCATCTGCCAGCTCTTTTATCTGTCTTCTGTGCAGCTGTAGATGTAAATTCTGCTTTAAAAAAAAAAAAGAAGGCTTTTTGAGATCTTGTACCTCAGCCAAGATTCTATGTAGTTTTCAACATCAGCAAATTGGAAAATCTCAGCGTAAGTTGGAAGTTGAAATAAATGAGCTCTGAAATCTCTACCTTGGTGGGAGGATTTGTTTTGTCTTTTCTTCTTCTTGGCTGCTTGTGAGTACTATTTTTTCCTGAGCTTTCTTGCCTTTTGCCTTACTGTGTCACAAGCAAAATAAAAAAGCATTTGACAGTGCAGTCTGTTAAGGAACATGAAGAAGAGGGCAAACTGACTGTCCAGCTCAAGGCATCACAAGAGGATACTGTCTGGTGAAAAAGGTGGGAAAGATCCAGCTGCCTCTGCAGGTGCCAGATCCAGAGACCCATTTCCAAACCCAGGAGCCTGGACTGCTTGCAAACAGCTACACTGTGTAGTCAAGAGCAGGCATTAAATTATATGAGACAGCTTATAGGAAAAAAGAAATGTCTCCCCCTACCCCATGCACTGACCCTCTCTGTCTGTCCAAGACCTCCAAAAGCTTCATTCATCCACTGTGAGGCTCAGGATGGCAAATCCCATTTTGGTGTGTGGTTTTATAGTAGAAACTTTGCACTTGGGGTAAGTGCTCAGGGTCCCTGCAGAGCGAAAGGAGATTTAGATTTTTCTGAAAAGGATCTATAAAAGTCACATATAAAAGCTGAGAGCACCCATGCTAGGAAATAGGAAATGCTGAGGACAGATTAATCGCCCTCCTCTTCAGGATCTAAGTATCTAAGCACAATATTCATTTAAACCCTCCCTGTAAGATAGGAGCTACCTTTCAGAGAGACCACTGGAATGCAAGGGTCTGCCTAGGATGTAGAAGATCTGAATGGGGAATCACACATATGAATCTTTTGGGAATGCAAGCCAGGCCAGATTCCAATCACTTCCTTTCCCTGTTAGCAGGTTTTGCTTGATAAGATCTTGTCCCATAACTGTTCCACTCTTATGCAAGGTGAGGAAACCTGCCTGGAGCAGCAGCCAGAATTATGCAGTTCATGCCAAGCTGGGCAGTGCCAAAATCTTCTCAACTCTTTCAGTAATGAGAGAATGTTATTTTGAAGCTTGTTGAAAAACAAGCTATAGTGATGAATTTTAAGAAGTAGTTTTACATTAGTCATAACAGGGGAGCATAACCTCTCAGGCTGATGAACAGTCTAATTAAGACTAATTATGAATAATAATTCAACCTAAATAACCTGTGTGTGGATGCGTGTGTATGTGTGTTTGTGCAAATAGTGAGTCTGCCTCAGCACTTGGTAATCCTGTGAGTGTTTTGGCAAGGGTGCTAATGAACCATAAAGTACAGAGATCTAGTTATCTGACAATGCTTCATAATAAGAACAGGAAATGAAGTGTAAAAAAGACACTGGATATGAATGCATTAAATGTAGCTGATTTATTATACTCGTACCAAAAAGAGTGCGCCACCAATGAACGGAATTGTACCAGGCAGCACCAAAGGTGTTTCAGATAGATACACCCTTTGATCACTTGTACTCCTGAAGCAGAGAAAGTTTTTTTTGTCTTGCATTAGTTTTTAAGAATAGACACCAAATTCCTTGTTGCAAGATTATTAAAATTATTTTTATCTGTCATAAAGCAAAAGCTATGAATTCCCTAAGAGGAGGAATAAGGAAAAATAAATCCCTCCTATCACTTGTAAAGCAATGGTTGCAGACCCAGCATCAAGTTTTTATGTATTTTGGTCTCTGGTTCTTATCTCTTAAACAAGTGTTTATAAGCAGGATTAAATATATACTGCTGACAATGTGCAGAGCAACATTTCTTGGCATATTGCAGAAGGAACCAAACTAAGAAAACATATTGTTTTCCATTTCTTTGTTTCTTTGCAAGGAACACTCATTAAGAACTTTGCTAAGATATTGCATTGTTTTGATCAGTGTCTCTTTTTTTTTTTCACTCAGGCATAAGATGTATAGCCTGAAGAACATAAATAGCAGTAGGAGAGAAGAATTACCTACTTTTTACATAGAACACTGGAGAGATCACCACTGCACTGCTGTGTGCACTTTTCATGTCCACAATTTCCAAAAAACTAAAGTTAAGAAAATAGAAGGGACTTAGCGGAGAGCTAAAAGATTTGTTTGCGGTTTGGCAAACATGCCTTCCTAAAAGATGCCAGGGGTGTTTGACAGGAAAATTAAGAGGCTATGAAACCATCTTCTATGGGGGCATCTAACCCAGCCTGTGGTGAACAGCCAGATCAGCCAGACCAGCCAAAATCGGCCAGCTCAGGAATCAGGCTGGAAAATGTTGTTAAAACAAGTAATAAGGATTACTATTTGGAGATGTGGCCTCCATCCTTATTCCTTAAGAACCTCTAAGTGAAGAATTTCCCACATACTAAGAATGGGAAAGCTGGCCTTAATGCAGGGACAGAGGATGCTGGCTGCTTCCAACAGTGACATGTTTAGAAGTCCTTGGTTTAGTGCAGCTTTGTAAAGACATGCCAGTGGACGTCCACATCCAGTCTGATGAGACAACATCAAGAAGCGCTAACAGCAGGGCCCTTTGTTATTCCTTTGTCCTCTGCATATCAAGTGTGACCAAGCCCCAGTTGAGAAATACATGTCTACAGCTATGGTAGAGGCCCAGAGTCTGAGTATAATCTAGTCCAATCTAGTTAGTACAGTGAATAGACTCAAAAGAGCAATTTGCTTGGCTAGTCAGTAAGTGGCTATTTTAGGATGAACTGAATTGCTGTTTTTGACTATGCAAGCAACTCAGTTGCCAAATAATAAGCATGTAGAGCCACTTGAAGTATTCTAGGATAACCACACAAGGCTGACAGATATGGCATGGAGAAACACTGCAAGAGAATGTCTAGGATGGTGGTGGGAGTCAGGTAACACACAGTAACCTGTGCAGGTTAGGTCAGGGCTCATCATCCCTTCTTTCACCACTGCTTCAGGTCAAAATCTGCCACACTGTTTTCATAATAACTTAGGACCATCCAGTCCCACCTTTTTCCACACAAATATCTTGTACCTCTCGGTCATCCCAGCACTTCTGTCCTTCGGCCTTTTATCTTCTCCTGGCAATGTGAATTGTCTGTTCCTCCCCAGAAGACTTTCATCTCATCTTCTTGCAAGGTAGTTTCTGGTCGTACTTAACACAGCCACACTCAAGTTCCAGTCCAACATCCAGCAAGGATTCTCTTGACCCTTCACTCTCCAGCCTCACCTCACTTTACATATTCACAGTCGTCACAGAGCATCTGCCAAGCTGAGCTTGCTTGCAGCTGCACAGTGCTAAAAGCAGGTGAAAATGGGGACTATGTCATGGATTAACACCAGTAGGCAGCTAAACACCACAAAGTCACTGGCTGACTCGCCTCCAGTGGGATATGGGTGAGAATCTAAAAGATGAAAGTGATAAAGCTCATAGGTTGAGATAAAGACAGCTTAGTAGACGGACAAAAGCTGTGTGAGCAAACAAAGCAAAATAAGGAATTAATTCATAGAATCATAGAATCATAGAATGGTAGGGGTTGGAAGGGACCTCTAGAGATCATCTAGTCCAACCCCCCTGCTAAAGCAGGTTAGCCTAGAGCAGGTTGCACAGGAATGCATCCAGGCGGGTTTTGAATATCTCCAGAGAAGGAGACTCCACAACCTCTCTGGGCAGCNCCTCCAGTGGGATATGGGTGAGAATCTAAAAGATGAAAGTGATAAAGCTCATAGGTTGAGATAAAGACAGCTTAGTAGACGGACAAAAGCTGTGTGAGCAAACAAAGCAAAATAAGGAATTAATTCACTAATTCCCATTAACAGACAGATTTTTAACCGTTTCTACGCAGGGCTTCATCATGCATAATGGTGACTTAGGCAGACAAATGCCAAAACTCAAAATGTCCCCCCTTCCTTCTTCTTCCCTCCAGCTTTTATTGCTGAGCATGACATTGTATGGTATGGGATATCCCTTTGGTCAGTTGGGTTCAACGCTACTGGCTGTGTAATAGCTACAACATGAGTGTGTTACTGGCACTGTTTTCATCACAAATGCAAAGCATAACAGTATACCAGCTACTATGAAGAAAATTAACTTCATTCCAGCCAAAAGCAGTACAGAGTAGAATGAGGAGGTTTCAGTCTGTCTGCCCAAGTAAGTGTCACAGATGTTTCATGGGTCTGGAAGAGGAAGAAACTTTGAGTGAGATAAACAGGAAAAAGGGGCAATAAAATACAAAAACCACATGAAATTTCATCAGTGAGGGCTCCTGCCAAAGGTCTCTACACATCTCATAGAGCACAAGAGGGATCAGGCCCTTTGCTTGTAGCCTAATGCTTGAGAATTGTTAGGCTAAGGAAACATCTATTAAGATTTGGCTTTTCTCAAAGGGGTAATTAGATAGTTTCTGAAGACCTTTTTTGGCATTGTTTTCTATTATTTTGCTTGGGGGTATTTTTGCGATATCTAGGACTCAGGCAGCTCTATAAAAATATTTAATAACAGTACTCTTATAAGACTGACTTCCCTCTACTTAGTCCTTTAACTAGGGAGTGACTTTCTTATCTAAAATCAATTACAGCTCTAGAAAAAAACCTGATTGGCTCTTCCAAGTAATCGTAAGGGGAGTTACTCAGATTTACTTCATTTCAAGCTGCATTCTTCTCTACAGTTGCAGCAGAAGACGAGAAACAAGAGAAAGGCAATATGTATCAACCTGTAAGGCATTGTTCACATGCAGTAGCTCATGGTATTCTGCAGTAGCATCTAAAAATAGGCCACAAAATGGGAGAGATATAAATATATACATACATATATATCTCTCCCTCTTTAAAGTTGCAGCAAAAGTTATCCTGCTGTTTCAAACAATGAAGCCAGGGGAGGAAAAAAAGATGCACTTACATCATTTCTGAATTCAGACTTACCAAAAGCACAGAACAGTGGGATGTTGAAGTGCTTGCTTTTCGAGGGAAGTGAGAAAGAGAAGTGACATGATGAGAACATGTCATAGTAAGAGACTTCAGTGGCAGGTGAATGAATACCAGATTGGAGTTGTGTTGGGTAAAGTGAGAGTCAGCTTATACCATACTGGCCCCAGTACTGCATAAATACAAGGAACACTCAGTATCAGCAATACCCTGTTGCTCTGCTTTTCCTAAAGGGTTGCTGTTATTACTGGGAGGATAAAACAGTTTATAGAAAGGAAATTATTCTGGGGAATTGCTGCTTTAAAGCATCTGCTGTTCTCATAGGGTATTGCTGCAAATAACTGCCTGCTTTATAACCAGTCAAAGGAATTTGGTGAACACAGAATTGCATAAAGTTTACAAAGGCATATTAAGATTTGGGATAGAACTCAGTATGATCTACGAAAGAGCCTAAGAAGGGAATTGCAGAGGATTAGGCACCCACACTGTTTAGGTCATTTTGCAAGTGCTGTGAGGCACCGTTATCCAGCCCTGTATGCAGAAATCCCTTAGGAACCCCCCCAAGCTTTAATCATATCCCTTTAAATGAAGTTTGAACCTTGAAATTCAGATTCCAAGCACAGAAATGAATCATGAGTGGAATTTTCCCTTCACTTTTCAGCTCCTCTCTGAGCCTTCCCTTCCCCCTCTCAGCATCTTCAGCGAGACACAGGCTGTACTTGCAGAGAACAAAAAGGCACTTTTTTCTGCTGGAGGAAAACAAGCAAAAGTGAGCCGTCAAGGCAGGACTGCATGTGTTCACTGATCTGACACATTTTGACTGATCTTTCCTCTTTGCCCCTTGTGTTTCTGTCTCAGCCTTCTCTCTTTGTCCTCAACTTCCATTGAGATCAACAGGAAGTTTCTTATCACGTCCTAACTGTTATTTACGGACAGCAAGCTTAGAGGTTGGAAGGCTCAAACATTTTCCCTTAAATGTATGCTTTGATTGTGGAAAAAGCAGCATACTTAGAATATTTCAGCAAAATTTCTTCTGTGGTTTGAAGGAATGAGGCAAAGTAAAGAAGCAGATTTAAAGTAATTTAAAGTAAATCTAGGGAAGTAAATCTTCTATAGATTTAAAGTAATTATTTCACTGTTTTCATCGTGATTCTTTAATACCTTCATGCTCACCTCCACACCTCTCTTAACAGCAGTGTCCTGTCCTCTCTCCTTGTGCCTGATGATCTGCATTTTCAACAGAATATGTTGCACAGAGTCTCTAGGTCCTTTTAAAACTCTCAGTCTAGCAAGTATGCTCCATCCCAGGCTTTGGAAGAATAGGGCAAAATTTTCCTGCGATTCCTTCTTTTGGCTGGTAGGGACTGTTATGGGACTGAAAGCAGGGTCGCTGACATTCAGACAGCCAAGAGGAGTAGAAGGGACAAGAATCAGACTGTAAGTGGAAATATTTTGAGGAGCCTGGGGAATGGAGTACCATAGGTAGGGGAAGGGAACAGCACTGGAATAAGCAGCAGACAAGGTCGGAGAAGAACAGTCCCCAGAACAGCAAATACAATTCCCTGAGGTGTACCATTGCCCTGGGATCCTGCAGCTTGCTGTCTTAATCCCACTGCAAATGGGACACAAGAGAAAGCATACAGAACACCTACCACAGTGTCACAAGCCACCCCTGCCAAACCCGCACAGGGAGATGCATGCTGGTTCTTTGCTATCCCACATTCCTAAGGGTGAATCTATCCCTTCCCCTGCAAGACAGAGGACTGCTGAAAGAAAATTACAGATGAAGTTCTCAGATTGATATGCTTAGCTAAGTCTGTAAGAGACCCAGACACAATATTGTGCTGGGATAGAATGCCAATAAAAAGCAATCTTGCTTTTATATTCCTGAGCAGAGGCAATAAGCATTTAAGAAATGCTCAGCCAGCAAACTGAAACAGCAACAGCAAAACACTGTATTTTTGTCAAAGTTCAAACCACCTCAAGGAGTAAATTAATGCTAACCAGTTCTGAGCTACTCACCCCATCAGAAATGACAGCATTGCCATATTTATTGTTTCAGTAAGCTTAAATTGCTGGAACAAGGACCACTTAAAGGACGACAGGCAATTTCAAGATGTGGTGGTTATAAGTGCATTAGTTGTGCAGATGGGTAGTTCTTTGCCTGAAATATTTTTAAAGACCGTAAGAATTACTCAACTGTGTTTTACACTGCTAGAAAAAAATATCTGTCCGGTATATTTCAGACATCAAGTAGCAAAGGAGTCTGAGGGCCATGGAGAAAGTACTGGGGACTATTTTGTACTCAACTCTGTATTGCAATCCAATATTCGGTACTACCTAGTTCAGTGATCAGTGAGAATGAATATTTCTTAATTACACTTTGAAAGCCACTTTTATGTTATAATCTCTTTAGGAAAGTCTCAACAGATAAGACAGATAAGTTATGATTGCATTCATGATGGAGAAGGGTTAAAAGAAGCCCTGAGGAGTCACATCTTCAATGCCAAAATTGAGAATAAGGACTGATATCTAAGACTTCTGTCTGCAAGTGACCCTTAATAACTCAGCCTTCACCAGGCACTGTTGCCAAGCTAGCTGGTTTGGTCTTATTATTCCAACAAGCACTTGCTTGCCTGACTGCAGATTTCATGAAAGAGGGACATTACATTCTGGGGAAAGTTAATAGCCCCAGACAGCCAGAGTCACAGAATCATAGAATATCTCGAGTTGGAAGGGACTCAAAAGGATCATTGAGTCCAACTCCCTGCTCCTTGCAGGACTGCCTAAAACTGAACTATGTGACTAAGAGCATCGTCCAGATGCTCCTTGAACTCTGGCAGGCTTGGGGCCATAATCACTTCCCTGGGGACCCCATTCCAGTGACGGACCACTCTCTCAGGGAAGAACATTTTCCTAATATCCAATCTCAATTTCCCCTGATGCAGCTTCATTCCATTTCCTCATGTTCTATCACTGGTCACCAGAAGGAGGAGATCAGCACCTCCCCCTCCACTGCCCACCTTGAGGAAGTTGTAGACTGTAATGAGGTCACCCCTCAGCCTTCTCTTCTCCAACCTGAAGAAACCAAGTGAGCTCAGCTGTTCCTTGTAAGTCTTGCCCTCAAGGCCTTTCACCATCTTGGTCACCCTCCTCTGGACACACTCTAGTAGTTTGATGTCCTTACTGCAGGAAAAGTAAGTGCCTGCCTAGGTCTCTCTTTCACCTTCACCTGAATGTGGAACCTGCTTCCTTCCAAGAAGTACATCAACGTAGCATTCCTGATTTTCTTACTTATTATGATTCATTACTATGGCTACCAGGGAAGAAAGAGATCTGGGGCATATTTAATTGACACATATAATATTTGAGTTCCTTTAGTGAGTGTACTGATTTTGGCTAGGATGGAGATAATTTTCTTCATAGTAGGTCATATGGTGATATGTTTTGGATTTCTGATGAAAAGTGTTGATAACACAGGGATGGTTTATTTATTGCTGAGCAGTTCTTACACAGCATCAAGGCCTATTCTGCTTCTCACACTTCCCTGCCAGTGAGAAGGCTGGGGATGCACAAGAAGTTGGGAGGGGACAGAGCTGGGACAGCTGACCCCAACTGACCAAAGGGATATCCCATACCATAAGATGCCATGCTCGGCAATCAACACCAGGAAGAAGAAGAAGGAATGGGGGAGGGAACATTGGGAGTTATGGTTATTGTCTTCCCAAGTCACGTTACACGTGATGAAGCCCTGTTTTCCTGGAAATGACTGAACATCTGATGATGGTAAATAATTAAGTTCCTTATATTGTTTTGCTTGTGCTTGCAGCTTTTGGTTTACCTGTTAAACTATCTTTATTTCAACCCACAAGTTTTCTCTCTTTGTCCCTTTTGATTCTCTTCCCCATCCCACTGGAGGGGAGTGAGTGAGCAGTTACCTGGTGCTTAGCTGCCTACCGGTCAAGAAATTTTGCCGAGTATTGTTAGGGCATGAACTGTCAAAAAAATCTCAGTGAGTTGCAATACATCAGCTAGTACCTGATCTAGGTGGCCAAATGTTTCATACCTCTGACATAAAACAATATGGCCAACTCCATTGATCATGATCAGATGACAAGATATGGCTTCTTTTGAAATATTTCAGCTCACTCTTCCTCCCAAATAAATATATTTTTTTAAACAAATTCTTCCACTTATCCCCAACATTCATGTTTATGTCTGGGATCCTCTTCTACCTTATTTAGAAACTAGTAGGCTCTCAAGAAGGAAGTCAACAGGCCTGGGTCCCATGTCCAGAAGTTGCATTCCTGTGTGAATCCTACCTCTAGTAGGACTTAGCATGCCTACAACCTTTTTGTCAAAGGGACTATGACTAGCATCTTAATCCTATACACATGGAAAATTGAGATCTGACATCTCAAACTTTCTTTTGGATTTGGTTGAAACTGACCATCAGGTTAAAACTTATAACGGATTAGGGGATACTGACTAACAAACAGTCCACACAAACTCATTTCCTTCTGATTTCAGTACAAAATCAAACTAAAAATAAAACAAATGTGTCATGATTTCTACCCATTCTTCTCCCTCAAATTTAGAGAAACTGTTTTTTATCAGGACACAGGAACTATCATCACTAATGTCCAAGATCTCCAGGGTATCTGTGAGGGATTAACTTTGTCTGGATGCCAAGCGCTCACCAAGCCACTCTACTACTACCCTGCTCAGCAGGACGAGGAGGGAAAGAAAATAAGATGGAAAAAGAAAACCTTGTGGGTCAACATAAAGGCAGTTTAATAAAGCAAAAGCTAAGGCCATGCACAGAAGCAAAGGAAAACAAATTATTTTATTCTCTACTTTCTATTAGCTGGCAATGTCTGGCTACTTCTCGGGAAGCAAGGATTCAGTATGTGTAGTGGTTGCTTCAGAGGACAAATGTCGTAAATAATGAATGCCCCTGCTTCATCCTCCTTTACCCTAGCTCTTATTGTTGAGCAGACGTCATATGGTATGGAATATCCATTTGGTCATTTTGGGTGAGGTGCCCTGGCTGTATCCCCTCCCAAGATCTTGCCCGCCCCCAGCCTGCTGCTGTGGGTTTGGGGGTGGGGGGAATTTTGGAGAGACAGTCTTGATGCTGTGTGAGCGCTGCTCAGCAGTAGCCAGAACACTGGTGTGTTATCAACACCTTTGTAGCTACCAAGACAAAGCACAGCATTATGAGGGCTGCTACGGGGAAAATCAACTCGATCTCAGCCAGACCCAATACAGTATCATTTAGAGAAGAGTGACTCAAACATCTGGATTCAGCTTCCCTGAAGGCTCAGACTCCCATATAAGTCAATACACAGCTCTCAACCTATATGATCATATTATTCAGTAGCAGTTAACCAAAAAGCCAATCCATGGGCCTAATGAACCATGACTACACCTTTCCATATTGTGTGCAGAGAACAGACACGGGCCAGACACTTCTGGTTTTGTTTCCAAACAACTTAGGTGTATTTTGCCTCACCAAAAAAAAAAAAAAAGTTTTATTTGTTTTATCATGGACGCATAGGGCAGTGGAATGAAGAAAGCATTAGGAGTCAGAAGCATCTAACCTGCTAGCAGTACTACTCTTCTCACAAAGAAATGAGTCTGTTCTCAGAAGATTACAAGCTTGGCTTAAAATAAGAGCTTTTATGAAATTCTGGCCTCTTTGCCCACAGGGGGACCTCCATTCATACAAACTTTCCTTCACAACAGTGTGTGCTAGAATTGTTTGATTTAATCTTCTCCTTTGCTTTTCCAGTGAAGGCTGAGAATATCAAGTCTTTGCTGTTGATTCTAGCAGCTGGGATTTGCTCTAAGAAAAACATCAACTATTATGCGACTCACAACTGTGTCACAAAACTTCACAGCAATATCAGTGCCACCCTTCCAGCCTGCGTTGTTCAAGCAGCCATACCTTTTTTGGAGGTATTCAGAAGATGTCTTTTCTCCCTGTGCCTCCATTTACACTAAATCAGGATAGACCATAGACAAGATCATGCTATTCTGCATCCAGTCTTTACAGTTTAGTCATGAGGTTACCCAATGGCATGATGTTTGGTCCATAATAACTAACATGGGCAGGACCTGTCCCTGCTTCACAAGACAGTGCAGCCTAACCATTAGGGTCAGGACTTAGCATAGACTAGATGGATCCCAATACACAATTTAGATATGAGGGCTGGGGAAGATGATTTAGTCATATGGATATAAGGTGTGTCATGCCATCTGCTCTCACAATCAGAGGCTAAACCACATTTTATTACCAGGGAAGACACAGCTCTCCAGCCTAAATACAGAAAGTGTTCAAGAAGGGACTAAGTATTAGCTTTGCTAAAGCTTTTCATTTGGCAATATTCAGGCTTAGATTCATGATTTTCTTAATAAAAAGACCCATAAGTGTGTTTACTATGTTGTCAGAGAGACTTGCCAGTCTTAATCTTTGCTTTCATCGCCCTCTTGTATTATGCAAGTCTTGAAAGCTTTTTAGCATATCACAACACTACAATTCACAAGATCTTTCGAGATTTTAAAAATGTATTAGTACTAATCTCTCTCTTTCCCTCTTGGTCTCTCTCTCTTCCCTCACCTGTGCAGTTAGCCAGATGGTAACTAAGGCAACTTGGATTTATAGTGGGATGCGCAGACCATAAAATGTTTTATAACTCTCTAATTTATAATATTTCTGTAAGAATCTGTGGTGTAAACAAACTGTGAGTATAAGGGCCACTCATGGATAATACAGCTGTCCTGAGCTTCAGCATGAAACCTCTAATGGGTTAAACAGAATCTCCAAATCTCCCTCCAGATACAGACCTGACATGTCCCATCTCTAGCGACCACCTATACTGCATTTTTGGTATTGGCCTCTCATTTTGCCTTCAAACCATGAGCTATTCCCCAGATTGTTTATTTCAAAAATTCTAATTTAACGGTGTCAAGCAAATGTTCTTAGAGGAATCAAATCTGCTTGGCATAAAAATTAAACCCCATAAAATTTAGGATTTCACCCCACTCTTACCTAGTTATTGGACAAGACTTTCCCCAACAGCTAGTTTGAAGTCTGATGTCTTGCATGATGGTAACACTAGAAAATAGAGGTGGGACCTGCAGGAGGTGAGGAAGCCATCCTCACAGGAATTCATATAGTGGTGAAAAACATTGATAAAATGAGTCTCACAAACAGAACATGTCATTCTCATGTCCTAAAGCAGTGGAGTATATACCCTGTTAATATCAGAAGTGTAGTGCCCCAAGTAACGGAAGACAAATTTATTTCAGGAGCCACTTGAGGCAAAAAACCTGCTTCTGTTTCTCTTCTCCTCAGTGCAGCTTTTTTGAGATGTGTTTCAATAAGTCTTATGTGCCACAACCACAGGAGCAGAAACAAAGCACGTTGTTTCCCTTGTGTGTCTGGACAGTGTCAGTCTAGAACTAGAAATGCTTGTCTTCTTTTAAGATTGCAAAAAAGACTCAAAAGCAAGCGGAGAGCTGCCTGGGAAAGGTTATTCAAGGTTGTCCAGATGTGGAGAAGGATATTGCTTTATAGCAATATATTGTAATGTGCTCACAAGCGGATGCAGTGTATATCTGAAACCCATGCACTCGCTCAGCTAAACTCAGCAGTGTCTGCAGGTAACGGCACTCCATAATGTCATGGGACCCTGATCTCCTGCCAAGAAGGTCCTTGCCCAGTCCGAGGCTCCTTGGACAGAGCAAGGCACAGACTCAACCCAGATCTTGAGATCCACCTCAATCATTCTTCATCTGTCTGCTCCTGCTTATATTGCTCTCCCTCTCCTTTATATTTGCAGGGTGTTAATAGCCAAACATATTTGGCGTTGCCTTCCAATGCTAAACATTGCTTTCTTTTCACAGTATAGTTTTTGCATTTCCTTGGCCTTGAGCAAATACTTTTGAGAACTGCAATCTACGCAGTGCTAGGGCATGGCTCTATAGACAGACCTGGCCACAATTTATCTGCTGCCCTTCCAGATTCTTCCCAGGGTCACTGTTGTCACCACAGGAACCTGTACACCAGCAAGATCCAGTTACCAGACACACCCCACCAGCAACATTTTCCCTCCCAAGGACTGTACCATCTGTCTGGTGACGGCAAGAGCTGGTGCAGAGCATCAGGACACTAGCACACTGAGGTCATCCTCCAAATGTTTGTCCACCGTACTAACAATAGTATGTGTATGGAGGTCTGCACAAATCCCACTAATGGATGACAGCACCATTTTGCAGGAAATACAAAAAAAACCCTTGTGATAGAGAAGCCTTCTCTTTTGATGAGTGTGACAATATTCTTTCTATTCAAAAAACCCTTGGCTGAAGTTTGTTTGCAGAGACACTTGAGCTAGATAAGGCTTTGAACTCTGAGACACCAATATCACCAATGGTTTGATGACGAAGACTGCTGCTGTGATGCTTTGTGAACCAGGGCAATAAAACTCCTGGGATCAGGCACAGAAACGAAGCTGAGGAAGTTGCTTGAGAAATGGAGCAGTCAGTGGTGTAAAGACTTGAAATCTAGGGGATCATGCAAGCTATGATGTCTGTGCTATACACAAGGAATTCAATCTCTTCTCCCAAATAAGGTTCCTTGACAGATTATGACACTACATTCTGGACAGAGAGATATTGTGTGTCTGACGCTTAGACTTCTATTGAAGTCCAGGATTATGAACTGTAAGTCATTTAGCCCAATTTAGATAAGTATCACTTTCAAATCGGATTATAATTTGCAAAGGCACAACATGTTCAGGGCAAAACTGTGTCAGACACCAAATGAGGATTCCAGGATGCTCTGCTTCATGGTCCTTGCAGACAAGGAACCAGAGTATTGGGAATATCATAGTAACACAGCACTGACAAAAGAGGCCTTTTTTAATTCAGCTTGAGACAAAGGTGATTTATCAAACATCCCAAGGCTATGGGGTTGGACTAGATGATCTCTGGAGGTCCCTTCCAACCCCTACCATTCTGTGATTCTGTGATTCTGTAATAGCCACAGAGCACTGGGGAAGACTATGAAACTATGCAGCTGTTTCTGGTTGCTTGCGGTGCTTTGTCACACATACACATTATTAACGATGCTATTGTTAAGTCTTGTTTTCCCTTGTGTTGTGTGAAAAGCTACAGCATTCACCACTGTGCCATTGACCATCCTTTGAACGTATTTTCATTTTCCATTTCCCTCTATGATGCATTTGCCTATGTCCAGCGAAACAAACAAACAGAAGAGACGCCAGCTCTGACTCAGAGGGGTGCTGGATGCCACAGGCAGCTTCCCAGAGGAAGCGAGTGTGAAGGTTTCTCTAGCCTGGCATCTAGTCTCAGGCAATCTTTGCCAGCTTCACAGAAAATCTGGAATTTAAATGAAGGAAACACAGGCCTCCCTCCAGCCCCTGCTTCTCTCAGAGACATCGATGGAGTGACTCAGTGATGAGCTGCTGTCGCTGCGTCATCACTGCAGTCATTGGGGAGAAGCCCGAGTAGCAGGGAGAAGCCTAAGCTATCAAGTGACTCCTCACCAGAGTGCTGAGGCAGGCAGGGGAGGATGACATTCAGCAATGAGCTCAGAAGCAATTCCCTAGTAGGATTAAGCCACTTTGAAGAAGAGGCATCCCCTTCCCCTGGAGTCCCTTCGCTGCCAAGATTTGCATTGACCTGCAAGAGAATAAAGTCATCCACAGCGTGGTAAGAAAGAAGAGTTTTGCCGACAGTGTTTTAGCTCTTGATGCCATTGTAAAAAAAGGATGAAAGTACACAGACTCACAACTGTGTTTCAGTTTTATGTCCAGCTAGGTGTGCAGACACAGGAGGATGTTGGAAGACTTGGATCCAGTTACTGGCTCTGCCACAGCTTTGAGTGAACTGGTGGAACCACTGACATCCAGTTTTTCTCCTATCCATGCAGGCACTTCAAACCATCGCTTAGGTATCATCAACATACTAAAAAACACTGCTCAGACCTAAACTATATACCTTGGGAACATAAGTTTCCTTCAGGGACATGCTCAAAATAAATCCCGGTATTTGTCTGTCAACTTCAGCTGATGAGACATTCTTAGAGCTAGCCCAAAGCCAGGTTATGGAGCAGGTATCTAAGACCAGATTTGTCCTGCTTATCAGTAGGTCTGAATTCTAGGTACGGCATTTGCACTTTGAAAGACTTATGGTACAGGAACACTGATCAATATTTAGGGGCTTGTGGTGTCTGGGAAAGGCAGAGAAGAGAACATATTGTTGGCATCATCTGTATCTTTCTAAACTCCACAGAGTTACACTGTGGAGCAGGAGAATCTCTTGTATTCCTAAGAGGACATGCTCAAGCAATTATTATCTGACTGAGTTTTTTCTTTATTTAAACCTGGATTGTTTCTCCTTGACCTGAGTTCTATATTCTATTTTACTCTGGCACTTGCACTTCACTATAGAATTTTTCAAGGATTCACCATTTCTCTTGATTTGCAAGATGAGAAAGAGTGACAAGCCTGACTAATCACTATATATCTCAGTCTATGACATCAAACTTTCAAAAAGGTCAAGGAGGAGCTGCCATGAGACTTGTGGTCCCTTAAGAACAATTTTGACACAGAAGCTGAATTTATATTTGCCAGCCACACTCACGGTAGCATGAATTCCTGCCTATATCTGGAAAGGGTGGGTATCGTGGCTTTCTGCACCACCAGCAAGAAGATCAGGGTCCGGAAGCGCAGATTGATTGTACTCAGTGTTTCTTCCTACTGTTCCTGAATAAAAAGCCCTTCTGTTCCAGTTCAGTGTCTAAAGCCAGTTTCTTGTATAGAGGCATCACAGTCCTGAAGTTTCCTGGGCCATCATAACTGGAGAAGACAACACAATGGGGCCTGCTGTGGCCCGGTCACCCCCCTCATGTAAGGAAAGCACTAATCCTTAGCCTTGGGGTAGCACTAGGACTCATTAACTCAAGTTTACACAGTGCTAAGTGTTAATTATTAAGTCAAGCTGCCACTGAAGGGAACAAAAAGCCTTGGCTTTCTGAATAACAGGGCAAGCATTTCTTGGAAGACTCCCACAGCCTGTTTGACAGACGCACAGTGTGGCATGGCATGTAGGAAACTGCAACTATGTTTTCCTTTAAATCACATAACTAATGAAATTCATGAGTTTGCTCAAGCTTCACCGAATGATGTGGTGCTTTGGAAAGAAAACTGCAAAATTTTGTGAATAGCTGAAGCTATGAAGATAAGGATTTACTGATAAAATATACAAAGACAACATCACTAGTAACCAAATGGTGAGTATTTTCCTTTTAGCAGATCTTTTTTTCTATTAAAAGGAAAAGGAGACACACGAAGAGGTGAACATTTCCCTTTTATGAACAATTATTTCATCAATAATACAGCAGCAGGCAAATGCCAAATAAAATTAGGACTCCACTGAATAAGTTATTGAGCAGTAAAGTAAAAGACAGGCCCTGCTCAGTGAGAAAGGTCAATGTCTTCTACTCTGCAGCTCAGGAGAGCACAGAGCAGAAGGCATGGCTGCACGTTTCCATTTCCTTCACAGATGCTTGGTAACCCTGTCATGACCAAGAAGACACCATTATGCTTAAAGATAGTTTATTTTCTAAAGAACGTCCCAAGTAAGAGAACCAACTGAGACTGTGCCATACCAATAGCCACTTGTCGTGATTTGAGCCCAGATGGCAACATAGAACCCTGTGGCTGCTCGCTCACTCCTCTCCCCCACGCTGGGATGAGGAGAAAACATAACGAAACCTAGTGGGTCGAGTCATGGACAGGGAGGGTTCACTCAGCAGTTATGGTCATGGGCAGAAACAGACTCAACTTGGTGAAAAAAATTATTTTAATCAGTTATCAGTAAAAGCAGGGTAGGATAAGGAGACATGAAAAGCCAGATCTTAAAACACAAATAAATAACCTTCCCCCCACCCCTCCCTCCTTCCGATGTCTCTCCCTCCTCCCCCCTCAGAGGTGCAGGGGGACAGGGAATAGGGGGTGTAGTCTGTTCGCCAAAGATGGTCCCTGCCATTCCTTCCTCCTCAGGCGGGGAGGGCTCCTCACACGCTTCCTCTGCTCCAGCACAGGGTCTCTCTCATGGCAGACAGTCTGTCACAAAACCCTCCGACGGGAGTCCTTCCACACAGTGCAGTGCCTCAGGAACGCACCGACGCAGCGNCTGCAAAATTTTGTGAATAGCTGAAGCTATGAAGATAAGGATTTACTGATAAAATATACAAAGACAACATCACTAGTAACCAAATGGTGAGTATTTTCCTTTTAGCAGATCTTTTTTTCTATTAAAAGGAAAAGGAGACACACGAAGAGGTGAACATTTCCCTTTTATGAACAATTATTTCATCAATAATACAGCAGCAGGCAAATGCCAAATAAAATTAGGACTCCACTGAATAAGTTATTGAGCAGTAAAGTAAAAGACAGGCCCTGCTCAGTGAGAAAGGTCAATGTCTTCTACTCTGCAGCTCAGGAGAGCACAGAGCAGAAGGCATGGCTGCACGTTTCCATTTCCTTCACAGATGCTTGGTAACCCTGTCATGACCAAGAAGACACCATTATGCTTAAAGATAGTTTATTTTCTAAAGAACGTCCCAAGTAAGAGAACCAACTGAGACTGTGCCATACCAATAGCCACTTGTCGTGATTTGAGCCCAGATGGCAACATAGAACCCTGTGGCTGCTCGCTCACTCCTCTCCCCCACGCTGGGATGAGGAGAAAACATAACGAAACCTAGTGGGTCGAGTCATGGACAGGGAGGGTTCACTCAGCAGTTATGGTCATGGGCAGAAACAGACTCAACTTGGTGAAAAAAATTATTTTAATCAGTTATCAGTAAAAGCAGGGTAGGATAAGGAGACATGAAAAGCCAGATCTTAAAACACAAATAAATAACCTTCCCCCCACCCCTCCCTCCTTCCGATGTCTCTCCCTCCTCCCCCCTCAGAGGTGCAGGGGGACAGGGAATAGGGGGTGTAGTCTGTTCGCCAAAGATGGTCCCTGCCATTCCTTCCTCCTCAGGCGGGGAGGGCTCCTCACACGCTTCCTCTGCTCCAGCACAGGGTCTCTCTCATGGCAGACAGTCTGTCACAAAACCCTCCGACGGGAGTCCTTCCACACAGTGCAGTGCCTCAGGAACGCACCGACGCAGCGTGGGCTGCCCACAGAGCCACAGTCTGCTTTGGGAGCAGGCACCTTCCCTGGCGTGAGGTCCTCCACAGGCTGCAGGTCCATCTCTGCTCCTCTGTGGTCCTTCACGGGCTGCTCCACCGCAATCCTCCATGGGCTACAGGGGCACAGCCTGTCCTCTCCCCGTGGGCTGCAGGGGAATCTCCAATCCGGCTGCCTCCTCCCCCTCCTTCCTCTCTGACTCACATTATCTGCACAGGTATATTCCTCACATCCCACTTTTCCCTCTGCTGCATGTCTCAAAAAGTCCATTTCTTTGTGCTGTCCCCTTCTTAAATACGTTATCAGAGAGGTGCATCTATTGTCTCTGTGTGGCCTGGCCTCAGCCCGAGGTGGGGCTAACTTGTCGTTGGGGGAGCTTAGAGAAGGTTCTTGCAGGGGCCACCGGCCCATGTAGCCCCTTCCCCTTCTACCAAACCCCCTCCACACAGACCCAACACTCTACCCTTTCTGCTCAGTTCTGCGCTTATGTCCTTTAAAGTGGAAAGGGGCCAGAAAATTCTGGCTATTTTATGTATATACCATGCCTCAGTACAACAGTTGACCCACAATACTATAAGGGTTAATGTTTTATAAAACAGAAATTTGGAAACACGGGGAGCAACCAGGTATCTGGCTATATGAGCATCATTTCTGCTCTGAAAATTGTAAATGCGTTTCAGAGACATATCAATCACACATCCATGTGAACATAACCATGGTCACAGTTTTATCACTGGACTCTAATAACGTTTGTAACTCCTTACAGCCCCAACACAACCTCTCCCACCAGCTTATTTATCTTCAGACATACACACACACAGCCCCACTTCGCTCCTCGTTTTAAAGGCACCTCTGCAGCAAACTTAAAGACCACCAGCTCCAAAGTGACAGCCCAGGAAATTCCTGCATGGATAAACCGCAGCTATCCAAGGTTAGAAGGTGCTGGGGAGTCAGTGTTATACTTTTTATTCTTGTCAGGAAAGTTTTAGTGCTCAGGAAGAGTGAGGGAAATGTCTTCATTATTATTATTCTTTGTTGTTTTTGCTAATACCACTACTAGGTATGCTATATCACCTGTATTAGTAATAGTATTAGTAGTGGCATTTGCAATAACAATAGTAACAAGAGCATTATTTTCAGGAGCCATAGTCATGACTTCAGCTTTATTCTTATCTGAAAAATAAATCTCAAAGCATCTCAGCTTAGTCGCAGTGGCGAAACCAGTTCAGTTTGGGGAGGGGGTCTTGCTGGTGATGCATGTCTGCTTGAACATTGCTTGGCATTTCCAGCACATTTCCCATAGGTACCAAGACACTATCAGATGGCAACAGCACTTAGTCAGAGCTAACTCAGGCAACACCAGAGATGGAAAAACAAAATGCACTCAAACGAGTAAGGGAGGAGCACAAGGAGATCCTCATTTGGAGCATACAGGCTCTGCTCAGATTTACTGTCATCAGTTAACTGGTTCTGTAAGGCGACCACTTATGTGTAACTGATAGGTAGTAAAAAGAATTATTTGATGATTATCCCATTGCCTTTCCATTACTGGCCTGACCTGATAAGAAGCAGCTCCCCTATCCATCACAGCTGTGACTGTTCTAACTGAACTCATTTTTCAGACCACTATCAGCCAGCCTTGGCTATTTTTACTCCTGGATTTATGGGGCAAATTCATCCCCTAAATTCAATTTTCTTTAATGAAAGCTTTTCAGAAATTTTTTCATCCTTTCTCCATTGTCTGCGAGTTACGCTTTACCTTCTTTGTCCCAGGTGTAAGTCCTGGAAGGTTATCTGCTCCTGCAGGGAGAGTGCATTGCTTTCCTGTATTTCTTTTTAACTATTGAAGTTATTATTTTCAGAAATAATGTTTTTCATTCAAATCTCACCATAAGCTTCTGGAAGTCTTAAAACAAGGTAGAACCTGTGTTTGTGTATATGGGTGGGTTTTTTCCTCCTCCCCAATAGACCTTGGATCAGCTGGTGATCTGTGAGTTTCTGTAGAAGTGAGGACATCAGTGAATTACACGCTGGAGGATGCTCACCATTCACTTGCATTACTGCTCCAATTATCTATTAATACCTACAGCAAACTCGGATGCTGCTATCTGTGTTAGGCACTTTACGTCAGTTTGAACAGACTGAGTGCAAGTGAAAAAATAACTTCCACAGAAGGGAAGGGAGCCCTTCACGGAAAAAATTGAATTCCCCAGTAACTCAAACACCTACTCAGTCAGAAATGTCCTGTTTGCCTCCGTCAGCCCAAGGCAGGGATGTTGCTGCAAGCCCATTGCCCAGAGCTGAGTTTGACTCTTTGGGCGAAATTTAGCCACCTCCTATTACAAAAGCTGATTATCTATTTTGCAGAAGGGACATAAACACATTGCAAATGCACAAGTCTGAGTGAGAGACATGGTACTGATGACTCCTTGGACAATCTGTACTTAATTTAAAGAATTAGACCATGTCCTGGCTGTGTAAAAAATACTTTTGAGGCAGAAAGCCCAGCCCTGCCCAGAAAACACTCACTGAGGGAGCAAAATCCAACGTAGTCCAGACTTCTGCATCCCCAGACACCCAAAATTTGGCTTTGGATGTGAGGTCTTGGCTTTTGCTCATCCTTACTTACATTGCTGCTTGAATTATTGAACTAAATCGCTTTAAGGATTTTGAGTTTCATGTTTCACTCCTCTCAGGCAGTTAAGCCTCAGCTGCTTCAGTAGGTTGGCAAGGCAAGCACTGAAGGTCAAACACCTCTCCAAACCCTCTTGGCATGACATAACAAGGCTGGGAAACTGGGAAGAGATAGTATCTGATACTGTCAACCCTGACATTCAAAAGTCTGGAACCAGACCTGACCCCAGGGAACGCACTGTTGAATCTCCTGTGCCGTTTGCAAGGGTGAAGGTGAATTGAAACCAAGGGTCCGATCGGAAGGTGTTAGTCCATGTAGAGACGTACAAAAATCATGTCAGACCTAGAATTTGCGACTTGGATTTTTCCTGACAGCAAGGTATGCCTCTTTCTGTTGAATCTGCAGCTAGTATTTAGGATGGATGGAGACCCTTCACTCAGCAGTGTTGGGTTAGGTATGAGGGAACTCAAGCACTGCCCAAGCCCCAGGAGATCTGACTTTGGCAGAGTACAGATATTCAAAACCAAAAGTCCAAGATTCTGTGTGGTTTCAGAGGATGCCTGCAAGGGAGAGATTTAGTGCCTCAATGCCGAGTTTTCAAATCGTGCATTTTTTCTGGACTTTTTCTGAAAAGCAGTAGCTTTTGTCTTGATTTTAAACATCAGAACTGATTTTAAGGGAATAAATGTCAAAACCCCCCCAAAAGTAATAATTTTCTGCAGTAACCAGGTCACTCCTACTTTCACAGCAGTTCTCAGTTCCTCTTTATAAACCTCATACTCCAGCCCTGAGTAGTGATCACCTGGCAGAAGAGAGCAGTAACGTACTGACCCACCACCCAAGCAATCATTCATTCATTATACCATGGCATTATAACGTATTGCTGTGCTGCAAAATCATAATTCCCCATGCCTGAATCCCACCCATACCAAGATCTGGCCACAAGATAGATCTGATTTAAAACAGCTGCAAATGTTACATGTGATACGCCAATTACCCTCCTCCACTCACCAGCAATTTGGTGGGGAAAGTTGTGACTTTGAAAGCAGCTGGCCTGTAGGAGTGGGGAGAAGAGCAGGAACCCTCTTGCTACAGGGCACAGATATATGTTAATCGATACCACAGCCTAAAAAAAGGCTTGAGATCAAGGCTTTGCAGTGATAAATGGTGCCTCCTCTTCCCTTGCAAGGTGTTCCCAGCTCCCTGTTTGATGCCAATTCCCCTCGGCCATCCTGCTGTATCTTTCCACCCAGCTGCTTCTCCCCCTTCCTTCTGGCCTTCCTACTGTCATTCTCCTATATTGCACCCGTTTTTATGTCTGCTATGGATTGTATGTCTGTGTGTCTGTCTTGTGACAGCCACTGGGAACTTCACTAGATGTTACTTTTTAAGAAACTGCAGTTGGATTTCCATTTCGGGTTTGTGTTTGTAGAACCAGGATGCTGCTGTTCCAGGGGCTGCATAAAGGTCTCCTCTCCCTTGTTCCTTCTCCCTCCATCCCAGCAGTGCACAGCAAGGCTGGGTTGTCCACCACAGAGCAATTTGGCAGTGTCTCTGCATGGGAAGGGACCCACTCAACTGCACTGGCACTGAGCTGCCCCTAGCCCTGGCAGCCAGACCTCCCAGTAATGGGGATGCTCCTTCCTTTGTCTTCCTCCCACGCCACTCACCACCTTGTGCGCTGAGTCTCACCCACCACTTCCTGCATAAGGAGAGCCAGAGATGGTTCCCCATCCAGTTCTTAACATCTCAGGTGCTCTATTTCTCTGGGGGATGTTTCTCAAGTGAATTAATCTCTCTGCCAGGACATTCAGCTCACTACAGGGATAGTCAGCTGCACATCCCCTCAGGACCATGGGATTTGGTTTTACTATTTTACACTGGTGTGGTCCTTTGCTAGGACTAATCCTCTGCATTACACTGATCTGTTCCTCACTGAATAGGCTTTGATTGATTAAGGATGTAACTGTTCCTTACACTACCACTAACCTTCTTAACTTTGACATCAAGAAAAGCCCCAAGATACTCAGGCAAAGAGCTAAAATCACAACAGCATATACCTCAATAATCAGGCTCAATAAGTCCAGCTACTTTTGTTTACTGGTAACAATATCTGCTACAGAACTGCATTATGAAAAATGCAGGACTGTCTCTGGGGCATGTGCTGCACTCGCTGATGCTGGTTCTCAGGAAAATTGAAATAAATGAACTGTAGGCCCACCCCAAACCCAAACTATTCAGTAGGTACACCCATAACCCAAGCAGGTGGGCTTCAGGCCAAGCAGTTCTTCCAAGGAGAGGATCATCTTCTCAGGACACAGTCTCAGTGGAATTAGTGTGTTCCTGCCATATCAGCCTGTTGCCTATGTCTCTTTAGCATTACCTTAGAGTTCTCGCAAACTCAGTGGTCTCAGCACAAAGCTCTTGGGTCTGCTGCACATCAAAGACCTTCTGGCTTAACAGTGGCCATGAGAAGGTTCTCCTTGCTCCCAAATACCATGCTGCCAGGCATCCTGTGGGGTGTGAGGGTACATACATTCCCATTCTCTTGGGACTTTCTGGGATTTGAGCACCACTGGAGTATCTCAGCAACTTCATTTTAAGGAGTGGCATGCCAAAAGGATAAAAAGCCTTGGTATTAGCCCGTTATCTCTAAATCACTTTATTTCAAGCTGGGTTAAGGTAAGAGCAAATAGTAGCAATACCAGATAGAGCACGCAGAGTAGGAATAGATAACAGTTCACAGAGACGTTTCTATAAATATGCTACTTTCTAGTCTAGCAGGTTTCAAAGTTTCTTTCACACTTTGTGATTCAGCTAATAAGCTGAAAGATGCTTCTCAGCCTTCTTATTCAAGGACTCACACAACCCATTCACCATCTGGCTGCCTCACAAAAGGCAACTCGTGCATAGAGCCCTTCGCTCTTTTATAATTTGTTTGCAGTTTCTTCAGATCCAGAGAATTCATACTCGATGAAGAAAAGCGTTGTGGCGTCCTATCCCCACACCACGGCCTGGCCCTGCTAGTATTTGAAAGAGTAATGCCTTTTGGATATAGCCTAGTGCAATTTCTATTTGCCCAGATGGTCAATAAAGATATTTAATGAATATTCCTGTGGTCAGGGGATAAATTATTAAGTGACTGTAGAAGAAAATTATCTTCCTCCCTGCAATGGCCCTAGTCAAATGTCAGCGTCAAACTTCATTATTCATATTCAAATTCCATGGAGCCGTGTAAATTGACAACCACATTTTATTCAGCAAAATAAATGGTACTGATGCATGTGGCTTACTGTGGGATTTTGATCAAGACTAGAAAAATATGTCCCAGTTTGAGCTAGGACAGAGCCAATTTGCTTTTAGTAACTTTACTTTTTAGTTAAGTCTCTTCTGAGAAGCTGCACTCTCTGAAACTAACTGCATGTTTTCCCAACAGTAGCTGCTTCTAGCAGTGATAAGGGTCGGTGTTTATAGTTAGTGCTGGAACATCAGTAGGAATGGTATGGAGGAAGGCCCTTGCTTATAGTTATCCGTATGGAGACCAAGGTCAATACTTGCTTCTGCTGACTTTCTTATGTGTCAGAACTGAAAGAGCAGAGAAGTGGTCACCCCTGTGACCCTGCGGTGGGGAGGAGCGGGTCGGACAGGTGACCCAAAACTGACCAAAGGGAGTATTCCATCCCATACGCGTCATACTNGGACTCTGTCCGATTCTTCTGCCTTCATTCCCAATCCGTGCATTCCTGAATCCAGTTCCCACCTGCTGCTGAGTACAGTCCGGGACCTTCTTGGGGCGTGCCCTGCAGCATCTGGGTGATGTAATTATCATTGGTGGGGGGTGAGCTCAGTATTGGTTTTGTACGTATTTGTATATTTGTATATATTTCTTTTCTTTTCCTATTATTATTATACATTATTATTGTAGTTAGATTAAAGCTGGTTTAACTTTTCCAATCCATAAGTCTCTTTCCCTTTTCTCTTTCCCCCCTTTGGGGAGGGAGCGGTTTAACAAAGAGCATCTGCCATCCGTTTAATAGCCAGCCCAGCTCTAAACCATGACAGGTACCCTTGGAGGATGGTCAGTGTTCAAACAGGACCTGTCTAGCCAAACATTGTCAGTCATGCTTTTTGCTAAAACACGTCCAGCCTCAGAAGCTGGACAGATCCCACTGGATGTCAGTTGAATCTACAAATGCCTTCCCTGGAGTCAGAACAATACTCATGCTCTTTCTAAATACCTTCTCAACAACTAAAGAGGTCTCAACCAAATGGGACTCAGACATTCCCAGTGTCATGAATCACTGCCCACCTTACAAGCTGTGGTTTCTTTTCCACTACAGAAGCAGACATTGTTTCTGTATTAGGAGATGGGTCTGTGTCAAGCGGGTTTCTGTCTCACTTTTCTGATATGTTATTCTTCAGACCAAGAATCTGTTTTGCACTTCCTGAGCGTTAGACCCATGGGGATCCTTTAACCCTTCCTGTGATGTGTTAAAAGGCTAGCAGGACCTGAGAACCCAGATAGTGCCTCCCTCACTCAGAAGGCAGGCTCAGATTATACTTAAATTCTTCACTATAATCAATGCTGTTGGTTGTTTTAGGATCCCCTTCCAACAGAGAGCATTCACAGCCCTCTGTGTCAACCCTTAGATAGAACCCCTGGGAAGGTGGTGAGCATCACAACCAGCTTTCTTCGAGGACTAGCTAAAGAAGGAAACAAGCTCAGTGATCAGAGTCACCATTCAAATTGCAAACCAGTGGCAATTTAACAAGGGACTGATGAGACACACACTGCACAGGACCTCTGTTAACAGAAGCAGTCACAGGATGGCAGATGGAAGGGCTGGGAAAGAAGGGGAAGCAAGAGAAATACTGATGGTATGACCCTGAGAGAAACAAAGAGAGATGTGGTGTTGCACTGGTCACAAAGATACTATGAACAGAGTGAAAAAAAAACAGTGATACCTGTTGTGTTTGGAGAAGCGGTACACTGTACATTCATTAGAAAAATTCAGACTGTGTTAGAGAAGCATATTTAGTCTATAATCAATCAGTAATAAATATATCAATAAGACTGAATAAAACTGAATATAATAATAAAAACATGAAAGTAATAAATTAAGTACAGTGAGAACAAGAACAAAGGGACAGGAATACACCAGACTTCTTGGGCCCCGTAGTAGGACAGTCTTTGACTTGCAGAACTCAGAAACTCAGCTACTCGTTCTTTTGGTATCCAGCTCAGAGTTATTACAGAAGCTGACCTATCACTAAGGATGAACTTGTAGGGGCTGAGTAAGGTCTGATCCACTGATTTTACAGCAAGGAAGGAACTACAGATGCCTTTATAAAGTGCTGTGGAGATTTTCATTAATTCATTTGCCTCTGCATTAACTGCAGAAACAGTGTTACTGAAATCTTGGCCTGACTTGGAAATGGGAAAAATCAGATATTCATGGATACCACCCATTTAAAGAATAAACTTCAGGTTTACTGCACGCATACAGGGAAGAAAAGAGATCTCAATTTCTTTCCCAAGCCACAGGCAACATTCTCTTCTAATCCTCTTCCTTGTTGAAGGATCCTAAGCTTCTGTGAACACTGTTGTGGCAAACATACACACCAGAGAACAAAAACTATTGTTAGAGAGGAGTGGTCTTACCTATAGGAACTGGGATTGAGGATAGTGTGAGTATGTTTTCCAGCTGTGGGATCAGCATGCATCCTTCAGAAATGTCATCTGATTTGTCAGCTTGTGAAATAATGAATCTAATATACCCCTTTTAATCTCCATTTTGTCTTTTTTCCCCATCTAGACTTTCGTAAGGAGATACCTTTTCATTTAAAGTGTTAGGACTTCAATGCATAATACTACTACTACTAATGATAATAATAACAACAGATTACTTTGTATATTTTCACTGTTATTAGAGAAGGCGATCCAATGCCCGTCAATCTTCAAGTCCTCTGACTCTTTTAATATACTCCACACCCTTCTCTCAATCAACAAGTCTGTACAAATCAGCTTCCCTTGCATCCTGTTTCAGGCACAAGGCTGGACTACGTGATCTCCCGAGGTCCCTTCCGAAGTGAATTATCGTATGATCCTGTTATATTGTTGCAATTGGCTAACGGTGCTTGGGCCACACATGTTATCTGAAGAGATGTCTCATTGTCTGGCTGTTATGATATCAAAGGTGTCCAGTTATTGAAGTAAATAGTAAAGACAGAGCTCAAAGTGTACTGTAATGTGTCAGCCAAGGGCAATACTAAAACTGAGGAGACAGGAACAGTGGGGAAAGTTGGCTTACCTATTCACTATAAGCAAAATCTATGAAATTGCAGAATGATCTGCAAAAGGATGCCACAAAAGAAGCATCATTTCAGTTACATTAAATACAGACTAGGCTGAATATACACTTCAATAGGAAGAAGGAGGCTTCTTGAAGTACCTGTGACAGGGAATCATAAAATAACAAAATAATTTATGTTGGAAGTAGAACTTGATCATCTAACCTCTGAATAAAGCAGAGTCGACTTCAAAGTTAGATCAAGCTGCTGAAGAGTTTTTCCAGTCAGGCTTTGATTATTTCAGGGTTAGTACTGGGGCAACTTATTCCAGGGTTTGAACATTCTCATTGTGATTCATTTTTCCCGGGTACCTAAGGGGAATTCCACTTGCTGCAGCTTGTATCTGTTGCTGCTTATCCTTTCGCTGCACAGCTCCAACTAGAGTATGGCTCCATCTCCTCCATAACCACCCATATAACGTGGGAATGGTCCCGTCTTTTTAGCACTGGTACAGATCTACTGAAAAGCAATTGCACTGGTCTAAAACAAAGGGACAACTCTAGCTTATCCTTCTGTGGATTCACAGAGTGTTGAAATTTTCTCATCCTTAGTGTAATAATTCAACGTCCCTGCATCATTTCCCGACTTGCTTTTCTTTACACATGGATCTCAGCATTGCCTTTCATGATGCAGAGAAAAAGAACTATTTAATACCTCATATCCCAGCATCTACTCTTGGTACCTCACTGGGATATTGCCATGGAAACAGGGAAAGTTTGAAATAAAAGCGAATAAGCTCGCTTTTCTTATTTTTCAGTAGGGACTTCAAAATTTACTGTGGTATAAAACAAGCCGTTTACCATCTGCTTATTGAAAATTGAATGCAAATGTTTCTTTTCTTTCTTCTGGAGCTCTAAATCACTGCCATGACATATCCCCTCAGAAGCATCCTAAGAGGTGGTGCGTGAGTTCCTGTAGCTTCCTGTCCAGAAGTTAAGTAAATGAGAAATATCACAGTCCTTCAGCCTTGGATGGCGCAGATGAAGAGCAGACTGAACCAAAATGGAAGGCAACATGTACTGCAGACAAGCAGAGCCATGAAATCATCTGCTGGAAGAGAATCTCGGCTGTATATGTCACAGAGCCTTCTAGCTAATGTTTTGGGAAAGTCATTTTTTATATATGATAGGGAGTTGTAGAAGAGTCTTCAAAAACACACCAGCACTATTTTTTTCCCCTCTGTGGTCACTTTCTCTGTGATTCAATTGAGTCAAGCACCACTGAACTGGAGAGTTGAGTCCTCTGCAGAGCTAGCAATACAAGCCTCCCAGCTGATGTGACTGTGATTTATTCAGACTGTCTTCTAATAAGGGGCACCAGAGCATGGTTTTCCATAAAGTTGATGGAGATAAGTAGTTACAACATCTAAGTCAGCTAGCTGGAGGAGGCAAAAGGTCTGTGTATAGCACCATTTCTTCCCACTGCCTGCTGAGGTCTGTAAAGGATCTCAGTATCTCTTCAAGTTATATGCCACAGCAGAGACTTAAGTCGATCTTAGGATGTGGCTAGAAGGAAGCTTGTTTCTTTTCACATCCTTGATCTCTCTCATTGTATTGAGGTTTCCATGAAGGAAAACTTCTGACATCATTTTCAATGCTGCTTTTATGACCCAGACCGTTTCCTGTTGATGACTGGTCTCTCTGAGGCGGGGTATTGCTCTCTGCACTAACAGTGTTATGGTACAAGGGAAATTCCCCCTGACTTGAGGAGGTAGTCTAGACCTACCCCTGAGCCTCTGGCAGTTTCCCAGGGGACAGGCAGTACTGTTGAGTGCCGTTGTTTCTTTGCCCGGATTTTCCAAGCCCTTTCTCTAGTCAGTGGTTAAAGAGCTTACGTCTCCTCATGAATTTCCATGGAGTCAGGAGTCAGGTTGGCAAGGAGAGGCTGACTTGCAACTGTCCTTAAGTACAGGGTCACCTCTTCCTCTAGAAGAGAGGGAACAATACAGCTCTGTCTTGCACTCTGCTCAGCATATAACACTGCTTTGCAGGCAACTCACGGGGCTGCAACCATTGCAGCGCCATCTGTCTCCTGCATGACTTCGTCTTTCCCTGAGCTCTTACAGGGGAAAGGTGTTCAGGTAGCAGTTGCAACCAGATTGTGTTTTCTATTGCTATTTCTCTGGTAATCAGGCAGCTACACTAATAATCATGTCCTTACAACCCTAGCTCCTGCTTATCACAGCCTTCTTTGAGAACGAAAGCACACTGTGCCCTGTTCACTCAGCCATCCATCATTTTGTCATCCTGAATGATTAATGTCTACCTACCAGAGCCTGCACACAGCTCTCCCAGGGAGGTGGTGAAGCTGCATGTAAGATGTTTTGGGCCCAGTGGAAGATGGGTATGAATGTGTGATCATTACCAGGGAAATACAGGGTGCTACGAAAACGTCCACGTGAGACTATGTTTTGCAGGAGATTTGTTTCAAGTGTGCTTAGATTATGCTTCATTTAAGATTCCTCCTAATTCATTGACATCATGTCAGATCTTCCACTGTGTCCATTTGGACTGACGGATCTGTTGTCTCTGGAGAAATGTTGTTGATATTGAGACACTGTGTTCAAGTAGTCGTTGTGTCACTGCTGTTGTACCTATGGGACAAGTCTTGATTCCAGGTGTCTCCTTTGTGTTACACTGGTTCAAACACAGAGCCACATTCTTGTTCAGGCTGGGAGGGTCCTCAGAGGCCTCTGCTGCCTCTTAATTCTGCTGTTCCTCAGAAGGGTTCATTAACTGTCTTTGAGCATCCCAAACTTCTTTAGAGCTAGTAGCAATTGAAATGGAAAGATGTTTCTGACCACAACCAGAATGGGGTTTGAGCTGGCTTCCCTGTGTAAAGGTTTTTGACTGGATATAGGAATACATCAGTTTCCTACAGAGACTTAACTGGAGTGGAGGAAGCCAGATAGCTCCCCAATAAATATGAGGCAGAATAAATGTCTCTGTGTATTTGTCCAGAATCACACACTCCATCATAACTGACTGGAAAACTCCACAGAGCATGGCCATGCGCTGAGGAGAGACCCGACGCCAGGTTTTACAGCTCACCTGATACGCAACAGTTTAAGACAGTAACGTCATGACAGATGTGAACCCTTGTGCTGTCTCTCTGGCTATGCAAAGTCTGAAGAGCTCAGGAACACCCCCAGATCATCGCTTCCTTCAGCCATTCTACTAAAGGCCCAGAAACACAAAAGATATGCTTTTTTACTGCAGACTCCTTCTGTGTCTACAACTCATTCAGCCCTAGACCTCATCAGATTATGTCAAGGAGCATGACGAAGTAATGGCAAATTTGAAAACTGATCTGCTACAAGAAACTAGGTAGTTACTCAGAGGTGACACCTTTGCTCCCGATGTCAACATGGCATGGATTTAAATGATCAAAGGCAGGCCAAAATCATCTTGAAATTATTCAACTGCAATCACCACAGACTACATTTGGGATTGCACTTACCAAGTCAGGCCCCAGAGCTCACCCTTTTACTAAAACAGCATCTGGTCACCTGTTGATTTTCTCGTTAGTGGGTATGCCAGACTTGATCGACTTGTTTGCATTCGGGAATCCTGAAAAGGCCACGTCTTGCAAAGCCATACTGGCCTACAAGCTGTTGCAAGGAGGTTGAGAAAGTCTGCAGGACAACAAACACGGCAATGATTTGCGTTCTACATTTCTCTCTCTCTCTCTCCATCTCTCTCCCTCAGGAGAGCAGACACTAATCATTGCCTGTAACAGCACTGGGTGATTAATTTAAGTGATTTAGCACCTGGGGATTCACCTTCACACAGAGATCGATGGTTTGGATGTTTCCTACGTTATTACCCTTACAGCAATTACCTCCCCCAGATACTTGCTCTTGGGCTAATGAGTCAGAAGCTATTAGCATCCACAGCTACCATCTACATGTTTTATAGTTGTAGGAGGGCTCTTCCTTGGTGACCACATCTTCTGGGCAGGCAAATTTACAACATGAATGGAAAAGTCTTTTCTGTAGACATTTTAGGAAGGAGAAATACAGGCAAATTGTATTAGCATTAGGAAGATAAGTGTATCATGAGCATGAAAACAGAGCCAAGGAGAGCAGAATCAGTCTGTTGTTGATGTGAACAGTGCTGAGATTTACCTACTTAGCATGAGTAGCCCAAGCAGGAAGACCATACAAGCAGAATGAGCAAGGTGTTACAACATGCACCAATTTGCTAGGTTGACTCAAATAAGCAAAGTTCAGCCCCAGTGTAGTCAATGCCTAGATTAAACTGCTTAGTGAAATGCTGAAAAATTGAGGTAAATTCTCTTATTAAATGTGACTAGTTAAATAATTCAGATTCTATTAATGGCCCTCTCTTTTTCACCACATCTGTATTCAGCTAAGTCCTATCTCTGTGATGTTGGCTTTTACACTACAGACCAGCAGTTCGGCTCATACCATCCCATGGATCTTGCATGAAGATGCAGATTAATTTAACCCATCAGTCAAAATATTCCTTGTTTACAGTAATATAAATTCACTGAGCAGATATCCAATTTATTCTGAAATGCAGAGTCCATACCATGATAGTCGGAGCCCATGCACAGTGTGGGGAGAGACAGACTAACATAGAAATACAAGCTGGGATCCCTTCTACTGCGCAGTGTTTCACAATGGCAATGTGAGTCTAGAATGGATGGAGGTTGCCTTCTTGCTCCATCTCTGCTACTTGCTTCCTTTAGCCTCTTGGGAAAGTTATTTCAACTTACGTCTTCAAAGAGAGACAGGGACAACATCCCCAAAGAAATCTCAGAAGAGCAGACTGCACGTCTTAGCAGCTCCCTTTTTATACATTGACTTTCTTACATTTTATGAAGTAGAAATAACAAAACTAAAGCACAGCAATAGCACTAAATGTGAGCATCATCAAGAGGCCTAATTCATATTTTGAGATCAAGGTCACTCACGTTGTGAGTTGGCCTCTTTTCCTCTCACTTCTGTGTACAACACAGCAAACCTCTGTCCTAAAACTCCACAGATGTGTCAGCATCTTGCAGTTTGTCTCTGCATCCTACTATTCAAAATGCAGCTGGTAACACTCATCAGACACTACAGCAGTGAAATGCAAGATAAAAGCTGTTGCTCATGATGCACTGTGCAGCACAGGACACCAGAGGATGGTGTAAACTGTTCTTTCTTATTTGAAAAGCCAGCTGCTGGCTTTTGTCTAGAGAAGGACACCAGATTAAGCTGATTGTGGTACGACACACAGAGGAGATGCTCTTCCTGCCCTATGGCACCAGCAATCTAGTGTCTCCCTTTTCACAGGTCCTCCCCAGGAGATAAGTGCAAAATGGAAACAGGTCTGAAACTCCCTGTGATCAAGACGTACCATATGGTCTCCTTTCACTCAAACCTAAGTCTAACGTCACAGCTGCGTGTTGTTCCCTTTGGAAATACCAAGTTCATTCACACGACCTGAGCTTCCAGTGTGAAATTGGAGTCTGTTGTGACACAAGACCATTAGTGTGTGAGGTATGTAGAAGAAATGTGGGCATCAAAGGGGTTTTTGCTTCCTCTCAACCTTGCATAGGAGGTACAAGGGAAAGATTAACTTCCAGATAGACTCCGTATAGTCTGAGGTGGTATAGGTCAGTAGTTTCTATCTCCAACATTTTCACCCTCTCAGAAACCAAATGGCACACTCCCACCCCAGCCAGATTTGGAACAAATAACCGTAGTGCTGAGACAGGCCAGCTCGTCTGAATCCATATAAAGTGTTAAAGCCAAGAGTTTCCATTAATAGCCACTATGTAAGTGGCACAGTACATTGACTTCATCTATAGGAACATTTTCTTCTTTTCCTTCAACCGGTAAAATTTCCAAGCAGTAAAACATTGGGGCCGAGTATAGTGTAAATATAAGCAGCAACTGGTCTTTTATACCTCCTTCAGTGGCTGAACTTGGACCGATGCACTGATTGCAGGCCTTCCACAGCTTTTGTTTTTTGCCTTTTAATCAAGTAACAGTTTTTTCCTGGCTGTGAAGATCCTAGAAATATGCCTTTCTTTTTATCCTAAAAACCATTTTCTTCCCATAATGGAAATGAAAATATATCATTCTCTCTGTTCTAAATGTTTTGGTTTCTGTTTAACTGGGTATTGCTTTGTCCTGGGAGACTGAGGAAGCACAACAGGAAGAGCTCATTTACCTTTTCTGTACTGCTCATCATTTTATACACTTCCAGTCCAATTCCCTGATTTTTTCCCTCGCAAAAGTCACTGTTTTTACAACGGGCAAGCCGAACTGAAGACATTGCCTTAGGTGAGAAAGATGCAGAGATTTGGTCACAGCATGATTACAAACACAAACCCATTCTCAGCAACTGAAATATTTTGTTTGCTGTCAACCAAGCGGTTGATGCTGATTGAGCAGGCTTTTGCATTTTGCTGCAGGAAGCTTAATTTCTTTCATCCTCTGAGACAGGATCCAGGCACATGGCAGCAGCCAAACCCTGAACAATCAGGCATCTGTGACTTTGATTCAGATTTGTAAAGATACTTATATACCTATAGATGAAAGATTAGAGGATTTTTTCTACATTTTTCTTCCCCCATCCCCAGAATCCTAACATTCCTGTGTCTGTTAAGAGAAGTTCAGCACACAAGGTCTTCTCCAAATTCTCCTGGGCATGCCACTGCATTACCTGGAGCCTTTTAAAACGTGGTCTTCCAGTCTATATTATTGATTGCTTAATTAATTACTCTAAAAGGGTTTTTTTGCTTGCAAAAGGGGTGGATGGGGTTCAACGGTACTTTGGCTTGTCTGTGCGTGCTGGATAAATTGAGATGATAAAGTATGCTGGCAAATACCACTCCAAAAAGAAATAAATTGTTGATCTTAATTGCTGACAGAGATGTCAGCTATCTCATGCAGCACAGAAAACACATGTGAGATTGCTCGGGTATATTTATCTTTATTGTTAAAACTGTTTTTTTCCTTTCTGTGCCGTAAGAACTCCTGTCTTCACTGTCAGAAAATGAAGCTTTTACAAGCATTTTTTGTTGTTGTTTTAATGTAGGCCAGCAACTAAGTACAGGATGTATATAATACTGACTGTGTCCAACACACAGGATATGTTGGCTCTTCACTCATTTGTGAGTCACATACACACCAAGAACACCTGAAGGCTATGATGACAAGCTAATCTCACTCGTTATAATACAGAACACTGACTTCTACTGAGTGCTTTCTGCATTAAGGCAATGGTTCCCTCCTGTAAGAGCGCTCAATTTGGTCTCTGTTTTATCACTACATGTCATGACAAATGTGCTGCAACCATTTTTTTCAATCACAGTATCACAGAATTCCAGGTTGGAAGGGATCTCAGGGGTCATCTGTCCAACCTTTCTTGGCAAAAGCACCATCTAGACAAGATAAAGCACCCTGTCCATCTGAATCCTAAAAGCGTCCAGTGTTGGGGGATCCACCACTTCCCTGGGGAGATTATTCCAACGGCTGATTGTTACAGGGAAAATTTTTCCTCTTATGTCCAATCGGAATCTCCCCAGGAGTAACATGTACCCATTACACCTTGTCTTTTCCATGTGACTCTTTGAAAAAGGGAGTTTCCATCTTCTCTGTAGCCACCCTTTAAGTACTGGAACATGGTGATGAGGCCTCCCCTAAGCCTTCTTTTCTCAAAGCTGAACAAACCCTGTTCTCTCAGCCTTTCCTCATACGGCAGGCTTCCCAGTCCTTTCATGATCTTTGTGGCCCTTCTCTGGACTCTCTCCAGCCTGGCCACATCTTTTTTGGATAGTGGGGTCCAAAACTGAATACAGTGTTCCATGTGTGGCCTGACAAGCACTGAGCAGAGTGGTGATGCCCTTGTTGATGCAGCCCAGCACCCCGCTGGCTTGCTTTGCCGCTGCAGCACACTATTCCCTCATATTGAGCTTGTTGTTCACCAGGAGCCCCAGGTCCCTTTCCACAGACCTGCTCTCCAGCCAGATACATCCCAGCCTGCGCTGCACTCCTGGATTATGTTACAATCTTACAGTTGTCCTTGTTGAACTCCATAAGGTTCTTGTTAGNAAAGCACCCTGTCCATCTGAATCCTAAAAGCGTCCAGTGTTGGGGGATCCACCACTTCCCTGGGGAGATTATTCCAACGGCTGATTGTTACAGGGAAAATTTTTCCTCTTATGTCCAATCGGAATCTCCCCAGGAGTAACATGTACCCATTACACCTTGTCTTTTCCATGTGACTCTTTGAAAAAGGGAGTTTCCATCTTCTCTGTAGCCACCCTTTAAGTACTGGAACATGGTGATGAGGCCTCCCCTAAGCCTTCTTTTCTCAAAGCTGAACAAACCCTGTTCTCTCAGCCTTTCCTCATACGGCAGGCTTCCCAGTCCTTTCATGATCTTTGTGGCCCTTCTCTGGACTCTCTCCAGCCTGGCCACATCTTTTTTGGATAGTGGGGTCCAAAACTGAATACAGTGTTCCATGTGTGGCCTGACAAGCACTGAGCAGAGTGGTGATGCCCTTGTTGATGCAGCCCAGCACCCCGCTGGCTTGCTTTGCCGCTGCAGCACACTATTCCCTCATATTGAGCTTGTTGTTCACCAGGACCCCCAGGTCCCTTTCCACAGACCTGCTCTCCAGCCAGATACATCCCAGCCTGCGCTGCACTCCTGGATTATGTTACAATCTTACAGTTGTCCTTGTTGAACTCCATAAGGTTCTTGTTAGCCCACTCTTCTAGCCTGTCCAGGTCTTCCTGCAGGGTGGTTCTCCCTTCTGAGTGTCCACTTCCCCATTCAGTTTGGTATCATGAACAAACTCCATCATCCAGATCACATAGGAAGATACTAAACACCGTTCGGCCCAATNACAGGGAAAATTTTTCCTCTTATGTCCAATCGGAATCTCCCCAGGAGTAACATGTACCCATTACACCTTGTCTTTTCCATGTGACTCTTTGAAAAAGGGAGTTTCCATCTTCTCTGTAGCCACCCTTTAAGTACTGGAACATGGTGATGAGGCCTCCCCTAAGCCTTCTTTTCTCAAAGCTGAACAAACCCTGTTCTCTCAGCCTTTCCTCATACGGCAGGCTTCCCAGTCCTTTCATGATCTTTGTGGCCCTTCTCTGGACTCTCTCCAGCCTGGCCACATCTTTTTTGGATAGTGGGGTCCAAAACTGAATACAGTGTTCCATGTGTGGCCTGACAAGCACTGAGCAGAGTGGTGATGCCCTTGTTGATGCAGCCCAGCACCCCGCTGGCTTGCTTTGCCGCTGCAGCACACTATTCCCTCATATTGAGCTTGTTGTTCACCAGGACCCCCAGGTCCCTTTCCACAGACCTGCTCTCCAGCCAGATACATCCCAGCCTGCGCTGCACTCCTGGATTATGTTACAATCTTACAGTTGTCCTTGTTGAACTCCATAAGGTTCTTGTTAGCCCACTCTTCTAGCCTGTCCAGGTCTTCCTGCAGGGTGGTTCTCCCTTCTGAGTGTCCACTTCCCCATTCAGTTTGGTATCATGAACAAACTCCATCATCCAGATCACATAGGAAGATACTAAACACCGTTCGGCCCAATGTGAATCCCTGGGGGACCTCACTTGTGGCAGATTGCCAGTTTGAAAAAGAGCTATTCACCACCACTCTCAGGGTGCAGCCTTTCAGCCAGTTCCCACCCACCACACAGACCTCTTGTCTACACCATAATTCATCAGTTTATCTCAGAGGAGGCTGTGGGGAAGCATACTGATTTTTTATTCTAATGGTTAACTATTTTCAGTGTTCATGTAGACATTTTCTTTCATCAAGGCTGCTTGAATGAAATATAAAACCTCTTATTCTCTATTATTGTGCAGCTGGGATCAGCTTCTGGCCAAAGTATCATCAGAAAAAAAAAGAAAAAAAGAGACAATTATTCCTATTGGTAAGATGTTTCTCATCCTAATATGAAATCATCTCAATGTAATATGAAATATTAGCTCTGGAAACTTTTAGAATTCTTCTGTGAGTAACATTGTGTAGAAATCACATCGTGAGGACAAAGTGAGGTTCTGTACCTGACTTCACTTACAGAATCCTAGAATCATAGAATGGTTTGGGTTGGAAGGGGCCTTAAAAATCATCTAGTTCCAACCTCCCTGCCATGGGCAGAGACACCTTCCACTAGACCAGGTTACTCAAAGCCCCATCCAACCTGGCCTTGAACACTTCCAGGGAGGGGGCAGCCACAACTTCTCTGGGCAACCTGTTCCAGTGTCTCACCACCCTCAGCATGAAGAATTTCTCTCTAATATCTAATCTAAATCTACCCTCTTTCAGTTTAAAACCATTAACCCTCATCCTATCACTACATGCCCTTGTAAAATGTCCTTCCCCAGCTCTCTTGTGGGCCCCTTCAGGTACTGGAAGGCTGCTTTAAGGTCTCCCTGGAGCCTTCTCTCCTCCAGGCTGAACAACCCCAACTCTCTCAGCCTGTCTTCAAAGAAGAGGTGCTCCAGCCCCCCGATCGTCTTCATGGCCCTCTTCTGGACTTGCTCCAATAGGTCCATGTCCTTCTTATGAAGGACTTGTGACTTACCTGGATTGCAACAACACTACAAGTTGCCCAATGCTCCATCTCAAATGAGAAACTGTGTTTGTGCCTCACAGCAACATCTGCCAGCTAAAACTGACACCGAGACCAACTACCCCTCTTTTGCTAGGAAGCTGTAGATTAATAATTTTGTGAGTGAAATGCTGATCTCCTCAAGTCAGGAGAAGTTATGCTGTTCACGCTGGTATCCTAAGATTTTGCCCTTCAGCTCCACAAAGTTAATGTGTGGGGAGTCTGAACAGCTAACTCCAGTCCACTATGCACTGACTCTGCTCTGACGCCTCCCCTAACCATTTTCTGTTTGCTTATTCTGTACTGTATTCTTCTGGGAACAACATAGTTGGGTATTTGATGAAGGTTCATACTTCACTCTGCACGTACTTTTGTCAAAAAAGCTTTTATTGCAATGCAAAATATCTTCTGTATACGACATCTTTCTCCCCTCCCAACCCCCTTAAATTTAATGAGTAATCCTTTCTGGGTTTGTACATTGTGAATCTTGTGTGTATGTATGAATATATATACATATCTATATATCTATCAATCTATAGATATTATATTAATACAATCATATATAAATCTGGACCTATATCATTTTATATATATACACATATCACTAGATGTATGTGTGTGTGTGCATACACATATATATACATTACATATACACTATATACACATATATGCACACACATACATATTGTATAATCATAAACATCTGTTGGTTGTCAAGGGACTTTTCTTTAACAAAATAAGTTCCATCAGTGGATTTTACTTCTGTAGTGCAATTTTACAGGAAGTTAACATTTCCACATTCAATATAAAAGAAACAATATACATTTGAAAACGTGCCATAGGATTTTTAATGAAAAAATTAGAAAAGTGCATTATTTTACAACACTACAGTAAATGATTCTTTTTTTTTTTTCTCTGTAAAGACATTGTAAAATATATACAGGGTTGCTTAGTGCATTCATTACAAAAGAAAGATGCAATCCCTTGCATAAATTACATATTGTACAGGGGTTCGCTGTCTACTTGGACTTGTAAACATTTGTGTGATACAGTTTTCATTCTTTATGTAAGCTGCAATACATCTTATTTTCATTTGACTGTTGTTGCATTCTAACTCCAGTACGGCATTCTAAGGCCATGTGTGAAGGCATCCTCTCCCATTACGGAGAAGGCCACAAAAAGAAATGAAAACAGAAGAGTCTTTAATTTGGTTCTTTGTGATCAAGTTATCACTGGTTTAACAAATCGCATCTTGATGCTTATGACCTGCTCTTTCTCCTTCGGTAGGACCAGTTCAACAACTATGTTGAAGTTAGAGGTCTGAAATGAGCAGAGAAAACAGCTTCCAGGAGGTAAATTCCCAGTGCAGTCTCCACAGCCAAGCAGCAACTCTTTCTAGATGACTGCATTCCTAATGCTCTGTGTGCTGCACAGAAAATGTATCAACCAGGGTAGAAATTTAGAGTTTTGCTCTATATCAAGCTGTTGAGGGCCTTTAGAATGCCGTCAATTACCATTGGTAAGTCCGCATATGCACATTCAAAGAAGTACAAAAATGCACCAAAAAGTGTCAAGAGATCCAAAAGAGACATAGCATCAACACACACTCACAAACACACACATACACGCACACTTCTGTCTGAGCAGGAAGGCTCAGTCTCCAAAGTAGGAATCACAATTTAATTTCAACATGTATGTGTGTTTGGAAGAAATCCAAGAATTTCCATATAAACTCCTTAGGTCCCAAATTGAACACTTTTATCCCTGTTTCTCATAGATGAACAGTTTGTTGAAGTAAGAAATTGCACCTTGAAGAGACAGTATCCACATTCTTTTGGCCTACTGGAAACAACTTTTAAGCCCCCCTCCCATTACCCATCGACCTATCCAGCTCCAAATCATTTCCTTTGCCATCATATCACTAGGATCAAAAGTTTTAGCCAATACTTCTCAATGGTAACAAACAGCCACACAAATCTTAACAAGTCAAGGGAAGAGGAGAAAGAAAACATTTATTTCTTCCACAGTTCACTCCTGACCTTGCAAAAAAACAGCAGATGGATTGTTGGTTGTATAGCATTTTATAGGAAATTTACGTTCTATAAAAGAAAGACAGATTAGGTTTGCGTTCTAAAGAATGAGCCAGTCTCTCATAATTTCTGCTTATTAGTTAGTTGTTAAAAAGGTCTGTAGTAGGCAGGACTTTCTGAAGCATATACTAGTTCTTTTTTCATACAGAGTCAACCTAAGAGCACTTACACCCAAACTAACTTTGTGTGGATTAGCCAAATTTGTTAAAGTCCAAAAGAGCAGTGCAGGAGTGGTGAAAGGAAATGATTTAATAAAGCCAACCATTAGATTAAAAGAGTCTTAAATGTGTTGTAACCTGGACATTGGGATCCCTCTGTTATGCACACAGTATACTTGTCCTCCAATATCTGAATAATATTCTTGCACTAACAATTTATACAGAAAGTATCTGTCACAATGCAAACGCAGCTCAGCAGTCAAAAAGGAGTAATCTGGCATGAGAAGATCACTAAGTGGTGTTTAACATACCAGTTGTTTTGGTCAGTGGTGACCACACCAGACTCTGCTGTACTAATCTTCCCAGCAGAATAAAAAGGGCACAGTATCAACGATGAAGAGGAATTTCCTACTGCCGCCTCTGACTGGAGTATCTCTCCATGTTGGGAACTGAAAAGATAGGCTAAAAAATAGCAATATGGCATCCATCTTTTCTGGAAAACATGTGTGATGATTGATAGTAAGGAATTCTCACGTGGAAAGGTAAGTCGCCATAGAGCAACTGGGGCTTAGATGCTGAAGAACGTGAAAAGAATGTACAATGAAGATAAAAAAAACCCACAACAACTATGCATTGTGAAAAGGATCTCACACATAAGTCTGCTCCTGTGTTGCACTTGGACAATCTAGCAACAGCTGCTAGAGCAACCAGAAGAATTTGGTCAGGTTCTGGTGGCCACGATGAATAGCTGTGAGCTGCCTCACAGATCCATTTGGATGACTGGCATGAAGAAGGTAATGAGATGTGCCCACTGATGTGTGCTGAACAAGAAACTCCAATTCACCCACGCTGTCATTCAGAAGGGGCGCTTAGAAAAAGAGCTTCAAATCAGAGAGATCAGAGAAATGTCCTAGGTACTTTAAAGGAAACATTAGAAGAAACGGGTATGGAGGAATCTGAAGGCTCTGTCACCAACATTGTCTCGGTTCCTAAGGAGAATGCTGCCCTGAGCTATTGCCGTGTGCAAGTTAGAAATCAGCCCTGTCCATCACACTCACTGAGAGGCCAGGAAGTAATCCAATCTTTTGCTCTGCCTTTTTGTAACCTTGCTCAGAGAGGTTTTGGGAGAAGGACGTGCCATAGCATCAGTGTCCTCGTCAATCCAGCTTGTGATACAGAAACTCAACTGTATCTTCCCTGTTCTCCAGGTGGTCCAGGCATGTTTGGACACATATCCAGCAACCCTTCCTCCTAGAAGCATAATGTACCCCAGACAGCACTGGGGTAGAGGCACTTCGGCCACTGCACCAAAATGGCTACCAAAACCACGCTCCATTCTGAAATACAGCCCCTTGCTCATCCATCTGCATCATCTCATCTCTCTAAGACACTACGATGGATCTTTCCTCTATAGGTGACACAAAATCAGGCCCAAAGCCTATCTCCACAAAGACATTTAAGCATGTATTTAGTTCACTGGGAAATAAGGGCCTCACTGCATATATTGGATCTAACATAAAATTCTTTCCCCAGATGCTCCCATGACCAGCTCCAGTCAATGTGCAAAGGTGATGCTTGTCAGTAGGACAGCCATGGCATGACCTCCATATCAGCAGTGATATTACCAAACAGGTCTTTTGGAAATCATTTTGTAGACTTGTGATTTCAGACTCTGGGAGGCCAAAATCATTTACACACGCTACTTCAGCTAATCTAATTAAATACTGTTATCAGATTAATTAGCCTCTTAACAATAATTTTGATTAAGGAGTTGTATACTCATGCTGTAGGGAGAGGCAGTAATAATGAATCAATGTTATCTCTCTAAAGGTCAATTTTGATCGTTTTGACATGTAGAAACTGTCCGCAGTCAATACAAAGAAGTTTCTTTGTTATATTATGACCTCCTGAACTCAGCTGGAGGAGCTTAGCATTTCCCACACAGTTCTATGGCACGCTGCTGTGCTATAGGTGCTATACAGGATGGACAAGGATACCACAATCCAAGTGTTTCTGAGCCACAGTACAGATTTGCCCCAGGCAATAGGAGCAATGGTGTAACTGATCTCTTTCAAGGGGTAGTAAAGGGAAGATGCTCTAGAAGACACAATTTTCCCTGCTTCCTGCTTGACACCAACATCAGTAATGTGGTCTCACCAATGACAATCCACTCCACCATGGTCCATCCAGCCATGGTCCATCCTTCCCACACCTCCTGCCACTCCTGCTGTTAGATGATGAGCAAACAGAGTAAACCCAGAAGACCCATGGCTCTTCCTTAATTTGAAACCATGCCACAGACCTTACCAGTGATCTACAGACATTGAGCAAACCACTGTGTCTCTTTGCCTGCTATGTCATTTGTGCTGCCCTTTCTCCTGACAGCCTTCTCCCAAACAAACACGATCCAAAATTCTCCTCACAGGCAAATGCATTGCATCCCAGCCAGGAAAGAATTGGATCTCACCCGTGCAGGTTTATGCACTTTACACTTCCTATTTGATTCCCCTCATATTGTTTTTAATCAATCTGTAGATTTATTTTGTCAGTAGTAATTAGAGTGGAACATTTCCTTCCCTAGGGTGCAGTTCTGTAGCATAACGCTTTTCATTAATAGATGAGGAGGGGAAAGTACAGAATGTGGTGATCTTGGTTCTGAACATACATCTATGAAATGGCAAGCTAATGAGTTAATGTCTGGGTGGGAAAGGGAGGAGGGAATATGGAGAAAGCCAGAGGGCTGCTGTCTGTGAAATGGATCTCTCTTCTAGCCTCAAGTATAGCGCTCTGGATACAGCAATTAGTGCAAGCTGTTCCACAGACCAGACAAACAATGAATCAAAGCCAGGCTAGCGGTATCAGAACTCATGCATGAGGAAGATGCATTATAGAGCGTAGTTTCAATTATTGTATTTGCTAGCTCCACTTGTGAATTAGCCAGCAATGATAAACGTTATCATGCTGTTGTTTGCTCTGCATTTCTCAAAGCGAACTAAAAGACAACACAGCTTGGAACTGTGAATATTAATTACCAATAAAATTGCAGCATTAACCTTTCTTTTTCCCTCCCTTCCCCCCTCCCCAATCTGTTGTTCGTGTTAACGTATGGCAGCACTCCTTACACAGTCATAAAGCAAGGTGAGGGAGGGCTCTGGGATATATATTAATTACGCTGTTCACAGAAGGAGAGACAACTGAAGGCTCCAGGTACAGTATTTCCAGCCTAAAATTAGCAGGGAGATTTTAATGACTGGATTCCACAAAGCAAAATGCAGTTGCATAAATTATACAGGTTGTCTGTTGTCTTTAGGTCTTGCTACTCTCCATTAGATTTAGGAAAATTTGTTCATGGCAAGGCCTAGTTGGAAATACTGACATTTTGTCTAGCATTAAATAAAAAAAGGCTCACATTCCAGTTTCAGTAAAGGAATATAAATCAGGACTCATTGTGTTGCACCCAAATCAGTTAGGTTACCATATCGAAAATCTACATGAGAAAAGAACAGCCTTATAGCATTTTGATTTCTCTGTAGCTTTCCAATTCACAGCAATATAAACCCACCAACTTCAGAAAATAGTCCAGCAAGAGCCAGCTCAGCAGCTGCAACATCCACCTAGGTTACGTGCAAACCCAACCATATCCATGTTCTCCAGCACGCAAGGGGAAACTTTATAGAGCTCCCAGAGTAATGGGGACACAAATGCTGAAAGTTCCTCAATTTGAAGCTTTTGTTGGGACTTCTCCCCAAAGGAATACTAATATGGGCACGTACGCGACTTGGAAATTTGTGCAAAGGACAATATGGGTTGACTGAGATCAGTCAGGGGCTTTGGAGAAGGAAAAAATTAGGAACAATGATCGAATGATTTCCAATTAAATGAAAGACTTAGGCCAGTCTGAACAAGTTTAGCTTTAGCAAAGCATCCACTGGCTTCAGACGAAGGTTCTGTCACTCCAGGCTTTAGAGAAGGAAAGAGTTTGCTTACATCCTACGGATCCCTTGCACTCAGGAGCATCAGTAAAGGAAATAGTATCACTGACATAATTTATCACAAGGACCAACACTGCTCAGGATGGGCTGGCTGAATATAATCTTGGTTTCAACGAAGACAGCAGCAAAAACCTGACTGGAGAATCAGGAACTGCAAGAATCTCCTTATCAGCAGTAATCAGTGAAACACTGTGGCGTAGACCTTGACTGAGCAGAGGACATATCCCAGACTGATTCTACCCAGGTCAAAGCACAACAGTCTTCAGTATCACCTCACGGTGGTTTCAACTGGAAATAACACTACTCCTGCTGTTGAGAACAATTTCTTTCTTTCCATCTTTCTGTTTGTCCTCCTACTTTTTTTGGTGAAAGTTCCTTTGCCATGTTCATTATCTACATCTTAAATAATTGCAAACTGTATTTTGGCAAAGGGTACCATCAGTTTTCACGGTTTTAATTCAGCCTCCGAGCCCAGATTAGCTACCATAAGTGTCCCTGAGCACCTTCCACCTGTAATCAATTACTCTGCATCCAATGTCATTACTCTATTTGTTTTGAATTTGGTGTATCATTATGATGTCTAATCCTTTTCATACGCTTTATCTTGCTGAAGTTCCCAAAATAAAGTTTGATATTAAAGTTAGATCACAGGTAGGCTGGGCGGAAAGGCAATCTTTCTTTTTCAGTTCTGTGAATATTATGCAACTCCAGTTGATGAAAGTGGCGGTGGTGTGATTCTCACTGTAATTTGTGCAATATTCCAGTCAATAACAGTCTCTTGTTGAAATATGCATTAAAAAGTACATAACATTAGTGAAATGGACACACTCCAACACATCTCTCTGGTCTGGCTTCCTCATACCGATTTCAAATGATTGTCTTAATTAGATGCTAATATTAACAGGAATATTACATAAAGCTAAATGAGGACATAAACTTCGACTGAAAGCTACTTCCACACAAGTCTCTGCCCTCTGGTCTGCACATGCCAAATCATTGTGGAACATTTTCATTCTCCATCTTGGTTCCACTGACTGCTCTTTTTTAAGGTTTTAGCAACAAATGATGTTTTTTTTTCCTGTAACAAAAGCTTTCAAATCTGTCAGAGAAAATAAGAAATAACTTTGCTCAGGTGTGGTTCGCAATAATATTTATTACTGCCCTGGCATTTCTTCAGTTGAAGCACTAGCAAACTAATGAGACAATCTACAATATCGTAGATAAACTTGGTCACTTTTCTCTTTTCTTTTTTTTTTTTTATAACGTTGCTGATTTTGTCCTCTTGAGCTGTTACAGAGGAGTGCAAAGAGAAGTATACTTCTCCATTTATCAACAATCAAGAAGCTATTTTGGGACCCTTGAAGTGACATCCAAAAACCCCTTCCAGAGCTGTCCCATTACAGTCATCCCTGTAAAGCTTACATATGTACAGAGTTCTGGCAAAGCAGCCCCAGTTAGATCAGTCAGGATCTTCCTCATGCAGTAATGGAGACCAAGCAGAGAGTTGCGCCTGCATTGTTCTATTAAGTTTCCTCTTTCGTTTCCATATCACAGCATGCTCAGTCAAAGCTATTTTGGTGCTTCACTGATCAAACTGATTTTTCCCTTTGATGATAATATGAAATATGATAGGATAATAGGGTTGTTATATAATCAAAGTCGACAGCAGGGAGCTAAATTTGTGTTGTTTTGATGAAGAGTACATTAGTGTGACATAAATAGACTAATCTGATTTATTATTATTATTTCTAATGCTTAATAACAGGGAAGGGTAGGGGAAATGAGACTCTGGGGAATGAGAGTGCATCACAAAGTGATAGCAGACGTCTGTGTGCTACAGAAACACAGGTTAGGTATTTTGGATATTAGAATGTCTTGTCATAAGCAGCACCACTACTACCTGCTTCTAACTGCATTTCAAAAGTGTGAGTGGCAAGCAAGAGAGGTTGAACTGAAAGAAATAATGGCTTTAGTGGAATAAAACTAATAATGTACCAGAGAAAGTATTCTGTGAAAAGCAGTGTCATGGGAAGAAAACCAGCATTCACATAGGGCAATAAGAAGTCAGAGACAGAGCAGACAAAAACCAGCTCACCTTTCACTGACTGATTTTTCATGTCTAACTGAAAAGCTAGGATTAACCTTGGACACAAGCTTCCCTTTCACGATACTGTCTGTTCCAGTTCCAGACAGCCCAACACATTCACACATCAGTCAGGAAGCATAAAAACAACGAGAGAGAGGCATATTTTGCCTGGTGTACCGATTTGTACACACGAGAGTTCTTGTATCTGTGGCTGCTCACAAAGCAAAGCCCTGCAAGAGCTCATGCAAATCTCTGAATGCGTGCAGGCTTGCAAAGAAAATATCTTGCCACTTTAAAATCTTGTGTGTAACAAAAATACAGATTGGAAAGAATTGCGAGCTCTTCAGGGAGAAAATAAAAAGAAATGAACATATTTTAAAATCCTAAGGAATGCAGATAATGTTATAGCAAAACACTCCCCCAAATACATACTCATCACAGCTTTTAGACTTAAAAGTATTACTATGGACACCTACTCTGGCTCCTTCGTATCAACATACATAGATTTCTTCAACCACATCCATAAACTTGAAGTAAGCTAAAGCAGAGCTTTTACAAAGCCATTCAGTTTTAATGCAAAGACTCTAAGTGGCAGATAACCCATGGCATGTTGAGGTAAGATGTTCCCCTGGTTAAATACCTCATGTATTAAAATTTACTCTGCATTTATGGTTCTAGAAGGAAGATTTAGTAACAAACCAGCTGGAGTATGTAACAGCCTTGAACTTCCGGAGTTCAACATGATTTATGCAACATTTACAGATTATTTTTATATGCAGCAGAAATAGATTTTTCCTCTTTTCTTAAAGGAAAAAAAAAGGAAAATGCTAATCAATGTTTTATATGATGTAATATTTTTTCACAAAACTGTTCAAAATTTTTGCTAAAAGTCCTTTTACAAAAGTTCTCCTTTGCTAGGCTGACAGAACTTCACTAGAGATCTGCACAACCCCAAACTTTTCCTGCTTTCCTCCAGTGTCAAATATACCCAGCAGTTGTACGTGACATAGATGTGTATATTCCAGACATACTTTGTCTTATCTCCTTAGCAGGAAAAGAAAACTGCATTTATTTGCACTTCTGGGATGCCATAAGCATGGAGTACGAAAGGGAACAGACAGCACTGTGAACCCTGTGGGCCACCCTCATGGAAACCATCTTCTAGGTGGCAATCACTGTGGTTTAACACATCCTGAAACTGCTTTCCTGGGTACGCTTGCTTCAATACTTCTGCCACCAGCATTTGCCTTAGGACATGGAGCACACCCATTAGCAGCAGCACATCATTAATGTGTCCAGCATGCTCCTCTACTGTGCTGAGGGATGTTATCCCCACATGCTAGGCTGAAAAAGTCAATCCTCATCAAGAATCCTAAGTTATTTCTTCACTAATCTTAATGGAGGTTTTCATGCCACAGTAATTTATAATCCCAAAGGAAGCTGCATAGGGGAGTCAAAGTCATGGATACTTGCTTTTCATTTACTTGTTGAAACACAGATATGGAAATTAGGAGAACATGAACGTATTTGATATAGCTAATAATTTAAAGCCAGGGAGAAGAGAACAGAGGAGGAATTACATTCCTTATTTCTCCTTATTAATGTTTTTTATAGATGCCTCTTTGAAAGGATATCAACATCCATCAGCACACAGAGCTCAGAGCTGGGGCTCATACAAAAAAACCACTATCCAGGTTAAGAGAAAAAAAAAGGATTATTGCTTTTACACTGAGAGCACAAAATGGTAGAATCAGCAGGAGGTGATTTAGTGCCAAAGAGAGATAGGTTTTGTACGGCGACTTAACACGGAAGGTGATTTAAAAGATAGGATTAAATCAAAGACAAAGGTGCAGGTTTACAAAACTCCCAGTCCTACCCCTGTCAAATCAAAGACAAATCTCCCAAAAGTGCTAAATCCAGTGTAATCATTGCAAATTCCTATTGTCTCAAAAGGGAGCTGGATTAGGCCTCTAATTTGGTTCTGTAAAGTCTGTTTGGTCCCAACGAACAGCCAAGAGATGGACAATCTCCAAGGAACAGCTCTACGACATGGTCTCAACATCCTCCACTACAACTTGCCAACGCAACCACTCCCAATGTTACTCTCCAAACACTGGAGTAAAACCGCTTTTGCCCATTACTGCTAAATGCATTTTGCCTTTCTGCCTAGCAAAAAAGGAATATCACATCTAATCTCACAAGTTCCCAGTGAGCCAAACACAAGATACTGTCCCTTGAATTCTTCCTGAGACCAACAAAGGCTTTCCATTATTTACAAATCAAAAGCATTTAGAGACAATCATCTTTATTTTAAAACAAGGAATGCCCTGTCACTATTATATAAGAAAAAATATACATCCACCTATTTATACCCATCCTAATCCAAGCATTCCAAAAAATATAATTCATATTCATGCAGGTAATCGCTGCACAAAATAATAATAATAATAATAATAATAATAATAATAATAATAATAATAATAATATAAATAAAATAAAAATAACAAAATACACTCTTTAGTTCCAACAATTCTCCAATTTCTCTTAAAAATTCCACTTGCAAATTGTTGGAATGGCTGTAAATTATTAAAGTAAATATTGTTAACTCAATAGGATTAATTGCTTTTGATTATTAATTCCATTGATAGTTTTTCTGGTGTTTTTATTATGCATACCAGTTTTACAAAGTGCATGCTTTATTTTATTTTTTTTTTAATTTTGAACTGGCAAGCTAAAATGATCCATCTTTTCCTGCCTTTTTTTAATGTTAATACAATCTAAAATCTAGCATTAAAAAATTTATCATGATACACCTGGTATATTGACTGCTTATGGCGCATGCTTGTCTTGGCAAAAAAACAAAACAAATCGGCTCCCCTCCCACCCTCCCCATTCCTTTTGGAAGCAATCTAAAAGTTAAAAGCAGGCTGGAACACAATTGCTTCAAGGGAAAAAAAATAATACCTGATGCTTTAATTTTTGTCACATGGCACTAGTTGTGGAATTGCACGCACGCACACACGCACACACACCCAACCCGCACACAAGCACGCACGCACGCTGCAACCTGCTCGTGAGGAAAATAGTTTATTAGGTCAGGAGTGCCAGCGGCACATGAAGGCTCCCAGCTGTGTGTGCAACTTTGGATTTGGTACCCACTTCATGTCACCTTGAATCCTCCGACATCCACCGAGGGGGTAATGTAAGGCATACTTTGCTGGAACAGTAATAATCCATGCTTCATGCTCAAGAGCTGAGTCTCAGAGGAGGACTGGCTTTCTCTACTCCCTTTGGCCTCGCTCCGTCTCACTCAAGGAACAAAAAACCCAAAACAACAGAGAAGAATTGGGGAAAACAAGGAAAGCAAAAGAAGACAAATCCCTTTAAATGGACTTTCGCCTTTTCATCAGCCTGTGGTTATCTGTAAAGCTGTGCAACCCAGGTGAGATGGAGCTGACAGGAGATGGGAAAAGGCTGTTTTTTAATGTGCTTGGCGAGATCTCCTCTATCTTGTAAGAAATGGAGTGAAAGTACTGGGGGTTCAGCTTTGAGCTGAACGAATTTTGGTGGGACACCACCCGGCTGGTGTACTCGTGGGACCTGTAACACATGCAGGAACAAACTGACTGAAGGTCTGTTACTTCGGCCTTGTACTGTGGCCGACCATGCTGGGAGTCCTCTTGGATGTGGATAATCATGCTGTTGCGGTTCCCTGCCAGGGACGCCCGTTCCTCGGCATCCCGCCTCTCGTCCTCGCTGTTCATGGTTAAGAACCTGAGAACAACCAGATTTAGAAATGCCCCAATGACTGTCAACCCCACTAGAATGTACATAAAGCTAAAAGCCACGTAGAGAGGCTTCTTTTGAAGGGCCCCTTTGGTCTGCAGGGCCACATAGTCTCCAAACCCTATCGTAGTCAATGTTATAAAGCAGTAATAGTAAGCGTGGAAAAAGCTCCATTCCTCGTACTGGGAAAAGGCTGCTGCTCCAATGCAGAGTGTTCCCATGCAGGAGAAGAAACCCACAGTGACCATGTTTTCCATGGAGACCTCGGTGCTCCTCATCCCACAGCACTTTTTGATGCGTTTCAAGAGGTACTTGACAAAGGTGTTCATGCGCTCGCCCAAGCTCTGGAACATGACGAGTGTCAGTGGAATACCCAGGACCGCATAGAACATGCAAAAGGCCTTCCCTGCGTCCGTCCCTGGGGCAGCATGTCCATAACCTGGGAAGGGGAATGAAAAGACAGGACAGTCAGCAAGGCAGGTGATGACCACAACTCCCCCTTCATGCAAGCCACATGAATTGCAGAGACTCTGATGCCGCAGTCAGATCCAAAGCCACAGGAATACTGCAGTCACACAATCTTCCTATCTCCTCGCCCACGTCCTGTATCGGAAGCAAGTACGACACGGAACAACAATGTTGTACACACAGGAGTGAGGAAGATGAAAGAGTGGGCAATTCATCCTACCTCAAATAACTGTGCAGTCTCATAAACAAGATTATATTGCATTCATTTGCTAAAGAAATTTCACATCAATCCTGTATCACATGCAATAGTGGAAACTTTGGAAATAGGTTGACTTGTCCACAGTACTTTTCAGAGGAGCTGGTGTTGCCCTGTCCCAAAACCAGAGCACACGGGTGGTATCCAAATTCTTTCTTCTAGCGGCATGGATTTAACACCCACAGACCCACTGACTAAAGAATTTCCTTTCCAAACTCTTCCATACTGAACAAACCTTTCTCCTAGACACCCTACGAAAGCCACTCACTGCTGGAACATCACAGGACTTTAGCGGTTCGATGCCTGCTTTATCTTTAATTATTGAAGAATAAACAACTTAGCGGCTTGTTTTATAGTTTTAGAGCTTTCACAGCTAGCCTGTGAAAGGATATTAAACTAATCCAGGACAGAGGATGCAGCATCTTTCACAGCATAGTTTACAGACAGTAAAATCATGGCTAAACCTCTATTCCAAATTAAACCATAAGGGGGG
>VZSC01006616.1:102877-124915 GCA_013398225.1 Steatornis caripensis
GGGTCTGTTTTGAAATTATAATTTCACTTTTTCACAGCACAATGCTTTAAAAATCTGTATTTCTTACAGCTAAGATTCTAAGTGACAGTACCAAAGTCTCCAAAATGGGATGGCTGGGCCTCATCTGGCCATGGTGCACATTGACCACATGGGTACCACTACCGAAATTCTCCTTGAAGTCAATGAATAGAAACACACACTTCCCAAGTACAGTTTATTTCATCTACACCTACGTGTCTAAAACAGGTCAATGAGTTATTCTCAGGAGACATCTATTTCTCTACAGTCATAATAGAAATCTCAGGACAGAACGCAGTTCAAGATTAGTATACCTGAGTTTTGGTATCTACATGTGTGCTAGGTGTCCAAGCTCCCATTACAGTCAACAAAGATTTAATGAAAATAGTCAGTAGTGAGTTATTTAACTGACCATCCCAAGTCTACTTTATGGGGAGATGAAATTACAGTACTGACTGTTCCATTGATTGTATTCATTAGGTCCTCATTAGACTGACTAGATTCTGTTGACTGCAGAAGAATGTAGACACCTACTGCACAGGTAGACAACTACATGCAAACAGCCGAATGCAGGCATCTTAATCATGAGTAGAGGTCCACCTTCAGTGACTAGCTCCAGTGTAGGTGCCTGCATTGTAGACACTGAGGGTTTAAGTCAGCTTTCCAGAAAGAGGCATCTAGCATCATTTGAGACCTCTGAGATATCAGGATATCCATAGAGGGCTGGCAGATGAAACACAGGACATAAAGCAGACCCACACTCTTACAGATCAGAAGCTGGAAGCCAGACAGCACCTGAGATACTACTGAGGCAGACCAGAAGAGCACGGCCATTCTCTGTAGACCATTCCTGTTCTACTTCCTCAGCCCTGCCCGTCACCTTTAGACTCAGATTATGGACCTGCTGCTCTGAATTTGTCTAAATGTGTTGACACTGCGCACTGCCCCAACCTACTGTGGCAACAGATTCCAGAAGCTCACTATCTATCTATCTGCTGTGTAAAAAATTATCTCATAATTTCAAGCAGATCTCCTTGTTTCAGCTAGAGCCCATTAGCTCTAGTATTAAAGTTCTACATCTACCTTATCCATCAACTGCACGACTTCAGCTGAACTCAGCTTTACCTCTGCCCTCTGTTATCTCCTGTTTGAACTAGAGCCACAGCCTTTTTAGCTCATATAGCAGAAATCACATTCCCTTGATCATTTCAATGTCCTTCTCTGGACCTTCTATAGCTCTACCACAGCATTTTTGAGGTACACAGACCAGAACACTGCATAGCCTTCAGGATGCGGGTGCAACACAGAGTCTGCAGTTTCACTAAAACAAAAATATGAACACCAGACAACCTTCAAAATGAAAAGCAACAGTGGACAGGAAAATAACATGAGAAAACCGGCAAGAATGCCCTCCAAAAAGCAACAGGTATTTCCTTAGCTCGGTTACTAGTTGTTGGCAGATGGATGGGATGCAAAATCCAATTTACAAAAGAAGCACATAAATCAAAATAGGAAGTTCTTTTCAGGTTACAAAACAAAGAGAGTCACCCATTATATTGGGCCAGGTAGCCTGTTCATCATAAAAGGCAGATTCCAAATTACCTGGAAAGGGAAGTGTCTTCAATAGATTAATGCTCGGTTTGTTCCACCTGAGTGTCCCTCAATATAGGCTATAATTGCTTCTCATTACTAAGATCAGCTTTTGAACTACAGGGGTGTTAATTAAACCAGGGATATCTTCCTATTTGATAGCTTTAGTTACAGTTGATAAAGAGAAGGAAAGCTTCAGAAAATGTGATTTTCCAGATGGTTGCAGAGATAGCAGTTGGTGGAAACAGCTTTCACTTCGGGTTCTAAAGACAACGGTTGGGGTGAAAAAAAGATTTATTTTGATATCACTATATCCCTTTCACTAAAGACACCCACAGAGACTTTTTACGGAGATTATAAAACATTAATATTATATGCTCACATACTATCTCACAATTGAATTTCTAAGATTTACCACCGACTTTGTAATTAACTTAGGACTCAGAGCTCTCCTGTAAGATAGGAATATATCCACATCCCTGTTTTACAGATAGGAAAGCACAGACACTGGCAGGCTATAATTTCTCTCCAATTCACTGAGGTAGACAGAATATCCAGAAATTCTGATTTCTATTCTGCCCCATGTCATACTCACTTTCCACAATATCAGATAAATGTCTTTTACTGTATTTTCACCATGCAGCTGGGGTAAAGAAAAAACTTTAATCATGAAGCTGGAAGAAGTCTTTACAAATAGATTCATGTACAGAGGATCAGAGTCATATATTTCGCCAGTACAACATGGCTTTAAAGAATAGGCACCTTAGTTACTGCCTTCAGCACTCTGAAATGAGCAGTTTCAAAATACACCAAAGAAAGACTTAACTCTCCATTACGTTAGCATTACAGAATGTGTCCAGCAATACACAGAGCAATGCATGAAAAGCAAACTCCAGCAGTGCATGTTCTCTGAAATTCAGTAAATCTCAAATTTAAAACAAACCACTGTCTTCTTAACTGCCTCTGGGAAAAATGAGAAGGTCAGCAATTGCCAGAAGAAGAGGGGCACAGAGGATCATTAACGCCAGGAAATAGGCCTTCACAGTGCACAAGGTCAGTCTCCAAGTAGTTCGGATTTAGTGTCAAGTAAAGGCAGAAGCAGAAGCAACTGCCTTGGTAGAGATCTCAGCTACCAAAATCCAGCCTAACTTCCTCTACATGAATGCCCCTGCCCTTTGCCTGAGTATAAAGAGATGACTCCATGTGAACCACAAGAAACACGAGGCTTAAAGAGAAATAGAAACATTAAGCACAACATTGGTATTTCTCATGCTTCTGCGGTGAAGAAGAAAGACCAATCAGAAGACCTTAAAATTAGGTATAGCGAATACATCCCCTAACAAGCCATAGGACTGAGATAACAGTGAGAAAGGTAAAGATGGAGCTTTACATTGGACCACACCCAGGTAAATACTACCTATACTACTCTAGCATACTAATCAGTTTGCTGAAGTCCTACAATACAGCAATATGACCACAGCAAGCAGGTTTGTCTGATAGTTAATGAGATATAATTTGAATGTTCAAGGACAGTCTAAGTAACTTTCACCTTGTTTGGAAGTGATGTCATTAGTACTCTCTCTCTCCTTTATAATACTTCCCAGATGCTTAGGCTTTCAAGACAGAGCTCATTTGGGTTGGCACCAAGAAGAGTAGCTTGGCATGAAGAAACGTCATGTCTCAGAGTGTTACTTCAATTCTGGACTGCACCAGATGCACTGCAAAAGCCATCTCCTCCCAGTTATGGAAGGGCTGGGCTATAGGCATCAAGCAGAACTGCAGGAAGGTTTAGGCAGGGAAGGCAAAGTGTCAGACCATAAGGGCTGACACCAAATGAACGCTCTGGTTAGGTCTTCCCTGCTTTTGATTTTTCCAGGCCTTGCCTGTTCTCTGGTGGAAAACTCTCAAAGACCGTGTGCATCTATAAGCAATTCTAGAAAGAAAGGAAATAGTATTTTCTTGTTTGCCAGAGTGTAGCTGTGAAAGTCTGGGGGAAACTCAGTCAGCCGCCTTCAAAGCTTATTTTTCCATGGTGCCTTTCAGCTGAGACACAAAGAGAAACTCCTCATTACAGTCTACGTGAGGTCCATTTAGGAGGACAACCCAAATATCTTTCTCTTGCTTCTAAAGCAACACTGTGCTGGGGTACCAGGCCACAACCGTAGCATGAAGTGGAACACAGTGCACATCTACCCCGAATCCAACAGCGACCACAAGCAGATGGCTGGGGAAGCGTATAGGAATGATATAATCATATGTGACATTTCCCCTAAGTATTTATGTATCCAGCTTCATCATTTGGAGATCAGAGATTTCCTAAGCTAGATATGATTTCACTAGTTCTAGTAACTCACAATGGATTTCTCTTCCATGAGCTTGCGCGTTGTCCCTTAAATGTGTATAAAGTTTTAGGAGCTGCAACATCCCCTGGCAAGAAGGCCCACAGATCAACCATGTGTTCTTTAAAATAATCACCACCGCTTCTTTACTTCTCTCCCATTACTATCATCTGATGTCTCCACCTCCTCTGTGGAAGAGACGAGGAACAATCATTCCCTATTCCCCTTCTTTGTGTCGCTCATGATTTTATAGACATTTTATCAACAAAAATGCCATGCCTGCATTCAGGCCCTAAGCAAGTATCTCTGACACCGCATAGCGTCATGTGAACAGACCAGCTTGCTTAGATCTACATCACNTTCTTTAAAATAATCACCACCGCTTCTTCACTTCTCTCCCATTACTATCATCTGATGTCTCCTCCTCCTCTGTGGAAGAGACGAGGAACAATCATTCCCTATTCCCCTTCTTTGTGTCGCTCATGATTTTATAGACATTTTATCAACAAAAATGCCATGCCTGCATTCAGGCCCTAAGCAAGTATCTCTGACACCGCATAGCGTCATGTGAACAGACCAGCTTGCTTAGATCTACATCACTGATCTTTGCACCACGCTCAGCTGCAGGGTATAGACAGGCCCGTAACGTCTGTATTGTCCTCCAACACAAATTGTCTTGAATAACACTTTCCTTCTGGGGCAAAGAGTCTCAATAAACAATTTCATGCTATTGCAATGATGCAGACTGCCCAGAATAAGTAAATCCATAACAAAAATAAAACATTATGGGAAAAAAAACCTGAATACTTTCAGTGTGCTGCATCTACATAGTAACCACCTCCAACACTGCAAGGCGATATCTACTCCGGCAAATTAAACTGGGACAAGGGATGGATTCCACCACTAATACAAGATTGTCTACAGTCTTGAATCATTAGCACAGTTCCCGTCCTGGTTTTACCCTAGACCAATCAGCACTGTCCCAGGTAAAGTCCATGCCTGGTCCGCCCACAGAGGTTAACACTGGTCAGGAACCACTGCAGCGAAGCACCACTCTGGGGCAGTACGTGTGTTTAGCTGTTACTGGCATTCTCCATGCCATCTCTGCTGGCCTCCGTGTCTTAGAAAACACAGGTCCTGCTCTACTTAGTAGCACAGACGGAGCCTGTGTGGTGCAAAGCAAAGGGTGTTTTTCTACGCTGGGGTCTGTCAGAGATTGGGAGAGGTTTGTCTCTAGATGTGCATTGGTACCCAGCCAAATACACGGTCAGTGTTAAAAAATAAAAATTAAACGTGGCAATGGTAAGTTATTTATAGGTTGCGTTCAGGCCAGTGTGTAGCTGCAGAGTGGCTAAGCCTCGTTCACATTCACATTCAATGTACAACAGGTTTTAGATGTCTTGAACCTTGAAGCAACACTATGCCTTATTCATGAGGGACACTTTATTTCTCACAGGAGTAGGTTTCTCCTCTCATTCATCTACACATCATTCATCCCTGTGACGGACATTTGGGTCTGGTTGCCTGTGACAACAGCCTCCGGAAAGAAATGAACTACTCCATCCCCGTGACTCAAACCTTTCTTACTCATGCTGGCAGAAGCCCTGGCTGTGAGATAATGAAAAGAGGATAATGGCACCTGTTACTCAGATGGGCAAGCATAATTCAGATTAAAACATCTTCCTGATGTCACACACTTCACTTCAGAGGTTCATCTACGTCAGAGAAACTGCCACAAAGAACAGACTGGCTGTCCGCTGGATTTGCTGCTCGTGCTTTCAGCAAGGAGAAGAAACAACGTGGCCTTTGTGGTGCAGATGAAAGATGTTTCAGTAGGGATCAGAGAGATACTTCGTCTAACTAACTGGTAGTAAGTCATTCACCAGGACAAAGGCATTCTCCTGTTAGGAAATCGAGAGCACATCACTGACGCTATTGGACCTGGATGAAAGCTGCTGTGTAACTACAACAGCCTCCCAGCACACAAGCACTGCTGACTGCTCCCTCTTCTTTCTCCCAGATGCCTAGGCTCTCCCTGAATCCTACTGCCTTTCTCCCCAAACATCTCTAGGACTCCCTTTTTCTTTCATTCCCTTGCTAGTCAATCTCACTGCAGCAAATCAGCTGTATAATCTCTCTTACTTTACACAGCTTCCCCTTCCATCCTCAAAGACATCCTTTCCTTCCATGCTCAAAAGACAGTCTCTAATGTCAGGTCAAAGCGTGGCACAGGGCTCCCTGAAGGAACACACAGCAATATGGGCTGATTATCCCTTGTTACGAAGACACGGATGTTGTGCGAGAGAAGGAAGGATGTGCCAATCCCCAGATGCAACCTCAAATCCAAAATCCCTGAGCAAGGTCGGCACAGACTCTCATCTCGGCTTACCCCTGCTCTGTGATAACTGCTTCCATGCCCTGACTGCAGAGATAAGGCCACGTCACCTTGGAAATTACAGTCATCACTTTGCATCATATCAAGAACTGCAGAAGACCTCCTGTTCTGGGCAGCAGGGACACAGCAGGCTTCTCTCACTTTATTGTTCCCACCACCAGCACAGACATCTCTTCTTGATCTTGGATACAAACAGGGAAAACAGCTTCAAAAGCAGCTCTGACCAGGCACACACATATGAACATGCAGTGTCCAGCAAGGAAATGAGGAAAAGAAGAAATGGCTTCTCTCTGTGATCTGTTAAGCGGCAGGCGAAGGCACAGCCCATGACGGTCTTTCTCGTGGACGGGAGGCCAGCCCGGACCTGTGCGTGTCTCGAGTCAGGACAGGCAACTGCCTCGGCCTCAGAGGTTACCCCTGGCACAGGGATTTCTGTAAGCCCACTAGGCACGCTGAATCTCCCGCCTGAAAGCAAACATGGTGTATGACAGACCAGCAGCAGAGCTCAAGGTTTCATCCAAAATGACTTACAAGAAAATTGCTGCTAAGTCAGCTGTCGTGGTTTTAACTCGGTCATCTGCCAAACACCACGCAGCCGCTTGCTCATCCTCCCCCACCCCAGGGGATCAGGGAGAGAGTTGGAGGGGGCAAAGGTAAGGAGACTCGTAGGTTCAGAGAAAAACAATTTCATAGTTGAAATAAAATTAAAATAAAAATAATAGTAATAATAGGATATACAAATGACTGATGCACAACACAATTGCTGACTACTCACTGACCGATGCCCAGCCCATTCCCAGCTAGCAATCCCAAGGGAGGAGAGAAAATCCCAAAACTGCAATCCCAGAAGAAACAGAGCAAGCTTCCTGGTCAACCCTCATCTATATACTGAGCATGACGTTGCAGGATATGGAATATTCCATTGGCCAGTTTGGGTCTGTTGCTCTGGCTATGCTCCCTCCCAGCTTCTTATGCACCTGCATGCTAGCAAGACATGGGACGTTGAAAAGTCCTTGATTTCTTAGCAACAACTAAAACCATCAATGTATTATCAACGTTCTTCTCATACCAAATCCCATACTGAATCCAAAACACAGCACTAATCTAGCTACTAAGAAGATAAATTAGCTCTATCCCAGCCAAAACCAGGACACAGCACAATGCCAGCTTCCATGCCTCTCGCCCCTCCACCACATTTCCTCACTCCCTCCATCACTCTGGTCTGCAGCCATCACACAATACCTCCTGCCTTATGAAACCTGAACCTCCTGCTCTGGAGCATTACTGATAGAAATTTTTTCCTATAGCTTCTCTTCCAGCTGCACTAAGTTGCAGTAAATACCAGCATGGCAAATGCTTTGCATTGCCCAAACTGCCTATTGGCATCAATTTCCTCCCCTGAGAGTTAACAGATGTTGTTAAACTATGTCCCATTGGAAAATACAACCATAGGAAAACTACTATATCAAGTGTGCTTGGGCAAATGCTTAAGAACACAGCCCCAAACTCTTACAGCCATGATGGAGCAAGAACTGAGGCTATCAGCTGTGAAGGCCTTCTGGGTAGTCCTCCTGCGGGTCCAGCTTGGGAAAACAAGCTACCTTAAATGATCACAGAATCACGGAATGGTAGGGGTTGGAAGGGACCTCTGGAGATCATCCAGTCCAACTCCACTGCCAAAGCAGGTTCCACTAGAACAGATTGCACAGGAACGTACCCAGGCAGGTTTTGAATCTCTCCAGAGAAGGAGACTCCGCAGGTTCTTCGGGCAGCCTGTGCCAGGGCTCTGGCACACTCACAGTAAAGAAGTTCTTCCTCATGCTCAGGCGGAACTGCCTGTGCTCCAGTTTGTGCCCATTGCCCCTTGTCCTCTCACTGGGCACCACTGAGAAGACTCTGGTCCCGTCCTCTTGACACCTGCCCTTTAGATATTGATAAGCATTGATCAGATCCCCTCTGAGTCTTCTCTTCTCCAGGCTGAACAGACACAGGGCTCTCAGCCTTTCCTCATCAGAGAGATGCTTCAGTCCTGTCGTCATCTTTGTAGCCCTCCGCTGGGCTCTCTCCAGTCGTTCCCTGTCTCTCTTGAACTGGGGAGCCCAGAACTGGACCCAGCACTCCAGATGTGGCCTCAGCAGGGCAGAGTAGAGGGGGAGGATCACCTCCCTGGACCTGACGGCCACATTCTTCTTAATGCACCCCAGGATACCATTGGCCTTCTTGGCCACAAGGGCCACATTGCTGGCACACAGTGAGCCTGTTGTCCACCAGCACTCCCAAGTCCTCCACAGAGCTGTTCTCCAGCAGGTTGACTCCCAACCTGTAGTGGTGCATGGGGTTGTTCCTCCCCAGGTGCAGGAACCTACACTTGCCCTTGTTGAACTTCATCAGGTTCCTCTCCGCCCAACTCTCCAGCCTGTCCAGGTCACGCTGAATGGCAGCACAGCCTTGTGGTGTATCAGTCGCTCCCCCCAGCTTTGTATCATCAGCAAACTTGCTGAGGGTATGCTCTGTCGCTTCACCCACGTTGCTGATGAATATGTTGAACAGGGCTGGACCCAGCACTGACCCCCGGGGAACATCACTCGCTAGTCACAGGCCTCCAACTAGACTGTGCCACTGATCACAACCCGCTGAGCTCTGCCATTCAGCCAGTTCTCGACCACCTCACTGTCCACTCATCTAACCCACACTTCCTAAGTTTACCTGTGAGATTGTTGTGGGAGACGGTGTCAAAAGCCTTGATGAAGTCAAGGTAGACAACATCCAGTGCTCTCCCCTCATCTACCTAGGTAGTCATGCCATCATAGAAGGCTATCAGACTGGTCAAGCATGATAGGCAGAATTTAATTTTGTGAAACAGTTATTGCACTGCTGTCCTCATTTCTGATTCAGGGTAAGACTTAGGACTTCAGGTTTGGACAGTTTCATTTCAGGATCACATGCAATACACTTAGGCATTCCCCATAAGATGTTGACCCTCTTGAGAAGACTTCTCTTAGATTCTTAGAGGATCAAGCTAAATAATGTGTCCCAGTCCCAGTAAGGCTCTCAGTAAGGTCACCTCCATGGGACATGTTGGAGAACTGTGTTTCAGAGGCCCTCAAACTGCTTAGTTTGGGCTTTCCTCCTCCTTCCCTGCCCCAACTCCACCACCAGCACATACATGGTGTGGTCTTTCCTCTGTGTTGTTGGAGGCCTGCCTGGGATGGTGAGGGGACAAACCATTGTGGCACAGTAGTTGGAAGTGCTGCTCATTCAGTTGCGTGCCCACCTGAGGCGTGTACCCAGGTAGTTTCCACCCTCCCTGCAGCTGGAGAGACCTGAGGGCTTCTCTGCTTCACCTGGAAAAGATCTTGTATTCTTCCCGAACTTATACCCCAACAGGACACAACTCCTCTGTTTTGAGAGATACTGGTTCTGCCTAACAGGGAAGCACAGATTTGGTCACAGTATTTGGCCCTTACAGATACCCACCGGGTTAATGCATGAAGGAATAGGCTTACAAGTTTAAATCAAGCCATAAGAAACTCTTTAAATAGTTCCGGGTTTATTCTCATTTCTTGATAAGGATGAGTCACCTGTATCTATTTCTCTGCCCATCTGTTTTCCCTCCCCAATGGCTTTGAAGTTGCTCACCAATTTCCACCACTTAGAAGAAGCTGTAATGTGAACTTGATAGTAACGTGCTCTGATGGGCCTGCCATCTGGTCAATCTGTGAATACACATAAAAGGGCCAAAAAATCAGCACGCACATAGTGCAGACTCAGCTGCAATGTGATCAGGTCTTTCTCTGGCCAGTTACAGGAAAGAAACCAGAGCTGGACAACCTGCAAGGTGGAGTGAGACATAGGGGCATAGAAGAGAACTGCAGGAGCAGGATGTTTCTGTTATCTTATAAGACAGCCTGTGATGGAATACCTATCTGCCTGTGAGGATGAGAATGCAGAGCAGGGTTCAAGACAACTAGGGGATGTTTTGGAGTTCACAGGAAACCGAGCTTGACTACTACTGCCACTCAAGAAACGACTTGTTTCTAGCAAAAGACAAAACGTAAAAAATACTGCTTTAAAAAAACAAAATATTTGAGAGATCTGCATTTGTGATTTTTGTTCTTTTTTTTTCTTTTGCACATGAATCTTTCTCATTTTTTCTGCATAAAATTTATACTATAAAGGGGTTTACTAAAAAAGTAAATGAGGGAAAGTGGGCATTTTAAAATGGCCACATGATACCACTGACAATCTTCCTGCTGATCTATATGACACAGAAGACATGATTATCTCAAACCTCCTCTTGTTGGCTTAGACACCCTCTACTTTTACTGCTTAGATAAGAGATGTCTGCAATCACTGGCAATTCTTTTAGATAAGATGACAGAGCATCCAAGGTAATTGCCACCTGGTGTACCACACCGCTGGAAGTCAAGGATGCCAACACTTGCCAGTTATTTTTTTCCAGACATGACAACATTATCTCTACTCATCTCTGCGACTTTCTCTGCTCAGAAAAGAGGCTATGAAGAGTGAAGAGGTTCGTCTCCATCTCTGTGAGGAGACTAGCACTGAAAACAGCAGTGATTTGGGCCATGCTTTTGGTATACCATTTCCCAAGTCCTCTCAAAACCAGCAGCAGCTGCTTTCTGGATTTCCAGCTGGGCAGTAGTTGACAGTTCTCTGGACTGCAGCTGAGCCTGGCCACCTTTCTAAAGAAATCAACAGCGGTACAAATCGGCAGCCAGGCACATCACCAGGAGAGCGTGTGTGCATCACAGGGACGCAGCAGGACAGATCAGCCAACAAGCTGGATTCTTGTAACAGCAAGAAAAACAAACCTCCAAAGTCCAAGAGCAAGCAGGTTGACTGTGACTCTTTGAGTTCATACATCTTGGGAGCTTTGTGGTAAGTACCAAATGATCAGGTTTTCTGGAGTCTGCACACCACCAGCTCAGCATCAAACCTCTGCATCTGGACTGGAGTGTGTCTTTGGGAGTGAGATACCTGAGTGCACAAAGCCCTGTAGCGCTTCTGAGTCAACGTTTTCCCGTGCTCTCTATTTCTGACTGCCTCTGCATGCCTTTCTTTCCCTTCCTCCTCTCCATTTTGTTCTCTGAAACAGCCAGAGGATTGACCTGAGGCTTACATCACATCCAGTCCCAAGACATATCATGCCCAGAACTAGTTCTCAATCTGAAGAGAATGGTAGCAACCACTAGGAAAAGACTTATCAGGTCATGTTATCCATTCCCAGGGGCCAGCGTATGATTCTTTCCTACGATATATTCTGCAGGGCTTCGCCCAGTTTTGTTTAAATGATTGAAGTAACAAGGTTTCTGCTCTCTCTCTTTGGAAATTATTCCCCTGTCTAGCAGATCCAGGTATTAGGAAGAGTTTTTTTGATACATAGGCTGTATTTTTCTATGCTGCCTTTCATCACTGTTCTTTTATAGCCTTCAACCCAACACACTCCATTTCTCTCTATCATTACTCACTTCTTTACACTTCCTGGAGATAGTAACAGCTTCATCCCTTAGCCAACATTAGCTATAAACAGAGCTCTTTGGGGCAGAGTCCTGCAGCAAGGAAGACAATAGGTGTTTTACAACATATATCTAAATTCAGTCTTTAAATGTCTCTTTCAGTCTTTAAATGTCTCTTCACGAGCATCTCCTTACGTGATCATTTTTATTGCACTTGTTTGAGATCCCTCTTGCTCTTCAGAAACTTTCAGGATCTTTTCTAGACTTGTGCAGAGTCCTTACAGATGCAGGACGACGGTAGCAGCATTATCAGTTCCCTGGACTGCAAAACATCCTCTTTGGGTATGTAGGTCTGACTGGTCATCACGGTAACATTATGTCCTTGTTGTATAGCAAACTTTTCCTGATGCTGTCATTTCTTTACATCCCAAAGCCTCCTTCTACTGCATGTACGTGACTGCAATAAGCATTATTTGTCCTCAATTCTCTCTATAAATGGCCATCTTGGGCAATTTTAATAGTTTTCTTCAACTGATTTTGGTTCCTCCCAGTTTATTGGCAATGATCTGAGACCTCTCCATGAGGGGGAAGATGAAGGACTCACCACCTGCAGAGTTGGCAGGATGATCCAAACAGCCCTCTGAGGAACCAGGGAAAAGTACACCAGAAAGAAGCATAGGGGCTCACATCTTAACAAGAGGCCAAAATTGAATGAATTTCTTCTTCCTTTACTATGCTGTGATGACAGAAAAGGGACATGAGACATTTCTGATTTCTCTGTCCGAAGGGTTAGCTCTTTTCAAACTAAAAACACATCAAGACTGAGCCTTTGCAGAGTTAACAGGATGCTGCTCTCAGACCTGCTGAATGCCTCAGACAGCTCTCAGTCTGACACTGCCAGGGCTCGAGAAGCTGGATCTCAACAAAAGCCCTGCTAAACAAACGTTACCAAAGGCCTGCACACAGCAGAGCGGCTCGAATCATTAATAACATAGTAATCACTTCCCCTGAACCTGTGACGTCATTATCCACTGCGATCCACAGGGCTCTGTTTGCGAATCAGTGTGACATCACATGCTGTCAGAGCTGGTGTGGTAAAATGCAGCACATCCAGTGAGAGATGTGAGGTGACATTTAGGGAAGTGGCTCAGCTGTGTTTTCACTAAAGCAGTTGCATTTTGCCTCTACACCTTTCCTCTCAGTGCAACTAAGAGATTTGGAAGAGCACAGGCAACTTCTTGCCATGAGTTTGCTCACCTATCTGTTTTTATTTCATGCTGTATCTACTGTAGATTGTTCCCATGCGGAAGAAAACAAGGATATTTTTCAAACTTCCAGAAAATATTAATAGGTACATGGTATTTTGAGCAGATTTTCCTTTCTGCTATTTGAGAAACCAGGGCTTCCCCTATCCAAAAGGGCAGCTTAAGGAAGGGTTAGCAATTCCTACTGTGCTCAACTTCAGTCCCTGCTGGAAAAGCATGCCAGCAAATAAATTAGCAAACATGACTTACTAATACAGATAAAGTGGTACAAGCTCTGATCTAGACAAAGTTATACAGATACAAAAGTGCTTCTTCCAGTGTAGTCTCTGTCTTGGCAAGTGAACAGTTGAGTGTGAAGGAACCACTTCTTCCCTCTCCTTTGCTTCTCATTCTCTGTCCCTTCATGACCACGATAAGGAATTAGCCAGACAGACACAAGTTTTCCTGCTTCTAAGATCTTTGAAATCATAGACTTCTACATCAGTTACAGCATTTATTGTACTCTTCTCTGAAGAAAAGCAGTCCCAAACATATCTTCTGACTCTGGCTGGCTGCAGTTTTGGCCAATGCTATTTCTCCTGCAGACACTCTGATTTTGCAGCAGCTTTTTTAGTTGAAATCTGGCTTCGGTGATCTAACAGCCAAAGCAAGTGGAGTCCCTCATAATTTCCCTCATTACATCACATACAATGATTGAACTGGATTTATAGATAGATTTCATCAGAGGGCTACATGTATTTCATTAAAAAAAAAAGAAAAACATTTTGTTCAAATGTTTTCGAATGAGTTTATTTTGCCAATGTATGATTTTTTTATTACTTTTGCTTTTATTCCCAAAACAGACTTGTGCTTGAAAATACAAGCAAAAAGAGATTTCTCAATTTTCCTTTACAAATTTTAAGGGTGTTCTGTCGATTATCTTTGAAAAACTGAAATAATTCAACCAAAACTTCCATGAAGGAAGAAGTTCCATTCTGATAGAGAAAGCATTTTTGAAAGTTGAAACTAAGAAAGTTAATGGAAATATACTGCCCAACTCTACTGTCCTGCTCAGTTTTCTATTGAGGAACATCTAACTTTGAGGTACGTTCATCCTTGCACTTTGAAGACAGAAGAGCTGAGATAAAATGTGAAGGTCAAAGTTTTGCAACATCGTTCAGGGTTGTCTACGGGAAGACTTGCTGGAACTGCAGTATCAGGGTAATTACACGGCTGGAGCTAGAGCGGGCTAACTCACTGGGTTGGCACTTTCAAATGAAGCCACCTCATTCTTTTTTTCTGATAGCAACTTTTGCCTCAAAGAAGCAAGCACACATCAGAAGCGTAGAAACTGCCAGTACCTTTCCCCACCAAGACGAAACCAGAGGTGGTTTTCATGGGATGCTGTTGCAGCCAGCAGAAACTGTCCAAGGTAAGTCAGGTGGGAACTTGAGTCTAAGAGATATTAAACCCAGAACTTGAGTTTGCATGCAGTGAAAATATTCCTAAAAGGAAGTTAGGGCTTCCATCTCCACTAATCAAGCTGTAAAGCTGTCCCTAAACTCACTGCTCAACAGCTAAAAGTCTTTCTATTTTCAATCCAAACTTGCTCATAGTCTGTTTGTTCTCATAAAAGTAAAGTCCTTAGCTCAAACAGCAATCCTCTCAGTTTGTCTTCCCTATTCCTATAGGTTAATAAAGATCAGCCATATCTCACCAGTCCGGGTTTTATTGCTAGAATGAATAAACCAGCCACTTCTAGTCTGTTGTATTAGACACTTTCACTTTCATAGCATTTTGCACCTTTCCAGCTTGAATTCAATTTTCTTGTACATCAACAACCCAAATTTAGATACAGAAACACAGAAATTCAATGCTCCATTTGTACAGACTTTGAAAACTATTTAATACATTTTTAGACAGATCTTGTAGACAGCACTGACACAAAACTTGAAATAAAGCACTGCATCTCAAACCTACCTGTCTTTGGTTCGCAGTACTAAAAATCCATGGGATTTTATTTCATATCACGCTGGTGAAAACAGAGTAATCTTTCTTGGTGAATATGAACTCACAGCACTATAAATCAAGTACACATGAGTACATGGTTTAACTAGAGACAAGCATTTGAGCTAAGCTCCATGTTAGCATTAAACAGATGGATGCTAAAAAGAAACTTTCCATATACTGCAAGCATCTCTCCAACAAATGACCCATGAAAAGCAGGATGGAGTCCATGTGCGCTACTGAGTCTTGAAGCTGACAGGCATATCCCAATTAGTTATTCTAAAAATGGCTCTGTTTAATCTCCTCAACACATTTCCAGTTCCCAACAAATCCTTTTGCTGAGACCAATCTGAGATCTTTCACCTCCCCTCTCATTTCTTTATTGTTTACAGACATCTACCTTTTCCATGTCAGCCCTGATAAGCACATCGCGCAGCAACATTGCAGGAGGCAGTAGAGTGAGACACCATTTAATGCACCTGACTAGGCATAATCAGAGCAATCCATCACTTCAGTTTTCTATTCCCAGCCACCAGGAATAGTCAAACTGAGTGGGAAGAAATGGGAAGCCGCTTACCAAAACTTCTTCAAAGCCCTCACCATTTCTCTTTTGCTGGGTAGAAAACAGTGTCTTACCGTATTATTTTAATATCATAACCAGGTGTTTTTAATTTTATTTCATCTCTGAACTCCTCCATACAACATAGCTCAATAAATCAGACTGACAAAATACTTCATGTGACATTTCCGAGCAGCCGTAACCATCACTTGCACAGTTTTTATATCTGAGAACCTTCATTGTGATCCAAGACGCTGCAACGGCAGGAGCTACATAAATGACACAGAATAACAGGAGATGGTCTCTGACTACTCGCAAGTCTCCTCTGACACTGGGAATTACCATCTGCACTTTCTAGATGTGGATACCAGAGAGGGAGAGGGTCTAGTGATGAAAAATACAGATCAGACTAAGAGTTTGATATTCCCCCCCAAAAAGGGACATGCAATGAGGAAAATCATCAGTCTGTTCAACAAGGGAGGAAACTCACTAGGATGGTTATTTAAAACTGCTTTGGACAAAGCCCTGGCTAACATCCTGCAGAACTATTCCTGTAGTGATTCAAGCCTCAGTTTCAGCTTCACTTGCAAGCTTTGAAGCTTATATAAATAGGGAGCAGCCCTGCTGAGGGTTCACTAGAGTTCCTGTGCGTCAGACATAACAACCCTCCATTGCACTACCCCTCCCATGCATGCTCTGTATTTCCAGTGCAACATCATCTCACATTCCTTAGTTTGGGATTGGAGTTGCAGACACACGCTCGAATTTTGGAATCTCAGTAAGGATCTTAGCACAGTTTTGTGGAAGTCAAGTTTCCTCAACTGCACATTACTGGGAATCAATATATATAACCATGTGGTGGGCTGACCTTGGCTGGCCACCAAGTCCCTTTCTCACTTCCCGTCCATCAACTGGGTGGGGAAAAAGCAGGATGGAAAAACTTGTGGCTCAAAATAAGGACAAGGAGATTGTTCAACAGCTACCATCATGGGCAAAACAGATTCAACTTGGGAAAGATTAATTTAATTTATTGCCAATTAGTAAGTGTAGGATAGTGAGAAACAAAGGCAAAACTAAAAACTCCTTCCTCCCACTCCTCCCTTCTTCCCAGGCTCAACTTCATTCCCAACTCTTTCCCCCTCCCCTCCCCTCCCCATTCAGCGCAGGGCGATGGGTAATGGGCATTGCGGTCACTCCAGAGCACTTTATCTTGGCCACTCCTTCCTCCGCATGCTCTTCCTGTGCTCCAGCGTGGGGTTCCTCCCACAGGACGTAGTCCTTCACAAACTGCTCCAACAGGGGTCCTTTCCATGGGGTGCAGTGCTTCAGGAACAGACTGCTGCAATGTGAGTCCCCCATGGACCACAGGTCCTGCCAGAAAACCCGCTCCAGCGTGGGTTCCTCTCCATGGGCTGCCCTTCGTGCCAGGAGTCTGCTCCTGTGTGGGCTTTCCAAAGGCTGCAGCTTCCTTCAGGGCACAACCATCTGCTCTGGCATGGGGTCCTCCACAGGCACAATAGTTAAAAGAACTTCATAGCCTATAACCACCCTATGCAACAGTTGTTTTATGACCATAGTTGCCAACTATTAACCATCAGCCTTATCTTTGCAGTCAAGATTAATTCTGGCATGGTGCATTATAAAATTAGCCATCCTTGGCAAAGCTGCTGGCCTTTAGTTTTCACAAGAATACAATTAAATGGCATTTGCACAGTCAAGCTAGAGCAAAGCTAAGAGGAGACACACATCATGAAGTTATTAGATTAGGAAGTAAAACAACAACTGCTTGGTTAGATCAAGCATTTGAACACATTATATAATGTTTCAGAGGTAATACAGGCAAAATAAAACCTCTTAGGCACTTTCCCTCCTTCCCTCCGTCCCCAGCCACGCCATGGGGAAGCGCATGTAATAATAGCAAATGAGGAAAAGTCGCTACCAGATCTCCAGACCTTGGGTTTGCTCAGAAGGTAACTTGTGCCGTACCAGTGAAAAGGTTAACTCGGTGGGGACTCTGGAGCATGCACACAGCTTGTGGTCTTTCCTAATTAAACACACAGACACACATCATAATCAGAGCTGCTCCCTCACCCCAGGGCTGGATCTTCGGCTTGTATAAGTCAGCAGAATGCCCTAGAGGAGCCACTTTGATTTATGTTGGCTAAAAATCCAGTCCAAGAGCCTCTGTGCGTACAAGCCTCTGGGCTTAAAGAAGCCTTGCTCACACATAGATTCTCACTGCGCAGACAGGCACTTCTCTATACATCAGTAGCAACTCAAGCCTTATTTTTCTCCAAATCAACTTCTGATTTGCGATAGGCAACGCTCTGGAGCTGGTGTCCACAGGCTCCATCCTGCTCGGGCGATCTCCCTCCCACTCAGGGATAGGGTCCAAGGGAAAAAAAAATCAAACAGATTTGCTGAACGTGCCCTACTTTGTCATCACAGATGTCCCCCAATTCACTGCATTTGGCATGATTTTGGAAGAAAGCTATAAAACACAGAACAGTTTCAACCCACCATTTTTTTTCTTTTTTTTTTTTCGCAACCTGCAATGTGGTTTGCTCATGTAAATTTGAAAAGTTAAACATTTGTCCAACACCCTTTAAACATCTATGTCATGTCAAAAGGTAGGCATCAATACCACTATTAGGAAACCAAGGATCCTAATATGGTTCTTCTTTAGAAGAAGGGAGGTGAGAGACATTGGCTTTAGGGTAAGATCTGCAGTCCTTTGCAGTCTGTCAAGGCCAAGCGTCCTAGCCACTCAAATCATCACACAGCGATAACATGTCCTCTGGGAACTGGGTTCAACTTTTGATGACCCACACAAGTTTTACGTGTGAATGCTGCTCAGCACAGCTCTGTTTCTCCAGCCACCTGCAGCTAAAGGAGCAGACCAGCCTAATTTACTGCTGTTTAAAAACAGATGCTGGCCCTCGATTTATCTCCATCAAGAGAAAAAATACCCAAGCACCTCAAATGAAAAGCCCTGCAGGATTTTGCCTGTGCAAATGTGAGATGGAGATTTGACAATAAAAAAGACATTTCATTTGTCTTATTAGTGGCTGACTACTGTGGAAGGTGTTCAATCAATTAGACTGATCTTGGACTCCTGAATTATTGATAGAGAGAGCTGGATTACACTCTCAAATGCTTTTAGCTTAATTGCCCAACCCATCATTGCTTTATTTTCCTTTTCTTATGTGTATAATTTTTTTTGTTGTTTTGTTTTTTAACTATAGCAGCTTGCCAGCGGCTGACCTCGTTACTTTGCTGCTGTTGCCAGTGCTGCCGATGCTGATGCAGGGAGCGAGCACTGAAGCCTCAGCTGGGCAGCGTTCATAGGGTGCAGCAGGCAGGCAATGTCAAGGTGGTGTCGGTATGCCCCAGAGATCAACTGGGACTTTGGGTGGGAAGAGCAGTGGCTTCTCACTATGAGACACCCATGTGGGATCAGGGGTGTCCCTCTTCCACCTTCCCCCCACTCTGTACATTTTATAACTCTTAAAAATGTAACACAGCACAGATCTGGAGCTTGTCTTGGCCAGCGTACCATCTCCAGCACCATTCGGGTGTCTGAATGGCCCTTCTTATAACATCCTTGGTTGTTATAAGCCCTTCTTATAACAACCAGGGTTCCCCCCAAACCTGAACTTGCCCTCTCATTTCACCTCTCCACCCTCAATACCTTCCAGCCCCTTCTCATGCCCCACTCATTATCATTTCTCAGCTCTTATAGCCTCCATCCCATTTCCCAGACAGGACCCATCCTCTCCCTCCTCCACTTGTAGCCTGGGGTGGGCAGTTTGGCGTCAAAATCATCAGGATTTGGGAACACAAGCAAAACAGTTAAACGTGGCCGGCAGAGATAACAAGTGTCATTATGTGCAGGGCTTTGAGTAATCCAGTGTGCACACAAGCCCTGAACTGCACTGACCTTGATTGTTTAACTCTCGCTGACATACTGGGACATTAGCAGAGACAGATTCACTGTATTCGAGTGTGTTCCATATTTTATAGACTAAGTAGATCTTAAATGCCTTTAGAGCGTGGTTCCCTGCGATGCTTTTGCACGCTAACCTAAAGCAGGGAGACAAGCGCAGGTGGATTTATAAGGACATGGCAGCTATTTCACAGCAAGAGAGAAAAAGAGAAAGGGGGAAAACAAGAGCAAAATAAGATGAGATGGGAAAGGGTATGAAAAAGAGATGAAATAGGAAGAGAGAGGAGGTGAAAAAGAGAAAGGAAGATACGAAGAAAGAGAAAGGAGACAGAACAAATGAAAGTGAGAGGGAAATAAAAATATGAGGAAAACTTGCCCATGGAAAATGATAGATACGTAATGTGAATGCCTGGAAGAAGAAGAACTCCTGGTTCCATATGCAAAACAGAGTATTTCTGTGATAACAGGAAAATGATATGATCGGTACACAGTACTGGGGGATACGATCTGAGACAGAAATAAAAGCCGTAACAGTAAAAACTGCAGTGCAGGTGAGTAACATGGCAGCTCATAAGGGTTTTAAAAACACGATCATTCATTCAACAGGATCCATCTGAATACAATTCACTCTCTGGGAAGCTGTTACAGATCTCTGCCATTGGATCCAGTCATGACAAGAGATCTCTGGGAAATTATCAGAAAGATAAATAATACTGGCAAATGTGTCATTTTGCAATTTTCTAGATGGCAAGTGGAGAATTACTGTTACGAGCAATACTTGACCTCCGTCCTTCCTGGATGTAACAGGTGATAGATTTTCCACCCCCTTAGCAATTCTATTTTATACTTGGTTTAGATGAACAGTGAGGACACTGTGGAGAAGTGTTTGATTAGGTGTTCACCAGTACTGTTTAAGTTAGAAATAAGGATAAACTAAAGCAGGTATCCAAGTGCTTAATTTCCAAAGCACAATGGGGAAAAATTAAAGGGATTAGTAACTGAATCACTTGGTATGAATAACATAGGAATGATAAAAAAGCAGCTTGAAATTTGTCCATGCAAAATGCACAAAGAATATCAGGACAGGATTACGATGATGCTTATTGCAATAGATCTTGCAATTTCTTGCAAGATTACAGTAATACTTACTGCAAGGGAAGAATTGACAGGGACATTTAAAAAGAATGGGAAAAAGGCAAAACCACAAAACCATGTCTGCTCAGTTTCTATGCTTGGGGTAAGAAAGATGAGAACTGCCTAACGAACATTACAACAAGTAGAAGAAGGTTCTCCGGATGTGTAAGGAAAGGCAGCAGCTAGGGAACATGGGTAGGATAAGGATAAGCCATACGTTAGAAGAGTATGTTGCTTTGGTTTTCAGCAGAAAGGTTACTTATCACTAAGGCAAAGTCCAGATAGAGACCAGCAACTGGGATAGAGAATTGGTAATAAGTCCGGAACAACTCCTCACATCCTCAAAAGTTGAAACCTAATATCTCTGTATAATAAATAAATAAATAAATAATGNTAATAAGTCCGGAACAACTCCTCACATCCTCAAAAGTTGAAACCTAATATCTCTATATAATAAATAAATACATAAATAATGCGTGAAAAAACCTGCAGGTGTGTTTCTCGTTGCCCTCCAGTGAGATTAATTAATATGCCCCACAGGGAATCCCTTGTGAAAATGAGGAATGCTGAAGGATTAAATAAGAAATGTCAACATGTTGTGTGGGATAGGAGAGGATCGACCCAGAAAGAGTTAATGGTTGTGTTTATCACGGTGGTTAAAGAGATGTCTGTCGCAGCTTACAAGACAAGCCTTTAGTACAATAATGGGTAAGTGAAGAAGAGGAAGGAGCAGCTGAGCCAGGGGCAGAGATCCACAGATCTCAGCAGGCTGCAGACACGGGATGGTGGCTGGGCAACTGGCAGAGGAACTAAAGTCAAAGCTTTGCTGGAGAGAAGTCCCATCCCTGCAAGCGCACATGGAGCTCCTCATGATGGGGCTGATCTTAATTAATATTTCCATTCCTGGGACAGAAGTGGGATGCCAGTGATAAGCCAGTTAGCAAGTCACAAATGCATAGAATCATAGAATAGTTTAAGTTGGAAGGGACCTTTAAAGGCCATCTAGTCCAACCTCCCTTCAATGAGCAGGGACATCTTCAACCTGCTCAGGTTGCTCAGAGCCCTGTCCAACCTGACCTTGAATGTTTCCAGGGATGGGGCATCTGTCACCTCTCTGGGCAACCTGTTCCAGTGTTTCACCACGTTCATTGTAAAAAGTTTTTCTTCCTTGTTTCTAGTCTGAATCTACCCTCTTACAGTTTTAAACCATGTCATGGTTTAGGCCCGGCTGGCAACTAAGAACCCCACGGCCGCTCGCTCACTCCTCCTCCCCACACCAGGATGAGAAAATGTAACGAAACCCAGTGGGCCGAGACAAGGCCAGGG
>VZSC01006616.1:125330-155810 GCA_013398225.1 Steatornis caripensis
GGCTGCAGGTCCCTCTCTGCCTTGCCGCAGTCCTTCACGGGCTGCTCCACCACGACCCTCCGTGGGCTGCAAGGGCACAGCCTGCCCTCCCCTCGCAGGCTGCAGGGGAATCTCCACTCCAGCCACCAACTCCTCCTTCCTCACTGACTCTTGGTATCTGCACAGGTGTTTCTCTCACATCTCCCTCCTTCCTCTGCTGCAGGTCTCCACAACTGTTCCTTTGTCCCCTTCTTAAACACGTTATCATAGAGGCACCTCTATTGTCTTAAATAGCCCAGCCTCAGCCCGAGGCGGGGGCGACTTGGAGCTGGGGGAGCATCGAGCAGCTCCTGACAGGGGCCACCCGCCCATGTAGCCCCTTCCCCTGCTACCAAAGCCCTGCCACCCAGACCCAGCACAAACCATTACCGCTTGTTCTATCGCANCAGACAGCCCCTCAGGAACCCCTCCGATGGGAGCCCTTCCCACGCGGTGCAGTCCCTCGGGAACGCACCGACGCAGCGTGGGCTGCCCACAGAGCCACAGTCTGCTTTGGGAGCAGGCACCTCCCCTGGCGTGGGGTCCTCCACGGGCTGCAGGTCCCTCTCTGCCTTGCCGCAGTCCTTCACGGGCTGCTCCACCACGACCCTCCGTGGGCTGCAAGGGCACAGCCTGCCCTCCCCTCGCAGGCTGCAGGGGAATCTCCACTCCAGCCACCAACTCCTCCTTCCTCACTGACTCTTGGTATCTGCACAGGTGTTTCTCTCACATCTCCCTCCTTCCTCTGCTGCAGGTCTCCACAACTGTTCCTTTGTCCGTTATCATAGAGGCACCTCTATTGTCTTAAATAGCCCAGCCTCAGCCCGAGGCGGGGGCGACTTGGAGCTGGGGGAGCATCGAGCAGCTCCTGACAGGGGCCACCCGCCCATGTAGCCCCTTCCCCTGCTACCAAAGCCCTGCCACCCAGACCCAGCACAAACCATTACCGCTTGTTCTATCGCAACAGGCCCTGCTAAAAAGTCTGTCCCCATTTAATCCATAATAAAGAAGCGGTCTGCAGCCAATACCACCAAAAAGTAAAGTGTAAGATGTTTGCATAGTCACTAAGTAACTCTGAAATTATAAGACACAAGTGTCTTTGGGGGCACAGGCTGCCAGAACCTTTCCAGGGGGCTAGGAAAGAGCTGAAATGCAAGGAAAATGGTATCCTGGAAAGCTTTCCATCTCCCCAGACAAGGAGCATGGACCTGGCCTTGCTCAGCCACACCACCCCAGCCCCTTCCCACCTCTCACGCACCCTGAGCAACCAGGCAAGTGNAAGACGCAAGTGTCTTTGGGGGCACAGGCTGCCAGAACCTTTCCAGGGGGCTAGGAAAGAGCTGAAATGCAAGGAAAATGGTATCCTGGAAAGCTTTCCATCTCCCCAGACAAGGAGCATGGACCTGGCCTTGCTCAGCCACACCACCCCAGCCCCTTCCCACCTCTCACGCACCCTGAGCAACCAGGCAAGTGTAGTGGCGTGTCCCTGCCTTGCAAGGTTGATCCCCATCCTGCTGATGCGAAGGAGATCCAGAGCTGCCTTTCGACAGGTCAGTGCCAGCAGAGACAAGTTGTACGGAAATGAGGAGACACTTTGCTTACACCAAAGCACCCTGGAGAATTATTTCATTCACAATAAATCTCCTTTCTCAGCAGCGTCGATCACAAAGGACTGGGCTGTTCTTGCATTTAATTGCCCTGATTTACATTAGTCCCAATTTAGTGTGTTTTAAGCGCAGAACTGAGACCAAATTTTCTTTGTTACTGCTTCATTGCATCCTCCTATTTAAACTTCTCTCCTCAAGTTTGCCACTGTGCTAGGACACAACCTGAGAGATGCAGTCTTATATTGCACCGTCCTTGGCCACTGCCTTGGGCCACCGAGACACTTCCCCTCTTCCCAGAAAGAGGTGCTACACAGACCCGGTGAGCTGGAGCTGCTGAAAACATTTGGATGGTCCCAGCGTGCAGACCAAGTCGCAAGTCCACTCCCTGGCAACACCACCAGATCTGGGTTGGCCTTGGCATTTCATGGCCTCCTTCCAGTGCAAGGGTTGGCAAGAAGCTGGTGCATGCCCAGGGCTCAGATCCCAGCGTGTTCCCAAACCCATACCTTGCTCATGGACGAAGAGCAAAGAGATGCTAATTGCCAGGTCACAGGGGCCAGAACAGTCTCTGCATTCTGGATTTGAGGTGCTCAGACAATAATTCAGCAGGAGCACAGGCGTCTGTGAGATTAAAGCCATTTGAAATTATTTTGGCATAGTATATCAACGTAGTGACAAGGAAGAACCTGAATTAATAAATGCAAGTTTGGGTAAAAAAACCGTACAGGTATTTTTTTCAAACTGAGCTTTATAGAAAAATGGACCACTTTCCCCAAAGCATGTTTCAGAAGTGAATATAATTCTCTTCTTACTGGTTTGGGGTTGAATTATTCTGTATCATGGGCAAATCCATGCACAAACAGACACCTTTTTAGCCCTTAACATGAAAACTGAAACCCTGATCTTGGCGCAGTGTGCCAGGAGAGGCCAGTAAAGGATCCCTCTGCAACTAGCAGAACCAGTTATAACGCAGTTTGGTGTCACCGCACGGCAGTGCAGCCTGCGACACTGCGACACCTCCTTATGGATGGAGTATTAGCACACCAAACACTCATATTCACTCACCTACCCTGAGAACCCGCAAAGAGGCAGCCTGATACAGAAGTAAATTCCTCAGCATTGTGTTCAAAATGTCAGTGCAGCCATGCAGGACCAGTCTTCTTACACAGAGCTACTGCAAAGCATTTTCCAACATATTTCTTCATATTACTTAAGCTATTATGACCATGACCCAAGGCATTTCCTGGGGACCAGAGCACAGCTGAAAGTACCAGGCACACAGACCATTAACCCCAGGCTGTTGTTACCTGCCAGCTTGAGCACCACAGCATACAAGTCCCCCTACATCCTCAGTCAAGGTCTCCAGCTGCTACCACAGTATAGATAAATACTACAAAAGCTCCTTTTGCACAAGTAAACACAGAGAAAAGGAGAAAAAAAAAGAAATAAAAAGAGCCCTATCTGGCCCTTTTGCGTGAAATGACAGACACTTGATGGATTGGGACAGAGGAAAGGGTGCAAGGAGACATCAGGACTCTGGAGAAGGTCCAGGTTTCCTTTCAACCCCTGTCCTCTGCCCTCTCACACCCTTGTGCATTGCACTCCTGAGATGCCCGGGGAAGCAGGTTTGTGCCATGAACAGGAGCCATCTGGGACCGCACTGTGCTGTGCTCCTTCAGCTCAATAGTCCCTATCACTGCAATGCCTGGACAAGAAAGATGAGTTTGATAAAGTCCCAAGGGCTGAGATAAGGTCTTCCACTGCCAACCTTGGATTTCACACTCGCCCTCAAACTCGGACAGTGGAAATATCAGACAAGTGAATCTATTACCTGCACTGCTCAATGAGGCTTTTATGATATCCCCTGTCCCCCCTCGGAGAGATGCTCAGTATACTCTGGGGTGTTGAGATGCATTCATTTCCATTTCCAATTCCCTTTTATTCACCATCCATCTCCTGGCTGCTACACGCACACACTCTTTTCTTTCCACAAGCAAAGAGCCTTCCTTCCCAGCCCCTTCTTCACAAAAATGCCTCCCGTTGACCCCCAACTGCGTGCTCTGAGCTTGATTAGCACACCTAGGGTAGGAGCGTAGCTTTTCAGGTTAGCCCTTCAGCTCCTCCATCCCCTCAAACAACCTTGCACCTACTTGTACTAGAGCACCTAGTGTCTCCAGTAAACACTGCTTTCAGCCCCCTTTTCAACAGAGACATGGTTTATTGTCCCCTGAGTAGCCCTTCACAGTTCCCCTTCTCAATCAGCACTGGGTAATGGTTTCCTAGGGACCATAATACTTAGCAGCACAGTAATTGAATGATATTATTAACAGCAGCAGCATCTGTGTTGTCTGTTTAATTAACTGGAGAGCAAATGAGGCCCTAAGAGTCATTAGTCTGATCCTTTATTGTTTTCCTAATGATCTGCAGCTTCTCTTATTTGATTATTGGCTAAGGATCCCCTTTACCAAAAAATGCACTTTTAATAAAATAATAACAAAACAACTCTCTATACTCCTGAATGACATATACTACTTCTCTCAAGCTGCAGATTAGAGAACTGTAAACTTCTACTCTAAATACTCCAAATACACCATCTCTACTACTCCTTGAGTAGCATGATGGAAATAGGAGATACTAGCCTATGTTTCAAGGAAAGAAAGAAAGAACGAACAAAGCTGCAATAAACATTATATTGCTGCGGAGCTGGTAAGTGACAAAAGAAAAGCTCACCCTGCTATCAATCATGGGAGCTCTGTAGGCGCTGGAGGAGGCAAGACTACCTTTAAAGACTGCTGGTCACCAAGGAAGAGCTGCAATAACCCAGCACGGATGATCACAGCATTTCATTCCATCTATGCACTGAAAAAGGGATGGAGGCTAAACGAAGAAGACATTCTCCCCATCCCTAACTGGGCTGAATTTATGGGCAGTCCAACAGCATCACTTCCCTGTCTCCCCCTGGCTGCTTCTTGCATAGCTGGGACAGCCACTCCACAGCAGCCCAAGCCCACTGTGCAAGCAGTTATGCAACCCTGTTGTCACACAGAGGCAGGAGTCGGATGTGGATGTGGAGTCATCACTCCCTCCGTACCCATTTAGCAGCCATCCTGGTCGGGTATTTGGGCTGAGGTTCATTGCCTGACAGCTGGTTATTGGCTTCCCTGCAAGGGGCATATGGAAATTTCCATGAAGATGATCCCAACTGCAGTTATTTAGCTTACCAGGAAGCACAGGCAACTGACATTAACCAATTCAGAAAAAAATCCCATCTCAGACAGGAAGGAGATCTTGCTGTTTGCATGCCTAAGATACTTGCTCCTATGAAGTCTGTAAGTTAAGCTAAGCAGTAAAGGGTGCCAGATATAGTCGTATACAGATCTGGGGACATACCACTGTGTGTTATATATCCTCTTCAATGGCCAGTCTTGGAAGTCTTACCACCACATAGCTTTTCTTTAACCTAATCTTGTATAGCTGGTTAAACTCCTGGTGTGTTAACCATGACACCAACCATCACACTGCAGCAGGTACCTGGGCTGCTGCCTGTATGTATGTCAAAGCCTGTCTTCGCACCAGCATCACACCAGAGTCTTTGTATGCTCATGGACTTGGAGGCAATGTCTCTCCAGTGGTCTGGAGACCACTGTGCTCAAAGACGGGCCTCAGGTAAGAGAGATACCATCTCCTTTGGTGTCACCAGTCAACACTTCACACAGATTGAGGGGAAGGGCATGGCTCCACGGTTTAGTTCAAGTTTAAAGGTGTGGTGCTTGGGTAGCACTTTTTTACTGAAATTTGTGGGCCTGATAATCAACATCGGGTCTTTGAACATCAAGTCCTTCCTGGCTGCTCTTTTCCAAGTCCCAAATGCATCTCACTGTGTAACATCATCAGTACCAAGAGGTCAAAGCGTATGAACACGACACATTAGGACCAACGCTGAGGCTTTGAGGGGAACTATGGAAGGAGAGCTGCCTGTCCGTGATCTCAGTGCAAAATCCTCCAGGAGCCATTGCCTACTTATCTGAATTGCCATTAAGGAGAAAAATAAACCCATTTTCTCCTGTGATGGCCTCATTCAGTTCAGTAGAATGTTTTATCAACCAGCTTCTGCTTGCACATATTAAATAAACACAGAGTGAAGAATGAGTAGAACTGGATGCTAGGGCTTTAAAGAGATTGGGAAAATGACTGTGTCTTGTATGTGATGCTAAGAATAAACAGGAAAATCAAATGAGCAAGGAAAGAAAAGAAATTGTAATGTTTCTAGTCACCACTGGACTTCTCTGTCTAAGGACAAATTCATAATTGCTCCAAAATTTGCAGACTTAAAAGTCTGCATGATTCTCTGGACATTTTTTCAGAGCTTCAGCCTGACTCTTCACTAGACCAACTTCTTAGCTAGAGACCAGCTCCTTAGCAATTACAGATGTCTCTGTGTCTGACTTGTTCACATGGAAATTCTGCTACGCTCCAACCAGAGGAGAGACTTCTTTGTAACCCCTGATTTGTTGCCATTCCCTCCCTACCTGGATCCTGGTGCAACAGCTACTGGCAGCCTCCTGCCCCACGCATCGATGAAAAATAAATGAATGAACACATCAACTTTGTGGTTTCCTGTAAATTTTGAGTATAGCAGCTCCTTCACACTGGGTGCAACAACAGGTACAGGAGGAAGTCAAAAAGCTGCTGTTTCCTGGATGAAATTGCCAGTGTGATTCCTGAAAGGACCTCAGACATCTCTCCTTTTGGGTCTGGAGAACCATCTAAAGCTTCAAATATTTTAAAAAACATTTTAAAAAGATCTCAAAAGTTATGCTGGAAATCTGACAGGCGCAATCTTTCTTGTGATTCAGTTGGAGATTACCCCCGTCCAAGAGACAGTTTCCCAGCAGCACTTTGGTACAGCAGGTTCCAGTACGGATTGGAAAAGAAAAAAAAAATACAGGAGCTTCAAAGATGGTACGCTTCAGCGAAAAGCCTAAATGATAAGAAATAATATTTTTCCTCAGGTCAGCTGCTAACCAACTAAGTGACTACAGACAGTCTTGGCCTTCCAAGTCTCTTTATTGCCTCTGTAAATTGGGAATAGTGGTGCCTGCCCATCAATAAGTGAAAATGATTCTGGGATCTCTGAATAGCAAGCACTGGACATAAAAATGTTTCAGTAAGCCCTGCTGATTTGTGATTTTTCCCATAAGAGTCTTCCTTGGGATAGCTGCTTGGGAAGCAATCCCACTGGATTTTCCCAGCTCTTCTGTTCATATTACTTACGGGCAAAATAGCTGTGGGCCCTCACAACGCAGCTTCACACACATTCGTATGTCAACAGACCTGCTCACACACCACTCCTTTCTCCAGATGCCCATTCACCTTTATGCCTTCTGTGCACTTACCTAGTTATAAAACGCCAACTAAATGCTACACATCTCCATGGGAGGTTATTCTCTAAACTAACACATCCAACTGCAAATTTGTACTGCACTCAACCTGGATTTTAACCTTCCATAATTTCCCCCCATTACTATTAAGTGCTATGCCCTTTGACTAAGCCAAATCTTTCCCCTCTTTCTTCAGCTTTTACATCCATTACAGTTTTGTAGCTAGGTAGTACAAGCTCTTTTACTCATCCCTTGGACAAGTTCTTCAGATTTAACCCTCCACTAGTATTTCACATTGCCTTCCCACTGCTTTTTGTGCATTTCCTGGTAATCCACACTGTTTTTGGTAACAGCGTAACAAGGTCTAAAGACCTGCCCTTACCAAAGCCATGAGTAGGGGATTCCTCTTTCTTAGTAGGTTACAACAGCTTCAGTCTCTTCTTTTTGCTTGCAAGAAGCGTTGCGCATTTTACATCACGGCACCAAGCCATCTACTCATCTCCTAGCACCTACAGCCTATCTGGAGGTCATGCCAAGGGTCCAAGGGGTTTCACACACAAGCTNTAGTAGGTTACAATAGCTTCAGTCTCTTCTTTTTGCTTGCAAGAAGCGTTGCGCATTTTACATCACGGCACCAAGCCATCTACTCATCTCCTAGCACCTACAGCCTATCTGGAGGTCATGCCAAGGGTCCAAGGGGTTTCACACACAAGCTGCAATCTCTGAGCTCGTCTATGTAGCATTTTTCTAGTTGCATTCTGCACATTTAAACACTGAAGCATATAAAGAAAACAGGAAAGAAATACCGGGAAGAAATCCAGCTCTGTGGGAGCGATCCAGGACAGGCCCCTAGGAAGGTTCATTCAAAGGAAGCCCCAGCTTTCTACCAAATAATAAAACAGGTGGCCAGGCCACACGCTGCAGAAGAGCCCAGCCATTGCCAGCAGGCAATGCAGGGAACTCAAAATCTTGGCGCCTAGTCTCTGCTCTCCACGTGAAGCCACTGAGCAAAACTACATAATCCACTTACGGACGAGTCTCGTTTTATGATCTCTGGATGTAACAAGGTGGCAAAATCAATGGTCTTATCACCCATATTTGAAAAACGCAAGGGGAAGAGATGCCTGACTTGGTTTTAATGGGTATTCCTTGCTGCATTTGTTGAAAGTGGCGGTGATTAAAATGAGGAGAGAGCAGTCCCCAACACAAGAAAACCACCAGGCAATGCAAACACTATACTGGAGTCTGCAGGACCTTACCCAGCCAGAGGCTGAATTTTAAGTAATTGAGTTCCAGAAAACTTGTTTGTCAAAGTCACTATTTCACTGGCTTTTGTAGACAAACAGCTTATTCAGCTTATTCGGTAGATCTTTTCTGATACATCTGTGGGAGGGGGGACCTGCAGGAAATAACTGCCCCACTGAAGCAGAGCACGTTCACACGCCACCCTTCTCCCTAACAGTAGCTGTGCCATGGGGTGTCACCTTCCATTCCTCACATCACCAGAGTTCTGCCTGACTGAAAAATTAGGGACGGTGTCCCTAGCGTTTTCTGGTGGTTCAGCTGGAGAGCCATGCCACATTCATTTTTGCTCCTGGCCATGCAGGACATGGCTGTCACGGCCTCTTGAGTCCTTCACACTGGCTCCTGGCAGTCTGATCTTCCCTGGCCCATCTGAGAGAGGGGTTCCAAACCACGAGAGGACAAAGTCTGACTCAGGGTAGAGAAGGTCAGTCTATGGCATGCTATGGCTGATGGCACTGTGCTGGAGGCTCCTGGGATAACATGAAGTCAGTGAGCCTCCTATTTTCTTTGTCTTTCCAGGGAGAAATGACTGGCAAGGGATCCCAGGGACGTTCTGATGGCTGGTCATGACCTCTGCTTCCTCCTGGCATGTTCTGGCTAGCACGTTTGGCCACCACTGGCTCCAAGTCTGTCCTGCACTTGTCCTATTTCTCTTCTCCCACCTGCCACTTTCTTTCCCATCTGTCCCTCCCTCTCCCTCCCTCTTTCCACAGCAAACTCCGTGCTCCTGGAGAGCTTTCCATGTGCACGAGACAAGCACGAGTGACTCTGAACTTCCTGAGGTCACTGTGCAAAAGGTTTCAGCCTCTCCACAGCACTGACCACCTCCAAAGACCAGTGCCGGCTCCTGTGCCGCTGGGCTTTACCGGCCACCAGGGCTGCTTTGGGAAACCCAAAAACTCCCCCTACACGGAACACTGACTCAGGCACTTTGGCATAAAACCTGCTGGCAAATACTGCCTTTTGAGATGGCGATTGATCTATTTTCCCAACACGGGTCAGCCACATATGAGGGGTATTTCGAATGGGTCACCATTCTGCTAGATTATCACAGTGAGCAGTTTCCTCTACCCAAGAGGCCATCAACTCCTCCTTTTACAATACTTTTTGCTATAAAGCAGACAGAGTCTCAGCTTTTGCGTTAGTGTGCTGGAGACTTTGGTGCAGCTCCCTTCATCTTCTCTCCGTGGCGAGCCAGAGACATCAGGAGAGATCAGAGTGGAGAAGGCGAGGGTACAGCTATGCTCCTTCCTCCCCTGTCACCTCCTAAAAAGCACTTCCAAGTCCTGACAGGCAGAGGCTAGAATGACAGCCTTACAGCTACACATACATGCATAGATATATAAATATGTATATACACATATATATGCCTATATAGCTATAAATAACTGTAGGAACCAATCTTGCTGCCAGCATCCCTCTCTCAACCAAGACCTGACTGGTTTTGGAATGAGCTTAAAGTCTTTAGCAAAACATTTTGCTCCCCATACAGCCACCCTTGTATTTCAGCGGCTCTGAAGCAGAAACAAGGCTGTGTAGGGGAGAGCATCAACAGCAGAGGAAGGAGCCTGTGAGCCTGCAGCAGAGTTAGGAGCAGAACCCCAGTCCAACAGCTCTGCCAGCGTTTTAATCACACGACTATCTCCTTCCGCTCAGCCACAGCCTAATTGTCTGCTAAGCTGGTTAGCCTTGCTTTCTGCCCATGTCCTGACTCCATAAAGCAATACGTCCCGTCTATTCAGCCTGCATTCAGATTGCCTTGTCTGTGGTGGTTTTTAGGTTGCTCTCAACAACAACTGCTGATCTCATTCAGATTTACCTTCGTAATGCTGAGTGCTCTTTGCTTGGTAACCTCACAGCCGTCTCAGTAGGAACAGACTCCTTAATCTTCACCGATATATAAATAATGTTTTTATAAGCCGAATGCAATGAACCCTAATGTCAGGTAATGGCCATCAGGTTCTATATAGTAGAAGAAATGTCTCAAGTAAAAAACAATCAGTTTGCACGTAAAGTCCCCAAAAAACTTAGCTGTATGTTAACACAGGGTAGATTTGGATTTCTACTCTTTGTAAAAGCAGCAGTTACATCTCTCCAGCTCTACCTGCTTATGTACTTGTTAGTGCTTACCTGCACCACATAACATGTCAAGGATGGCCATAGGCAACTCTCAATGCTCAGCACTCTTGCCAAAATCTGCCAAATGTTGGTATTAACAGCCATGGAGGGCCATGGCATATATGCTATCACTATTAATCATTTGTATAGCAATGGTCCCCAAAGGCCATAGGCATAAGCCAAGACTGTTTAGGCCTGGGGTTTCGTAGGTGTTAAAGCATGTTATACATTGGATTAAGACACATAAGTTGTAACTGGCACACACCGACAGACGTTGGCAGATAAGCAAAGAAATGACTATTGTTTTCAAAGCAGAAAATATTCTTTACTGCTTTAAGAAAAGTTGGGTCAACTAAATCTGTCACCAAGGGCACCAACTGTGTGTGCAGAACCCTTACCATAACCAGGCTTAAAGATCTAAGAAGGGTTTAGGGGGCAGTATTGCTGACTGGATGCTAAGCACAGGACTAAATTTGCACTGGCTAAAACATTCCCAAAATGTGGTTTTGGACTTTGATAAATGTTGTTATGTAAATGTTTGCAGGGCAGTAGAGACACAGTATTCACATAATGGCACAGAATTATACGACATGGAAACAGGGCCAAGCCCCGTAAGGGTGAAAACTGGGCGACCTCTCCTGAAACCTACGGAAGTCAAATGTTTGCACAAAACAGGGAAAAAAAAGCCAGGTCTGCTTCAGATTCATGCTTCCAGTAGCACCTGATTATCTGATAGCTCAAAGAAGCTCTCTTTATGTAAAAACACTTCCATAATGGGTAATCAGTATTTTACCTGGCAAGGATGTAATCTTTCTTGATCTATGTAGAAAACATTTTATGCTCTGAAACTCATAGCCAGAAATGTTATTGCTGCCCTCAAAATTAGTCAGCTACAACTCTAAAAAGCTGCCCTCATTCACTGAGCAACAGGCTGTTTTGCACGCTCATCAAAAGAGGTAAAGAAGGTAACCGACTGATTTCAGCACTTACTGTGACAGGAGAATAACATTTAATTTCCCTGGCCCCTGATGAGCCAGATTTCTTCTCCTGTTATATAATCTGCAATAAATAACCCATCAATCCTTTCACCGGGTGGCTGGCTGCAGAGCTCTTCAGTTTAACATATGCACTTTACTGTCCCCGTTGCATCGTTTGATATTAGTCCATATTTAAAACATATTTTCCATTGAAAATCTCACTCAGAAAAAAAGATGCACATCTCTCACAATCGACATTAGCCACCATCACCAGTGACTCATCTATCTCCCTGCAGCAAACTGAAACAACTTGTCCTGGATAATCCCGTTTCATCCCCCTTTCCTCTCCATCTCTGCGCTTCCCTGTCCTTCTTGGTAACCATTTCACTGCTGCCCCTCTGGGTTAACTTTTTGGGTATAAGACTGAATAGTCTCTGTATACTGACTGAAGGACGGGATGGGTCAAAATAAGAGAAATTTAGTATTTCAGGAGGTGAAAGGAATATCATCCCCATGTGTCCACCAACCCACTGTAGAAAGAGAGACGTTGGACTTCTTCTGAAGCAGGGAAGGTACCACTTTTATCACTCGCACTTAGCAATCTAAACTTAGCAGTGCCAAGGGCAATGCAGGTACCCTGCCAGGAAACACACTGAATTTGCCTCTAAACACATTCTAATTTTATATCAAAATTAAATGTGACTTGACCACGTTCATGCCTGTAACAGACAAGGAGAAACTAGTGGTCAGCCACCTCCGCCTGGCATAGACACCTTCAGCAGATCATTTTTCTCACGCTGCATTGAAGAAGATGGCAAAGCATCCACATTTCCCTGCAGACATCAAACACCTCCACCAGCCCCTTGAGCCCTCTCAGGGCAGAGAAAGGAGGCTGAGGAGGAGTAGGGAGATGTGCTCTAATTTTTGGAATGGGTATAAACTGAAAATAGCCTCCTGGTAGATGAGTACATTAGTGAAGCACGACTTACCAAGCAGGAGAAATGTTTCACTGAGACAAATATATTGCCTCTGAACTCTCCCCGAGAGTGAAGAAGCCAGCACCAGGAGCAGCTGTTCACACCAGTATGTTTTCCACCTTTACCTCGGGTAACCTCTGGATCCTCACTGAATCTTGCTGGGGCTTTGAGAGGAGAGAGGACATCAAGGCCAGGACCAGTACACTGTGCTCTACATGGTTGATCAGAGACCTCCGGTTTGCTTAAAGTAGTAATCCGATGATAAAAATCCTAACAATATCCTGCTCCCTTCAGCCTCAATATGCTACAATATTATTTAACACATTGGGGGGAGAAAAAGAGAGAAAACTCGTAGTGAGCAGGCACCAGAGGGAATGTAGGCTAGAAAAGGATATTACAGTATCACTTCAGAGAGCACCATAAATAAATCTTCGCCCAAGATGGGTAGGCAGATCAGTGCAGCACTCCACACAAAATTGCACTGCTGTACAAGGCAGTGACTCATCAACTTCTCCACTTCTGTTAATCAGTCCAATGTAATTTTCATTACAGCAAGGAAGAAAAGCCAGAGAAGGGAACCATCTCCAAGCCTGGCTAGAAAGCGTGACCTTGCTGTCAGAGCAGGTAGTTGGTACACATAGGTCCAGATCCTGCCTCCCTTGATTGTTTTCTGATGGAAAATGTGGATGATCTCCAAAGGACAGTGCTTGTAGCCAAGGTATCCTGTGCTGGGATCCCCAATACAAGTGAGACATGAACATACTGGAGTGAATCCAGCAAAGGACCATGAAGATGATTAAGGGATGGGAGTATCCACCACACAAGAAGAGGCTGAGAGAGCTGGGACTGTTCAGCCTGTAGAAGAGAAGGCTCAGGGCGATTTTATCCAAGTGTATAAATAACTGACAGGAGAACGTAAAGAAGACGGAGGCAGACTCTTCTCAGTGGTGGCCCTTGACACGATGATGGGCACAAAGTGGCATACAGGAAATGCCACTTAAACATAAGGAACTTACTACTGTGAGAGTGGTCAACACTGGAACAGGTTGCTCAGAGAGGTTGTGGAATCTCCTTCCTTGAAGATATTCAATCCCCAGATGGATGTGGTGCTCAATAACCCCATTCTAGTTGATTCTGCTTGAGCTGTGAACTAGATGATCCCCAGAGGTCCCTTCAAACCTCTATGACTCTGTGATTCCGTGAGTCTTACCCCAGTTCATTGGCCCTTCAAGGATATTAATATCATCTACATAATGGATTTAGCTGTTTAAAAGCACATAGATGTGTAAATACCTGATGGAGCTCACTAAATGTAAAATCCAGGGTGTTTACTCAGGTGTCCGTAAGTTTCTGAGCCAACGTTTAGCCACGTGCCACCAAAGACCCCAGCTGCAGAGGTCAGGTGTTCAGAGCTCATTTTTTTTCTCTTAAAGAATACAAATTCAACATATGAAGCAAAGGTTTCCAGTGAAGACCAATTAGCTCCTGTAAGGATGTTCTCTAGAGGCTATCCATCTGGCAAAGACCCCCTCTCAGATCACCCTCTCTCCCGATTGGCTTACAAATTGTCAAAGAATCCATACAAACGCTTTCTATAGCGCTTATTGCCATTGTAACCAGGCATTGTTCAGGTACACATAAGCAAAGCAATACTTTCAGTGTATGCTATGGACTACTGTGATTTTCTACTGTAGTTACTGGATGCCTCATGTATACGATGGCTGATACGTGCACAGCCAGCCAGAGAGATTGAAGACTTTCAAAAGAACCTATCTGTCCTAAATTTATTGGCAACTTGGGTTTGCTCACTCCTGTATATTCTCTAACAGATATTTTCAGTTCTTCGACTCTACAATTGGAAGTTATTGGTTGTTTTTTATTTAGTCTTCTTTATCATTCGGCTAATCATACCCACCATCTCCTTGTAGTACTGGAACTGGCTCCTCTGCTCCTTGCACTATTTTACATTGCTTCAAAATTCAGGTTTGGGCAGGAGTGCAAGAGGCAGAAACAAGCCTGTAGTCCTCATCCTTTGCAGACACCTCCATCCAATTCGCCTGAATGTATTATTTGATTTTGGTTTTGGGTTTTTTCAAAAAATCATTTCCCTTAAGGCAAACCACTATTTTGTCTCTCCATGAGCCTAGACAGGTAATTGCATCTCCATAGAGTCCAAGATAAGTGTGCATTCTGCAGGTCTAAAGTCTGTTATCATTTTGCTTCCCTATTTCCATGATCTTCCCCTTGCTTAGAACAAAGAGACATGGAAGCCAGTTGGAAGCCTTCTACTGATTTCAAAGGCCACTGAGTTAGGCCCCCATTTCACAATAAACTCCACACTCCAACTATTCACCTCCTCAGGCTGACAGCAAAATCATCAGCCTTTCCCCATTTTTCTTCTCCACTTTTGCCCCCCAAACTGGGATCTTTCTCCAATTAGCCTCCCAACACATAAGATAGAAGAAGGGGACACCAGGCAACCAGCCCCTTCAGCAGCAGCCTTTCTTCCTCAGAAGTAGTATTGACCCCAAGGCTCAGGAGGCTGCTCCGGAGGAACTGCATCGTGTGGACCAAGGTGAAAGCTACAACCAGGGCCAGTTGTGTGGTTTATAAGCATTCGTCATCTTAATCCCAGCACCCTGTCAGGATGCCAGCTGTGGTGATTGAGTTGTGTGTTATTTCTGCTTCCCCTAAAATTTCCCTTGGATGTGTGGTTTATAAGCATTTGTCATCTTAATCCCAGCACCCTGTCAGGATGCCAGCTGTGGTGAGTGACTTGTGTGTTATTTCTGCTTCCCCTAAAATTTCCCTTGGATGCAGGGCTCTGTACTCACCACCTCAAACCAACGTGCGGGGCATTTAATGGCAATGCGACAATAAACCAGAACTTCAGCTGGAATACATTCTCAGAGCTCTGCTGAGGTCATGTCATTATGCCACCCCACACCAGCTGAAGACACATCTTAAAAAAAAAAGTGCCCTTAAAAATAATTGGTATACTCCACATCTGGGGAAATGATACCCCTATGATGAGCTGGAGGGTCATTAGGATAACACTGATGATTACAAGAACACTGATACAACACGATGTTACCCCTCCACCATCTTATCTGGACACCTCCAAATGACTACCACTGATTATTATTTTTTAAATCTTGCACACAGTATTTCATTCTTTTTTTTCCCATCCAACACGGCATTTCTTGTCTCTTGCCCACTTGCACGTTCCACTAAATGGAGAAGGAAAATTGAACCAGACAGAAGTATGTAATACAAAAACTGCCACTCTGGGCCCTGGTCCATGCTCTTCAGTAGAATAGGGCAATTCATACCCAGGGAAGGAGAGAGCTACACAAAGCGATACATATCACTTGCTATGGAAATTAGGTAGTTGATTTCAAAAGAGCAGCATTTATACGTGCAGAACAGCTATTTAAGGATGTTCACAGAAGCTTTATGGTTGTCTCCAAGCTCCGGAGAGCTCAGCTCATGATAAGTAAAGCACCTGGATCTCCAAGTGGGAGGATGCTAACCTAAACCTAATTTTAATACATTACAGCTCTCCATAATGTTTGCAGAACAGTTTCTCTCTAAGACAGCACGTAAAGAATGAACATTAGAGGACGGGATAGGGAGAATTTGTCAGTAGATGTTTGCCTTCTGCAATGCTAAGCCCCCATGAATTACTTAATCCATGACTCCCACAAAGAGTGTAATTGTCTCTTGCATCCTATAGGGCCACTTTGGGTCTTGCACAACATCCGGATCAGGTAGAGGATAATTTTCAGTCAAATTATCCCACTAACTCTGCATAGTTAAAGGTTCTCTTCGTCACAGGCAGGGTGAGAGCAGGAAGAGAGCAGACACAGGCAGAGAACCCACATGAACCCCAGGCACTGCAATCTCAGGCAAGGGGAACAGAGTTGTAAGACGACTAACAGAACAGGGCACTGCCCAGGAATGGCCTGTCCCATGATCTACGCACTGTGCAGCACAGAGCAGCAAATGGAAAGTCAAGGAGCAGTTGCTGTTTAACTGCATCAAACTACTGCAAAATCAGCTGTGTTATCCCAAAGGATATGGTGAAAGAGGATGACCGTCCTGATACACTGATGCTGAAGGGAGTAGTTTCACAGCACAACATCCAGCTTAAAAGATTCCCATGCCATTCCAGGCATGTTCCTGCCTGCCTGGCTTCATTCATCCCTTTTTCTGCTGCTATATATGCCACAGTTCATTTGTCCAGCACCCACGTTTTTAGAAGGATAAGTAAACTAATGTTAAAAAAAAACCAAGTCAATCACACCAAGAGACTTCACTGTAGGCTACTTACCTTTTCTTCACCTTTAATCAGAGTGATATGAATATTTTAAGCTAGCTACCTCTTTCCTATAGCCTATTTATCAAAGGCTACCAGCTGCAGTGACCCAAGCACTGAGACAAACATCCAACCAACACTGGACAGACTAGAAGGGCAGTAAGTTTCCCTGTTCAGCTCTTGGTTTGGATGTTCACTTCCCTTGCTCCCCTTGCTTTTGAATGCTGTCCATCTGCATCACCAGCTCTTCAGATGAAGAGCTTTTTCTTCACGCCACCATGAAACACCCTTAGCCTTCAGTAGGGGCATAAAAGGAAGCTCAAATTCACATTTCTGGGTCCGTAAGAAGGTCATGTCCCCCCTATCTACACACTCTTTATGCAAGGATGAACTATACAGTGACATAGAGCAAGAGTTCAAATCTCATAATGCATCCCCATAAAATCATAGAAACANAAGCTCAAATTCACATTTCTGGGTCCATAAGAAGGTCATATCCCCCCTATCTACACACTCTTTATGCAAGGATGAACTATACAGTGACATAGAGCAAGAGTTCAAATCTCATAATGCATCCCCATAAAATCATAGAAACATAGAATTATTTTGGCCAGAAAAGACCTTTAAGATCATCAGAAGATCTCACTGCTGTCTGCGTCCTTGAAAACTGAGGGGGAAACCAAGACCAGCTGCTCATGCTGGGTATTTAGTGCAACCACACTGCAGAAGCAGGAATCTTTGCATCCTTGGCAATGGACTTCTAGCACTCAGGCACTGCATGTTGGGACAAGCTCTCAGTTCCTAGTGAAACACGTTCCTGAAAGGGATAAAGGTTTTCTGTTGCTAATTCCATGCTATCTTACATCTGACTTACCAAAAATAAGTTGGTAAAATAACTACTGTGCCAGGTGGTCAGGGCATCCTATGGGAGAAGCATGAATAAAAGTGCCAGGAACTCCTGAACGTAATTCTGTCTTCCTGAAGACTGAGTGTTCACAACCACAGCACTCACAAACTTGTCCTGTGGGCACATCAGTGGGGAACTGCATGAAATCATGCCTCCCTGTGCAGCAGGGCGGATGGCAGGTTGGTGCGCACAGACATTTTGAACATGCAGGTACCGTATCATCTGCAGAACCACAGGCATCTGTGTTTTTCCTTGATAGCCATTCTGCATTTCAAGCCCTGATGATATCCATTAAACTTTCCTCCCTTGGTCTTTCCTTGTTACAGCTCTAAGGAAACAATCTGTGCTTTTTTCATCTAGACTGACAGGAGGAAAGAGTGGAAGAGAAGTAAGGAAATATCAGTAGTAGTTGAGAGCATTAAATTCCTGACAGTGAGGGCATGAGCACGTGTTGCACATGTGTGACTGCCCATGTTTTTCCAGCCTGGCTCAGTTATGTCCCCTCTTAGAGTTTAAGCACTTCAAGGCAGACATCTCCACCCAGATGCCTCCTGGCATCCCTCCACCAACTCCACACAGTGCCTCCAGGACAGACTATGCTCATGCATTTACTTTTAGGCTTATTCAGCAGGCCCACAGTGGCTTTATCCCCAGCTAGCAAAGAAATACCAGTGCAGGGCAATATGGTTCAATACTATCTCCCCTGACTTTCTGCTTTTGCTCAATTCCCTGCAGTTTAGAGTTGTCCTTCAGAGCTGTTCAAAGGCCAGGGGTATGATGAAAGTCACTGCCCAAGGTGTTTCTAGGACGCTCTGTGATGGCAACAAATCACTGCTTCTTGGCTGGTCCCTGTGGCTACCTCAGAAACTTCCCAAAGGCATATAGCAGCGTGGATTGAAAGGTGTAGATTCGAAATTCGGGGTTGGACTAGATGATCTCTAGAGGTCCCTTCCAACCCCTACCATTCTATGAAATGCCCCACCTCCCGGTTACCTATCATCTGTGGATCACTGACACGGCCATTAAGGCTTATCAAGTCAGTGCATGCCTAAGGAAGGGTCTGAGCCACACAACCACACACATGCCTTAAATCTGCAGATGAAAACCATCTTGATGTGATTAAGGCTGAACAGCAGTGACTGCGTTCGACCAGATCCTTCTTTTTTTCTAAGGTTTTCAAATTAAACGGAACATTTCCAAAGGGGATTTATTAAAAGGAGAGACCGATGCTTTTCCAAAACGTATCGTAGGGACATTGGAAAGTCTTTATCATTACTAATCCTCAGCACTAAGAATTATTCATTGGAAAGAAAAGAATGTGTTTGATTCATTTTAGAAATTACCCGTGATTAAGGATTACTATTTCTGGATCATTGTTGTTATGAATTTGCATAATTTTGCATGAAGTGAGGCTCGTTCCCCACAGAGCACCCCAGGAAGACCTGACCTGTGCGTAGCACATGTGGATGCTAACGCTAAGCGTGATGCAATGAGGCACGGTGACAAACAGGCAGGAAGGGAGAAGACAACCTTGATGAAGGGTCAAGCTTCTGCTTTACACCCAGGGCTGGGATCCAGGAAAACCAGAGTCAGTGGCTGGCATTTAATTTCTTCACAGCCAGGACATTTCCTGTGCCTCAGCTCTCCAGTGATAATTGAAGGATAGAGCACTCGCCTGCCTTCTCAAGCAAAAGGGAGAGATGATCCCTGTGTCACATTTGATCAGTGTCTTAAGCGCTTATTCAGCATCCAGCTAGATCTTCCTTGTCCTATTTGCTACCTTTGCAGCTAGAGCAATAGCAACAGTGCTGTGGAGAAAGGAGGTGAGGCAAGCAGACAGCAGATGAATTCTCCGCACCAGCTGGAGGACTCCAGTTAGCATAAGGCTGGGACAGCAAGCACCATTACAGATGTATCAGGTGCCTTGAGTGGTCACATCTTAACACGCACATCAAATGGCTTCAGGAAAAAGGAGAATAAACAGCACATGTTCAGTCCTCCAGCAACCCACCCCCATCGATGGCGCAGGGACTGACATCTCAGTCACGGCCGCAGTCGTAACCATCAGCAAGCATCTCGCAGCTGCCTGCGGCTTGGTGTCCCTCCCACACCAGCATGTGCACGCACAGCAACAGTGTCCCAGCCTGTGTCGGCACACACAGGAGCGTCAGGTCACAGGCAATTTCTCAAGGTACTCTTCAGCTTTGGAGGGATTTTACTTTGCACCTCTTCTGAAAAAATGATCTGGAGCTTTGCTGCCCAAGAGCTGGGATGAACAGACCTGCCTGTGTTTCATTCCAAGGGTTCGAATGAGCTCAAAAACTGAGCCTGAGACTGAATCAAAACTGCTAGGTCTCTCCCAGCTGCAGTCATGCACTGGCAAAGCCTCCCACCCCTGCCTAAGTAATTTCAAATTGGTCTGGGATACCACAGCCTGGGCACAGGCAACTTCTAGACAGCCTGACCTAGAGCCCAAAACTGTCATCAAATCTAAACCATGTGCAGTTTGGAAGGAGGTAACCCACATTGCAACTGCTGCTGTGTGCAAGTTGACTTTGTGTATAGCAGTGCTTGTGAACAGGGTGGTATTTCCACAGCGTGACATCCCTTTCCATTCCCAGTTTGAGACCAGTATGCACTTTGAATGTCCACAGGCCAGGACATTTGCTTTCATTTAGAGTAATAAAGTACTAGATCCTTAACTAAAACTATATATATCCAAATATATATAAGCATATATTATAAAAATATACAACTGCCTCCAAGAAATACTTCATCCGCTGAAATCCAGAGACCTGAAAATAGTGGTCATGTAGCCTGGGGACACTTCTCCTCTCTGAAACAAACTGTCTTTAGCTTTCTTTGTACTTCTCTGTACTCGTGACTTCATAAAAAGGATTAAAAGACAAAAAGCAAAACCAGAGAGTGACAGATGAGCTCTTCCCTATGCGTATTAACCCTGTAAAATATGTCAGTTCTAACTTACTCATCTTCTTTCCCTACAGATTAAACACCATCACCTTCCCTTCTCACCGTGCAGAGGAACCACATGCTGCTGCTGATCACTCTCATTTTTTTCCTATTTGCACTACCATTCCTCTTCTCAACAAAAGGACGATCAGGACTCAATACAGCAGGTGGTACAGATGAAGCATTAGTTCATCGGATTATTATTAGCCACATCATTATTATTAGACACAGCTTCCTCCACCCATTCCTTAACTCAGCTGAGCGATCTTTTCACCGCTGCAAGCCCCTGCTGCGTACTGTGCGAACCCCTTCTTTCAGCTGTTGGCAATGATGTGTCGAGGGTTAAAATGAACGCAGAAATCATCGGCATGTACGCAGTATTTAAATCAGTCCTTTCAAGCAGCATTACCTTGTGCTTGGCTACACTGAAATTCATGTCGGCAATTTTTGAGGTTTATTAGGCCCTTATGGAGTTGCGTTTATTCCTCACTAGTCTTTGTGAACCTGATCCTGGGCAGACCTTGTTATTAATCTCTTCCCGTGCTGAGAACTGAACTCTTACCCTCCTCTTTCTCTCCCTCCTCTTCATCACTGCTGAAGCTATGCCTCTGCTTTCCTTCTCCCTCTATAGTCACCAAATCTCATTAATAGCTTCTTGTATGGCGCTTTTTCAAAAACATCTTGAAAATCTAAATTAACTGTATTTACCAGTCCTCCTTTATCTGCTCTGCCCTTAATCTTTCCAAAGAAATTGGGGGGTTATGAACATTAGAGACATAATTTATTATTTGTATTCAAGTGCTGCAGTGTTCAAAGACATCAGCAAAGATTAGGTGGCAACGTGCTAAGCTCTGTCTACACCGAGTGAAAGCCCCCATCTCTGTTGGTTCATGATCTTAGTCGATTCCGAAATGCCAGCAAAAGGAACAATTGTTACCTTGACTCTAGAAAATGTGAATGAAAGCATGCAGGATTTTACGCTTAAAATTCATGGAGCTCTGCGGCTTGCAGCTTAAACTTACCCTGTTTAATTGCCTGTTTTTTAATTAATTTCTTAGTTATTCTTTCAGCAACTTGAATAAGACTAAGAAGTCTATAATTCTTTGGATCATCCATAGTTCCTATTAAACAGATGCATACATTNCTTAATCTTTCCAAAGAAATTGGGGGGTTATGAACATTAGAGACATAATTTATTATTTGTATTCAAGTGCTGCAGTGTTCAAAGACATCAGCAAAGATTAGGTGGCAACGTGCTAAGCTCTGTCTACACCGAGTGAAAGCCCCCATCTCTGTTGGTTCATGATCTTAGTCGATTCCGAAATGCCAGCAAAAGGAACAATTGTTACCTTGACTCTAGAAAATGTGAATGAAAGCATGCAGGATTTTACGCTTAAAATTCATGGAGCTCTGCGGCTTGCAGCTTAAACTTACCCTGTTTAATTGCCTGTTTTTTAATTAATTTCTTAGTTATTCTTTCAGCAACTTGAATAAGACTGAGAAGTCTATAATTCTTTGCATCATCCATAGTTCCTATTAAACAGATGCATACATTGGCCTCTCTCCAGTCCTCCCAAGTCAAATTATTCATCATAAATAGTATTTATTACGAATAAAGCCTCATTTTGGTTAGCAGATTGTTTGGGAACCATCCTGATTTTCTTTAAACGTACTGATTGTTTATAAGCACTTGGCAAATAGACTTTAAGTTATTTGCAAACAATTTTCTTTGACTCTTAACTTTTAATGGTTGGTTCCTAGTTGTTTCCCCACGTCCATGACCTTTTGTAACTGCTTTATCAGAGAAGCCACACACTACACTGGAATATCATTGATTAATGACAAATTGATTTATCATCACCGGACATTGGAGGCTGGAAGATGCTTTCCCAAATCCTTTGGGGCTATTAGTATACTTTCAAACAGCATGAAGAGAACTAAGCAAAGCATAGTGAAGACAAGAGCTCAGTCACAGAAAACAAAAACTCTATTTCATTTGCATTATTATTCCATTTCTCCAACTGGTTTTGATGCTAAACAGCATGGCTATGCATCTCACATGTTATAGTGAATTGCTCAGCTCTTTCAAGACACCTAGATGTTCCCTATTGCCCTGATCTGTGCCTCTCTTCTGGGACCTGGTCCCTAGGAACAAANGGCTATTAGTGTACTTTCAAACAGCATGAAGAGAACTAAGCAAAGCATAGTGAAGACAAGAGCTCAGTCACAGAAAACAAAAACTCTATTTCATTTGCATTATTATTCCATTTCTCCAACTGGTTTTGATGCTAAACAGCATGGCTATGCATCTCACATGTTATAGTGAATTGCTCAGCTCTTTCAAGACACCTAGATGTTCCCTATTGCCCTGATCTGTGCCTCTCTTCTGGGACCTGGTCCCTAGGAACAAAGCCTGTACCCAGCCAATTTCAGCTGGGAACCATATGACGTGTTCCTTACCGCGCTGCAGCCTTATAGTCCCCATTTGTTCCAATGCCATGTTGATTTTGGCTCCCTCTCTCAGTCTCTGTGTTGCCCTCCCTCCTCTAATTATTCCTATTGGCAAAGCATGAGCAAAGAAGGCAAAATCGTCCAAAATGTGATCCTGGATTACCCACGACCCCAGTGTCAGGATAGTCTTTTGGTTGCTTTGATGCGATGGACTCACAGGGGAAACATTATGTCAGAAATACTCCGGCTCACAGGCACAGAGCTTTGCTTGTGGGAATAGTTCAGTGATACTCAGAAGTTAAAACTCAGAAGAGGAAAGGGATTCCCTCCCACGCATCTCTTCTCACCCTACCACCCAAATCCTTTTCCATTCAATATGAACACAGCTTTGGAGTGAAGATTGATGCAAACAAGTAATTGAACTCCTCTGCAGTCTGTTTATTGCCCATGATCGCCTCCCTTTCACCTTGACAGTCTCGTATTTAGAGTCATTGCGACTAGCCTGTAACTAGGAAGAAGATGAATCAACTGTTTACTAACCCAAGCAGGAAATGAAATTGAAAATGATGCATCACTTGGAAACTCACAAAGCTTTATGAGAAGCCTGATCACCTCCACATGAATGAAGCCAGTAGCAGGGGTCCCCACCTCTATGGAAAGGGGAGCTATAGTTTCTGGCTGCTTTCCTACAAAACTACCAGTCAGCAGTAGGAATGCTGTATTTCACATTTATTTTTATGCATTAATTCACTGACAATTTTGAAGCATACTACTGACATCAATTTATTGTCATCGTAAATTTCGGATCTGTAGAATGGAAAAAAAACCCCAACAGTTTGGGACTTCATCCTAGGAAAAGTGATGTTATGAAAAAAGCTGAAGGGAGAGGGGGAGATAAAGAGATACGGAAGAAGGGGAAATACTTGGTCTTGTTTCCATGCTGTTTGCTGCCCCACTAAATCTAAAAATCTTTCAGGCTCTGATTTATTACCATTTTACATATTCAAGTTTTCACCTGACTTCCAGCAGTAAAATCTTTGAGGTTTGTGATCACGTAGTCAAATGCAAGCCATGCAATCTATGCGTTTATTAGCTGACACTCAATCAGCATGTGTTAGGAGACTTTTCAGCTGGATATCTCACACCTATCTGATTTATCCTGCAAGTAGATACTCCATTCTTCACAAGACAAACAACTGCCTTGGAGATTGCCAATAAGACCCCAGCTGGCTTAGGTTGTATCCTTTGCACACATTTACTCCTCTGCCAAGCAGCATGGAGAAAATCTCTAGTGCTAGTGCCCTGCACACCAACTGGAGACCACCACGTTTTTAGTGCTGATGACTTTAAGTTGCCAGCTCATGGACCCCAAAACATCAAGGATTTGACTTTTTCTGTCACAGCCCAGTGCTGCATGGGTGACAGTACGTGGTGGAGAGGGCTGCATCTCAGAGAAGTGGAAACAACCCGTGTTTCCAAGAGCACATGAAGAGGTGGGCCCAGACATGTGAGACAAGGTACTCCCATTACCGCTACGCTCATTCTATGGGGGGAAAAAAGGACTCCCTAGAGGCCAAGCTCTGAATACCCTGCTCAGATTTTACTCTTTACTTACACCGTCTTTAAACTGGAAACCTAAGTAGGTACGTGTGGGGTCAACTCTCATCTCTCTCTCTGCTTTTGTATAAGCAAGTTTAAATCATATTAGTCTTAAAACAAGAATGACATACTGTTGTCACTGGGGTTACAGCTCACACGACATGGTGGGTTGTTAAAGGACTGAAAGAGCACTCAGCCTTTCACTGGAGGATTTACAACATTTTATAAACACCAGGCAATCAGACCTTCTGACACCGGTGAGATAGTGAGCTATCTGCTTCAGAGGGGGAGGAGAGCGCTTACACAACTGTCACGGCAAGCCAGGATCAGAACTGGGAGGAAGACACAGCTGAGTTAATTTTTACCCTGGTCCTCCAACCAGTCTCTCCTCTTTGGGACTGAGATGTTGGCAGATTCCTCAGTTTTCCACCAGCCATGTCATCCAGGGCTTAGACGAGGCACAAGGTCTTAGATATATATCCTTAGAACAACAACTTTTAAACACTTTAGGTTAGTCTTCATCTAATCAAGTAGAGCTGATGAGTCTTCCCTTCCTTCAGTAAAGGGAAGCATGCTTAGCAATTTTGTAAAGAAGAAGAAGTATCAATGAAAACAAATAAATGTTAAGCAGTTATAATGCCACTGCTATGCCAAAGAGATCCCTGCATGACATGGAATGGGAGATATTTAGGACCTTGTAGGATGAGGCATATTTGTCATGTTTCCAGAGAAGCCCACAGCTCAGCGAGTCCAGCACAGAGACCAGTTAGTCCCCACCTTCCCGCCAACCCTCCAGTGAGGCCTCGGCTCTGCATTTTCACAGTAAACGGATCAGACATCCAGCCATATTCAGAATGACACCAAGTGAGACACGGAGATCAGCAGATCCTAGAAGAATGCTGCAGGGAAAGCAGACTGACCATTGACGTCTGATCTTGCTCTTCTGCAAACGCTCGGCATCTACTGCCTGGCAATGGCATCACGGGCTCGGGGGATTAAGGTCACATTTTGCAGTCTGACAGGGGCTCAAGATGTTAGCGTGTGAATTTTTCATGGCCTATCCGCACCTCTATCAGCAACGCTTCACTGGCCTGGCTTGTATTAACCTCTTGATCTAGAAGGGATTTTTATCTTTACTGTTACCCTCCCTCCCATCAAAACTCATTTCCCATTATTCTGCTGTGCTACATAGCGCCAGAAGTTCAGACCTCTCCAGGAGACATCAGTGGGCTTGCAGATATTGTTTAACCCCTGCTGGGTCACTTGCAATGTTGCATGACGTTTCAGTGGAACATAAGGTGAGTCAGTCATGTTGTGCTGCTATTTCAGGTGCGCGGCAAAGTACGCTCCCAGCAAGCCCACTGGGGACAGAGGTCGAGAGTTTCCAGCTTGACCCCTTGGATGAGGACACTGCCGCTACCCAGACCTGAGGTGCTGCTGAGTTCCCCCTCCATCAAAGCCCATTTATGGGGGCAAAGCACAGTGCAACATCACTTCACAGAGCCTGCACCTTAACACCAGCCTGCACAGCCTTCTCCTGTAATCTGGGCTAGCTTCATGTTTCCAAGTGGAGCTCTAGAAACTGATAGAGATTTCTTGAACAAAGATATTGGTGTGGCCACACAGCTGTGGTTACACAGATGTAATTCCTTCTCTACAAAGGGTGAGGTCTATCCTTGCAAAGGCTGCCAGGTGTGAAATGTGCTCTTCTTCCTATTTGCAACAGCTATAATCTGGGTTTTGCTGAAGTCTACTTCTAACTCAAGAAAGGCAAGGGCAAGCTTTGGCTTTTGAGTAGCATGCAGGCTGAATAGTTCAAGAGCCACTCACATTTCAGAAGCAAGGCCAGGTGAGCCACAGCTTTCAGTAAATGGAACCAGTAGTTTTACAACGAATCACAGAACGGTTGAGGTGGGAAATGACCTCTGGAGGTCATCTTGCCCCACTCCCCTGCAGGGCCACCTAGAGCCCAAACCATGTCCAGATGGCTTTTGAACATCTCCAGAGATGGAGAAATCACAACCTGTGAAATCACCCTGTGCCGGCGCTTGGTCATCCTCACAGTAACAAAAGTGTTTCCTGATGTTCAGATGGACCCTCCTGTGCTCCTGTCACTGAGAACCACTGAAAAGATCCTAGCTTTGTCCTCTTTGCACCCTCGCTTCAGATATTTATATACATTGATGAGATTCCCCCTGAGCCTTCTCCTCTTAAAGCTAAACAGTCCCAGCTCTTTCAGCCTTTCCTCGTATGTCTCTCTCTTGAACTGTCTCTCTTGAACCTCTTGATGTGAGGTGCTCCAGTCCCTTAATTACTCTTGTGGTCCTTTGCTGGAGTCACTCCAGTATGTGCATGCCTCTCTTGTACTGGGGAGCCCAGAACTGGACGTAGGACCCCTGAGACTAGCCACGACTCTTGAGACCAGCCCCATCAGATTACCCAGCAGAGCCAAATGAGTGACCAACCCTTTAGAAACCCCCATCGTCTCCCACTGTAAACTGTTCCGGAATCTTCCTATCTCTTCATCCCCCAGGGACAACGATACATCCATGGCTCACAGGTTTTGCAGAACTATTTGGCATGTGAGTCAGAGGATTAGGAAAAGCTGCCACCCCTATCCTGCAGCTTGAAGAGAAGTTGAAGTTTCTGAGGCAGATTCAGGCATACTTGTGCTTTTCATTTACTGGTTGATTACAGTCACTTTAATTTTGCTGTCTGAGACCTTGGCTTTGTTGTGGGTACCGATTCTTGTGCAGATGTTTCTTTTAAATAAAAGGGCACCCAAGGCATTGGTAAGGCTGTAATTCTGTCATCTAACATTTAAATCAAAATCAATCTTTCCATCTCTTCGCTCATTAAACAAAACAAAACAGAAAAGTCCTTGGGTTCTCCAGATGTCTAACCTAGGTGGGAGAAGGAAAAATCATGAATGTCCTTGCTTTCATGAGTATCAGCTAGTATTTTCCCTTCCAGTCCTGGCAAGCTTCCATCTACCCAAGGAGACAGCGATATGACTCTTAATACCAAACCCAGTCATAGCACTTCCCGGAGCCACATGCAAGGCTGAACATATGGACTGGATTCTGTTTTCACACTAGCACACATGAGGATTAACCTCATCAAGGTCACCGAGAGCCTTATCTCCAGCAATAAGCTACACGCAGCGTGATTTGATGCAGTACCTAAATCACCAAGAAGAATTACAGTACAATGCGACCTCGGATCTCCTACAGGAGAAGTAATTCCTTCCCAGTGCTGTTTTAGCATAAGAAGGCGTGAGGCATCCGCAAGTTTCAGTCACAGGCACCAGCCTCTTCATTTACACACTAGATCTGGTTCAAGTTTTGGTATGGATGAGGCTATATCTGGTTTAAACTCCTTTCATTTTGTCATGTCAGACAAATGCAAAAGAATTAAGACTCAAAACTGTGCAAAAGAACTAAGATCCAGAGCTGTGCAATGAGATCTTATAGTCACAGGGCAAAATTCAGTATAGCTGCCATGATGTTTCCTTTCACTTCTATCTGTCCAGAAGGTTGGTAAAATGCTACCACAACAGATCACCTCTGTGATTAATGTCATATGTGTGCCTGTGTAAATGATGGTAAAAGGCGAGAACCAGGTTAGCGTGCACTGATTTAGAGATAATTCTCCCTCAGTTGCACAAAAGAGCGGAAGCTGCTCACAAACCTTTCACTAATCAGCACCCCTCACATTGATTAGCGCCTGTGAAGGGTCTCTAATTTTGACTCACCATTCTTTTCACATTCCCCTCTTCCCTGGAATCATAAAGGCTCCAAGAATATTACCTATCACTCACCCCACATCTATTTCCCTGTAATTCATGCCTAGTTCTGTGCTTTCGTGTAACCTCACACAGTTCAAGGTTGAATTCTGTAATAACCTTTTTCTAGTTTAAATACTTCTGGCGCATTAGTGTTGGTCTCAAGTCAGTTACAGCTGAATGAAAATGTTTTCAGACATGTTACAAGAAGGGAGGATGTCTGAAAAAAAAAGAAAGATTAAGTCTTTAGGAGACTTGAAGTTCAGGAATATGTTAACAAACTAACCTGATACTAGGCGACCTCTCTGAATTCCTGTTAAACCTATTGAAAGATTGTGTGATTGCAAAAATATCTCCTCAGCAAACATCTCTCTGTAGTAAATAACAAAAAGCGGTGCCTTACAAATTCACAAAAGTTTCATTCACATCAGTAGCCTGCAGTTCTGATCCTTGCTCAGACATCTGACCCTCTTGGTTTTGCCAAAGAGCCCGAAAGAGAAAGGTATTTTTAAAAAGAGATTTTCAGTATTTATTTCCTCATTCAAAGAAAACCCCCAAAACAGTTCCTAACCAAAACCATACTATTTTGCAGAACAACCCGAATTCTCCTGTTTAGGAAGCACAGGCAAACCAAAGTCATAGAGTCGTAGAAGCATAGAATAGTTTGGGTTGGAAGGGACCTTTAAAGTCATCTAGAAACAGCCCCCACCCACCTGCAATGAGCAGGGACATCTTCAACTAGATCAGGTTGCTCAGAGCCCCATCCAACCTGATCCTGAATGTTTCCAGGGATGAGGCATCTACCACCTCCATGGGCAATGGGTTCCAGTGTTTCACCATGCTCATCGTAAAAGATTTCTTTCTTATATGTAGTCTGAAACTACCTTCTTTCAGTTTGAAACCATTACCCCTTGTCCTATCGCTACAGGCCCTGCTAAAAAGTTTGTCCCCATCTTTCTTTTAAGCCCCCTTTCAGTACTGAAAGGCCACAATAAGGTCCCATGAGAGCTTTCTCTTCTCCAGGCTGAACAACCCCAACTCTCTCAGCCTGTCTTCATAGGAGAGGTGTTCCATCGCTCTGATCCAACAGATACATGTCCTTCCTATGCTGAGGACTCCAGATCTTGATGCAGTACTCCAGGTGGGGTCTCACCAGAGTGGAATAGAGGAGGAGAATCCCCTCCCTTGACCTGCTGATCACACTTCTTTTGCTGCAGCCAAGGATACAATTGGCTTTCTGGGCTGTGAGCACACACTGCCGATCACGTGCAGCTTTTCATCCATGAAAACGCCCATGTCCTTCTCTGCAAGGCTGCTCTCAATCCCTTAATCCCCCATCCATGGGCCCTAATGGGATGCATCCACGAGTACTGAGGGAGCTGGCAGATGTTATTCCCAAACACTCTCCATCATCTTTGAAAGGTCATGGAGAACAGGAGAGGTGCCTGAGGACTGGAGGAAAGCCAATCTCAATCCAATCTTCAAAAAGGGCAAGAAGGAGGACCTGGGAAACTACAGGCCAGTCAGCCTTGCCTCCATCCCTGGAAAGGTGATGGAGCAGCTCATTCTGGATGTCATCTCTAAGCATGCGGAGGAAAAGAAGGCTATCATCAGGAGCAGTCACCAAGGGGAAAATCCTGCTTGACCAATCTGATAGCCTTCTATGACGGCATGACTGGCTGGGTAGATGAGGGGAGAGTAGTGCATGTTGTCTACCTCGACTTCAGCAAGGCTTCTGACACTGTCTCCCCCAACATCCTCATGGGCAAGCTTAGGAAGTGTGGGTTAGATGAGTGGACAGTGAGCTTGATTGAGAACTGGCTGAATGGCAGAGCTCAGCAGGTTGTGATCAGTGGTGCAGAGTCTAGTTGGAGGCCTGTGGCTAGCAGTGTTCCCAGGGGTTGGTATTGGGTCCAGTCTTGCTCAACATATTCATCAATGGCCTGGATGAAGGGACAGAGTGTCCCCTCAGCAAGTTTGCTGACGATACAAAGCTGGGGGGAGTGGCTGACTCACCAGAAGGCTGTGCTGCCATTCAGCGTGACCTGGACAGGCTGGAGAGCTGGGC
>VZSC01006616.1:155833-192290 GCA_013398225.1 Steatornis caripensis
AGCCCCATCCAACCTGATCCTGAATGTTTCCAGGGATGAGGCATCTACCACCTCCATGGGCAATGGGTTCCAGTGTTTCACCATGCTCATCGTAAAAGATTTCTTTCTTATATGTAGTCTGAAACTACCTTCTTTCAGTTTGAAACCATTACCCCTTGTCCTATCGCTACAGGCCCTGCTAAAAAGTTTGTCCCCATCTTTCTTTTAAGCCCCCTTTCAGTACTGAAAGGCCACAATAAGGTCCCATGAGAGCTTTCTCTTCTCCAGGCTGAACAACCCCAACTCTCTCAGCCTGTCTTCATAGGAGAGGTGTTCCATCGCTCTGATCCAACAGATACATGTCCTTCCTATGCTGAGGACTCCAGATCTTGATGCAGTACTCCAGGTGGGGTCTCACCAGAGTGGAATAGAGGAGGAGAATCCCCTCCCTTGACCTGCTGATCACACTTCTTTTGCTGCAGCCAAGGATACAATTGGCTTTCTGGGCTGTGAGCACACACTGCCGATCACGTGCAGCTTTTCATCCATGAAAACGCCCATGTCCTTCTCTGCAAGGCTGCTCTCAATCCCTTAATCCCCCATCCATGGGCCCTAATGGGATGCATCCACGAGTACTGAGGGAGCTGGCAGATGTTATTCCCAAACACTCTCCATCATCTTTGAAAGGTCATGGAGAACAGGAGAGGTGCCTGAGGACTGGAGGAAAGCCAATCTCAATCCAATCTTCAAAAAGGGCAAGAAGGAGGACCTGGGAAACTACAGGCCAGTCAGCCTTGCCTCCATCCCTGGAAAGGTGATGGAGCAGCTCATTCTGGATGTCATCTCTAAGCATGCGGAGGAAAAGAAGGCTATCATCAGGAGCAGTCACCAAGGGGAAAATCCTGCTTGACCAATCTGATAGCCTTCTATGACGGCATGACTGGCTGGGTAGATGAGGGGAGAGTAGTGCATGTTGTCTACCTCGACTTCAGCAAGGCTTCTGACACTGTCTCCCCCAACATCCTCATGGGCAAGCTTAGGAAGTGTGGGTTAGATGAGTGGACAGTGAGCTTGATTGAGAACTGGCTGAATGGCAGAGCTCAGCAGGTTGTGATCAGTGGTGCAGAGTCTAGTTGGAGGCCTGTGGCTAGCAGTGTTCCCAGGGGTTGGTATTGGGTCCAGTCTTGCTCAACATATTCATCAATGGCCTGGATGAAGGGACAGAGTGTCCCCTCAGCAAGTTTGCTGACGATACAAAGCTGGGGGGAGTGGCTGACTCACCAGAAGGCTGTGCTGCCATTCAGCGTGACCTGGACAGGCTGGAGAGCTGGGCAGAGAGGAACCTCATGAAGTTCAACAAGGGCAAGTGTAGGGTCCTGCACCTTGTGAGAAACAACCCCATGCACCAGGACAGGTTGGGGGCTCATCTGCCAGAGGGCAGCTCTGCAGAGAAGGACCTGGGGTGCATTAAGAAGAGCGTGGCCAGATGGTCGAGGGAGATGATCATCCTCCTCTGCTCTGCCCTGGTGAGGCCACATCTGCAGTGCTGTGTCCATTTCTGGGCTCCCCAGTTCAAGAGAGACAGGGAACAACTGGAGAGAGTCCGCAGAGGACAACAAAGATGATGAGGGGACTGAAGCATCTCTCTTATGAGGAAAGGCTGAGAGACCTGGGTTTGTTCAGCCTGGAGAAGAGAAGAGTCATAGGGGATCTTATTAATGCTTATCAATATCTAAAGGGCAGGTGTCAAGAGGATGGGGCCAGACTCTCTTCAGTGGTGCCCAGCGACAGGACAAGGGGCAATGGGCATAAACTGGAGCACAGGCAGCTCCACTTGAACATGAGGAAGAAATTCTTTACTGTGAGAGTGACAGAGCCCTGGCCCAGGCTGCCCGAAGAAGCTGCGGAGTCTCCTCTGGAGATACTCAAAACCTGTCTGGAAGAGTTCCTGTGCCCCCTGCTCTAGGGGCACCCGCTTTAGCAGGGGGGTTGGAGTGGATGATCTCCAGAGAGCCCTTCCAACGCCTGCTATTCTGTGATTCTGTATTGATACCAGGGGTTGCCCTGACCCAGGTGCTGGACCTTGCACTTGGCCTTGTTGAACCTCGTGAGGTTCACATAGGCCCACTTCTCAAGCTTGTTCAGGTCTGTCTGGATGGCATCCCATCCCTTAGGCATGTTAACCACACCACTCAACTTGGTGTCATCTGCAAACTTGACAAGCGCGCCAGCTGATGACATTGCATAAAGATTCCCTTCCATGGAATCACTTTTCGGCATATTCCTAAAGGTGTCACAAGGTCTCTGAGGCTCAGAGGTAAAGCCTTTGTCTGTCTCTAAAGGATACCACAACCCCATGTTTCAGCAGTGAACTCCTTGCTGCTCAGGATTTCTTCGCCAAAGCTACTCACAGCAAAACAGGGCTGAAGGCATTTTTTAAAAGACTTTTAAAGAGGTGTTTACTGTCCAGAAATCCAGGGAAATTGATTCCACGTTAGCAGCATAAGAGGAGTAGTCCCTTAAGATCTCAAAATGTTATCCCTACAGGGATGGACAAATCAAATACCTTTGGTTGTAAGGGCTAAGGTAGTAAGGAGGCTGAGAAATAGGCGTGAAAGTGAAAACATACTAGAGTTCGAGTATTTATTTATTTAGGAGTAAAATTCAGGAGTAAGACCCATGATGTCCTATGACAAATTTCCACAGTCTGCTCCAAAATTAATACACATGTCATCCTTGTATTACTAAGGAGAACAGAAAAACTATTCTCTTTGGCCCATCTCTCCCAAATATGCTGTTTCTTCTTACACAATCATTAAGGCACAATCTTGCTATGACATTTCAACTGAGAGTCTGCAAATCTCACGATCTCTAGCTACAGCGTAACAGCAATTAAAAAAGTCTGTTCAGTTGCTCTGAATGTCTTTTTCACATGTTCAACAGAGAATAAAAGAGTTCATTTTCTTGTGTAAAGTAACTCCAGCAGGGCACATAGCCCCTTTCTCAGCACAAACTCTGCCCTGGACTGGGTCAGAGCTAGTCCTGGGTCGGTACAGCCAGCATGTGGGGAAGGCAAGGATCAGGAAAATTTCTTTACAGCAGACCTTGCTCTCCATTAGAAAAAATTAAATTCAGCTTTGAGCCTTCCCTCAGAGCTCAATTAAATCTTCACAGCCTGAAGCAGCTGAACTGCTCCATTTGCCTGTGAGTGTAGCTGTGACAACATCTTTAAAATCTTTTAAGCAACTGTTCTTGAAAGAAAAAAACATGTCTGGCCTCAGATTGCTGTGGAGGATCAGATGTGGGCCTAATCCCTCTTTTGTACCAGCACACAGAGGGCTGAGATGGAGGAAGCCCATCTTACGGGTCATCTCATATTGGCTTGAAAAAGCTGGTACGGACAAGCCTGACTACGCAGGTTTCTCTGCTCAGAAGCCAAGCTGGAATTCTTCAGAGCGAATGCCGAACTGAAAGCTGGGGGAAGATCAGGGGAGAGAGGAAAGTTTTGGGTGAGATGGCTACAGAGCAAGCTTGATAATGCTACCCCACACAAATGATGAAGGTGGTCGGGGGAGCAACCAGTGCTGCTGAGCATGGTCAACGCTCAACCTCAGCCCTGTCTTCAAAGGACAATTAATCCCACCTTTAAGCAGAAACAACCTCTGAACATGCCTGTCACTGCTAACAGTCGTGCAGCACCACCAGAGAAACAGGACCTGGGGACAGGATGGCAAAGCCACTTAAATGGAATAAATGACATTAATATGCAATCAAAGTGGTTGGCAGTCACCGAACAGGAGAGGCGTTCTCACATGGTAATTGAGTTTGGCTGCAGCTTACAGCATTACACCCATCCCGTCTTGCTAATAGAGGCTTTGCTGATGCATATTTGATGGCTTCACTGTGTAATATGCAACAATATACCGGACTAATAATTCACTGGCTGATAAACTAAGCTAAGCAGGACCTTGGAGTGAATCGTTCTGAACATTAGCTAATTTGCCACTAGCCAATCCATCCAGCAAAAAAAAAAAAAAAGAATTACTGTGCACAACATCATTTCATCACTTGGGTTAACAATTAGCCTTTCAGAGGTATTTCATCAGTCTCATGAAACTGTACTAATATTAACTAAGTAATCCTCAGCAAGGATTCAGAAAGGCAGGTAGCGGGTACCATTGCAGCTAGAGGAGGAAACTGAGGCAGCAAATTTAAGCCAGATGCCCAGAATGACACAACAAAACAAAGGAGAGAAGGACCAAAACTAAGAGAATCTTCACCCAAATCTACCCACTGAACTGGATTGTCAGGTCAGGGACTCTTTCAGGGAGGTTTGCCTGTCCCTCTAAATGTTTCCAGAGAGAAAGAAAAAGCCAGGACAACACCAGTGTGGCTACCCTGGCAGTTCTGACTTCTCACATGGCTTCCAGGAGAAACCTTCCCCTTCTAGCTTTTGAGTACTAGTTTAATTTTGCTGCAGGTACAGCAGGCTCTTGTTATAGGCAGAGGCAAATTTCCTGGAGCACAGAGCAACTCTAGCTGTCCCCAGGTCCCTTGACTGGTCCTACAGTCCTGAGGACTCTATGGGACGCAGCCGTAAGGCCTGGGAAGCTTCCTGAAGCCTAGGCATGAAATGCCTACAAATGACAACTATAAGGTAACAATGAATTAATCACATATTTGTGCTAGAAGCAGTGATTATTATACATACAAACTGGGCAATGAGAGGCCGGAGAGCAGCCCTGTGAAAAGAGATCTGGGAGTCTGGATTGACGGCAAGTTGAATTTGAGTCAACATTGTGCCCTGGTAGCCAAAAGGGCCAACTGTGTTCTGCGGTGCATCAAGCACAGCATAGCTAGGTGGTCAAGGGAGGTGATTGTCCCACTCTACATGGCACTGGTATGGCCCCACCTCGAGTCCTATGTGCAGTTTTAGGCACCTCAATACAAGAAGGACATCAAACTGTTAGAGTCTGTCCAGAGGAGAGCAACCAAGACGGTGAAAGGCCTCAAGGGCAAGACTTACGAGGAGCAGCTGAGATCACTTGGTTTGTTCACCTTGGAGAAGCGAAAGCTCAAGGGTGACCTCATTGCAGCCTACAGCTTCCCCAAGGAGGGTGGCAGAGGGGGAGCTGCTGATCTCCTCTCTCTGGTGACCAGCAATAGGACACGAGAAAATGGAATAAAGCTGCGTCAGGGGAAGTTCAGACTGGGCATTAGGAAAAGGTTCTTCACTGAGAGGGTGGTCAGTCACTGGAACGGGCTCCCCAGGGAAGTGGTCATGGCACCAAGCCTGTCAGGGTTCAAGGAGTGTCTGGATGATGCTCTCAGTCATATGGTTTAGTTTGAGGTAGCCCTGTGAGGAGCAGGGGGTTGGACTCGATGAACCTTATAGGTCACTTCCAACTTGAGATATTCTATGATTCTATTATATGATTCTGTATCAGTGCAGGTACTTCTGGGGCTGCTGATTCCATGTGTGTGACTGGTTCATATTGAGGGCTTGGAGTGCAAGTTAGATCATGACTGACTGATACTCCTAAATGAAAGAGCAACCAGCAAGTATTGCTTCAATTTTAAACATCTCATAATTGTTGCCTAACATTTTAGTAACACCTCCACTAGAAAAAAGAAAAACAAAAAAAACTTTGGTTTTGCTAGGATTCACTGTTTCATTTCCTCTTCCCATCAAAGACCATTTTGCTAAATATGGCCTGATTATGATAAAGTAGTCGCACTTCTGAATAGTCAAGGTTACACAGAAGGAGGCAGGTATGCTGGTAAGAAATGTTGGACTAGTCAATTTTAGGTCAGGTGTGCTCTGGTAGATGTTTTACTGTAACAGGTGCCAAACACCCTCTGATGTTCACCAGTATTGCTCTGCTGCCCAGTAGCTGCAGTGACCCCAGCGCACAACTCTTCGGGGGAGCTGAACTGACATCAAATGTAGTTGCTGAAGAAGTCTTTAGCACTCAAGCCATAAAAGGACAAAAAAATTCCTACATAAATCCCATTGATTATAAAAACATAATGCCTAAAACTGTACCTACTCCTTCCTCTCATGCTGATGGAGAACCTCCTGAAAGCACCTTGGAGACTTTCTTTGGGTGACATGCACAGCATTGAGCAGTCTTCACCAGAAAACATCTTCTTGCCACGTGAAACATGCAAGTATCCTGGGAACATTTTCACTGACAGGGTTACTCAGAGCTTGAGCTCAGACTGCCCAAATGGTCTCACATCGGTTCCCACTCTGCCTCAAGTCTGGAATAAAAGAGTCAGCTAACAAGAGAAGAAACTCCTCACCAGGCATTAAGGAACCACCTCAGATGCTAGTCCCTGCCCATTACAAGCAGTTAAGTGATTTGAAACACACTGGGTGAGTGATTTCAAGCTTCTGCTCAAGCAGGATAGATACAGTCAGACTGCATAAAGCAAAGAGGGAAATACCAGAAAATAATTCTTAGTAAGTACATAACCCATTGTAAAAATCTATCCCCGGTGCAAAAAAGAAATCCCAACAGAGAATCTGTCAGTCTGTGCATGTCCCAGCTAATACGTAATACATTTAAAAGGGGAAAAGACTGTGTCTACAGAGTGTCAAGCAAAACAAATAGAAGCTGAGAAAGGATAGTCGGAAAGCCACCATCCTGAAACGGGAACTTTCTACAAATAAATTGGCATCCCCATAACTTCCCAACTGCACGCTGCTTTCAGTTCACTGACTCACCACGACTTGGCCAANTGCACGTTGCTTTCAGTTCACTGACTCACCACGACTTGGCCAAGGCCTTGCTGACAACGCAAAGATTTCTGTCTTCTCCTCCTTCGTGTCGGAGAGGCTAATGAGACCATTCAAATGTCACCATAATGTTAACCAAACACGGTACCACAGGCTTGGGAGATGAGTACTGACAAAGCATTAGCATCTCCTCCTATAATCCCCTGCATGAAACTCATGTAATGTGAAGAACCTCTACAAAACACCAGCTTAAGGCCTGTATCGTCCCTCTCCTCCACAGCACCCACTCACAAGGTTGACCAAACAGCCCCCGCACCGCAGTCTAACTGATGCTGCTGATCTCTGCAGCTCATTTTTCTTTATCACAATGACCCACCGTTTAGGGGAGGAGAGGAAGAGGAGTGGGGTGGGAGGAGGAATCAACCCAAAATTCCTCAGCAAAATCAGAAGAAAAACAAGCTTAATGAAACACATCCCTCACACCTGCAGAAGTCCTAACAACTCAGTCAGGAACAAGCGTTACCTAGAGACATGAGACTGTGCTCCCAAAAAGTGGGAGTTCAGTTTAGCCAGGAATCCAGAGCCAACAGGAACGTCCAATATGAGGATGCCCTAACAACGCATGAGGCAAACCGCAGGTACAGTCACATCCGTCGAAGGACTATGCACAAGTGTTCCTTCTGCCTTCTGTACCCTCTCTCCAGTGATGGCTTGTACTAAAACAGACAGTCTAAATGAGAAGTGCTCGTACACTCTCAGCCACCCGCAAATCTCTTTTAACCTGAAGCCTCTCCTAAACAGCTAACGCTAAAAATAAAGCAGTTAAAATTGTTTAAAACAAAATTCAGAGGGTTTTCTTTCATTTGCTTTTTTTCTGGTTTGGGGTTTTGTTTTGTTTTTTTTTTTTTCCTTATCCCAGTGTCGGCAACAGGCTTAGCGAACTGATCGATCAGCGAGTACCTGGGGTTCAAGGGGTTTTTCGCATTGCAGACAGCGGTGGACGCCTTATTCTACAAAGAAAATCCACTCGTAGGGAGGGGAAATGGAGAGGGGGCACTTCTGTGCTGAAAATCAGAAATGCTTTAGATACCTACGGCTTTCTTTGGGAACGAAATAAAAGGAAAGGAGGTGGGGGGGGCGGTGGAATAAGAGAAAGAGGCTTTGAAACCCTGCCGAGGCTGGCGGGGAGCGCGGCGCCGGCACGCCTCTGGGGGGCGCTCGCGAACCGCAGTTCGCCCCCCCACGGGGCTGTCTGCAGCTCGCTGTCTCCGCTGTGAAATCAGGAGGGGCGGGGGACCCAGCCTCCTCTCCCCTTTGTCTCTCATTGAGAAACAGGCATTCCCTTCCCCTGGAAATTCAGTTTGGAAACGCAGGTTGCTATTTCGCAGCGTTCTGTCAGCGAGCTCGAGAATAAACAGAAAAACGAGGGCTGAGCAAACCCGTATCAAGCCCTGCAACATCGCTCTCAACAACACGGCGTCTCTTTGGGGTGCTACCAGGGGTGCCTGCGTATAGCATCACTCAGGCGAGGGCCTGATCCCCAGCCAAGGCATCCCAGGCACCGCCGTGAGTACCAGCAGCGATGCTGAAGTTGGTGGCACATTTTTCCACCAGCTCCTGTGCGATCTCTCGGAGCCTCGGGCATTTTGAACAGCTTCTCAACTAATTAATCTCAGCATCTTCCACCTTGGTCACTCAGTGCCTATCTCTATCAGTATTACCACCGAGGATCAGAGCACTCTGTTCATGTGGCTCAGTGAAACACAGCTCCTTGAACTTCTCTTACTTAGAAAAGTCTATGGGGAATATATGCCAAGCGTCCCCTCACTCCACGGTGGAAGAGAATCTGTGATCCTCCTGTCCCCATCCTCCTCACCGATCTGACTCTGGGCTTTTAACTGTGATGGTCCTTGATGCTAGCTTGGCTGAGCTTGTGAAAATTCATGCTTCCAAGAAGAGGGCAATATGAAGGCAGCCAGTCAGCGTGTTGCTCCTCCATTTCAGCCTAAGTTATAGATGTGGCTCTCAGTTCCAGAAGTCCCCAGTTCAACGTGGTATTTGCTGATGTAGTTGCACCTCTCTTGCACTCACACTTTCATCGCAGAAGGCAAAATTAGAAACTAAAATCACTGATGAAATATAATTGACATGAATGTTCTGGCGAAAAAACAAGAGGTGAAAAGCTTGTCTGTGATTTCTGCTCCACAGTACTGCCCTGCCCAGAAAGCAGTAAAACTAATTGTACAAGATAAGGAAATCCAAATAAGTGCATGAGAGATTATTTCAATGTTGGAAAGAACTGACTAACAGTTAAGTAAATTGTCCTGGTTTGGGACATACAGTTTGACTACATACAATCTATAATGAAAGGATGCAAACAATTTACTTGAAGCAGAAAAACTAGCAAGAATTGAAGGAATTTATGAAACACAGAATGCAGATCAAAAATCAGGAGCTCACTCCAGATGTTGTGCCTATACATCAGGGGAAGAGTCCATTGAGGAAAGTGATCTTTCCCAGAAAAAGCAAAGATTTTCTTTAATGCGGACGTAGTCTCTCAGAACTGTCTGATATCCACGAGGATTCAGCCGAAATCAGTGTAGGAACCTGCAGGCTCTGGCGCACAGCCTCACACTAACTGCTTAAGATAGCATGTTTGCAAATTGTAACACTGCTGTTACAACCGATACTGTGCAATTTTTTAGCAGCTCTACACTAAGGGAGGAAAATACACCACTCCAGCTACAAAAGGAAGCAGCTCTGCTCTGCTCCTTGGTGACAGATCCCTCCTTGAACGTTTTCCATTCATTTTTTCTAATACTCATCTAGATGGATTCCGGGTGCCTTGTTCTTGCCTGTGCGATCCTCTGGAAGTGCAAGTGCTGGAAGCAGTCATGGGGCCTGAAAAGCATCACGGCTGGGTAGGAAGCAGCTTTGCAGAAAAAGATCTAGGGGTGTTGATGGACAACAAGTTGAACAGTAGTCAGTGGCGAGCCCTTGCAGCATCAAGGGCCAACCACACCAAGTTGCATTTGTAGGAGCATAACTAGCAGGTCAAGAGAAGAGAGAATTGTACACCCAGAGGTGCACCACAAAATGAGAGACAAATTGCAGAGAGATAAACTCCAGATCAGTATTAGGATAAAAATTTTCACAACAAACGCCAGAACAGGGGCCAAGAAGATGTGCAATCTGCAGCTGGTTAAAAAACTGCCTTGGAGATGATTAAAATGCAACTGGACAAGGCTCTGAACTCAGGACTGGGTCGGCTTTGAGGAGAGGCTTGGACTGATGATCATCAAAGGTCTCTTCAAATCGAAATCATTCTGTGGTTCTATCTAAGGAGCTCGCTTGAACTGAAATTGGGAGCAAAATCAGCAGGAGCAAGAGCTCTCAGAAGCACAAGATGGATTTAGAGCTGCATCAGAAACAACCTACAGAAATCATTCTCCTTCTTCCTCTCCACATAACACTGTGGAAGACCCAGACTGGAGCAGACATCCACCCAAAATCCCAAAGACAAAAACAGAAATCTAATGCCACCTTCGCACGCTCCCCTTTGGGAACTACTCTCCGAGCTGCTGCCCTCAGGACACAGCACATCCCAACCTACAGATTCTGTAATGTGCAAGTGGAGAATCCACATGATCCTCCAAAAAGAGGGAGAATACATACGTACGTGCGCTTTTCTTCTCCACCACAAAACAGGCACAGAAGCATCAGCCTTTCACCTCAGTGGATTTTAAATGAGTGTGGGAACCAGGATTAAAAAGGTCTAAGTCCACAGTTACCACCGCGTCGAAGCAAAAGGCAGCCCCTCCTTTCTCCAGGTGGCATGTCCCCAAATTGCGTCTTCTGATTTTGTTTAGAGGGGTCGGTTTTACTATTCTTAGCACGATAGGGTCACTGCGGTGGGGAATGAACTGGTATCTAAACTGGCTCACATATCGCCAATAAAGCTGTTTCCCATGTGCTGATTGCAGGATATTACTGGAGGCGACAGTTGTGAGGGAGAAAGCACTGTTTGATTTCCAGAACCCAGCTGAGTTTATATGGTTGGCAGTAGGGAAAAAAAAACCACTGTTGACTTGAAAATCAAGCAAGCTCAGTCTAAAAGTCATTGAGGGGGAATAAACATGGAGTCCCAAGATGCCTTTTATAGAAGCACTTTACCATGGATAAACACACTTTGGAATGAGGCATTTTTCCAACTCCGTCTTCTTTGTGTCTATGTTACGTTTCTACCAGGAATAAGGAGCTTCTTATAGCTTTTTTTTACAGTTAGATAAGAACCAGATTTTGCCAAGTGCCCTCATCCCTGCCTCACCAGGGACATTTCTGAAGTCCTTACTGCTTGAAAGCAAACTAAGAGTAAATGACTCCATATCATAACCCAGTCTCAACCCATCGGAGACACAAACTGTCAGGCTCATTCAGGTTGGCTGAGTCACAACATCATCGCTTTCGTCTTTATGATGAATGTCAGGGATAAAAGAAAAAGCACTACAGTTACATTATTCCTGCTCACAGGATATTGGAAAATGTATTAGATGGCTTCAAATTGTCTGAGGCACAATACCGGGCTCCCTGAAGTTTTTTGTAACAAAGTTCTTACGTCAACAGCCCAGTTTAAGTTCTGGGAGAGCCCTCATCTGCCCAACAGGCCCCACCTGCCAGCTGCCTTTCCCAGCGTCCAGGATCCCTGGGACTGCATCCACAGTTTTTAAAACACTGTACGGTTTTCTCGGGCTTCTTTCACAGTTGCCTGGCTCGCAAGTGGCCACAAAACCGAACTTCCTCAAGCAGTCGTAATAATGTGACAGATACTTGGATTACGCTCTGGGGCTGCCCAGCAGTAACAACTCTTCCAGAGTGTGGGCAGCAGTCACTCCCCTGCCTACAACACATCACTGAAACATATTTGTGAGGACAGACCTGTCCCCGTCACTTCAGCTGAACAAGACATTCACTCTTCTCTCTTCCTCTCTGCCTGCTTAGATTTTACCAAGGGATGCAGATCTCAGGGTGCACTTCTGGCGTTCCCATTGCATTTGCAGGAAGGTATTAAGGAGCCCCCACTTCCTTTGGGAACAGAACTGATTGCACTAGGATTGTGCTCAACTTTAGCACTGGAGAGAGGGTTGTTGCTTCTCCTGGGACACCCAGCCAGTTTCTCTTGCAAGCAATGAGGACAGAAACTGAACATACAGTAATTTTCCTCTGTTTTTTATTAGAATTGTCAATTTAGCCCTTGTCCCCTGCTTGGGAGCACACCACTTCTGGCACACAGCATTTCTTAGGAGCAGGATGAAATTTCAGGCTGAAAAGCATCAGCATTAGAGCGAGTGACACAGCTCCATTCACGAAGGACCTGAATCCTGGCGTCCACCATCAAACTTCCAATAACACTATTTCCTTCTCTCTCCCTTGGACCTATTCTTTTCTATGCATCTTACTAAGCCATTAGCAGAGCGATAACATGAATCTCAGGCAAGTCACTATCTTTAATACCAGACTGGTCCATCCACCTCTTGAATGCTTGCTCTCTTTGGAGCAATGACAAGTACAAAGAAGGACCATCCCAGAAAAAGAGATTGATTTGAAAAACAGGGGAAACCCACTCAAACTCTATCACAACTGTGGTGTTAAACCCAAGCAGCCGCACTCTGCCACAGAACTATTATCACACTGCCACGGTCTTCGTTACTCATGAATAAATGTCACAGGGGCATGAAAACATTATCTTGCGCTAGGATTAAATACTCTCAGTTGCCTGTGAAACCGGAAGCCCACGTCTTTCTGGGAATGTTATTAATGTCTCAGGCTAATGCCCACTTTTGTAGGCTATTGAATAGTTCAAACAAGCATTAATTGGCACTTTTTAATAGCCATCACGGTTCACCTACCAGCAACGGTTCTGATATATACCAGCTGCCTGCTGTATAACCCTTCAGCATCAGATCCTGGGTAGAAATTCCATGAACTAGACATAACATGGGCTAAGGATCAAAAAGAGAGTAAATGGGGGGGGATGGCTTGAGATATAGTAAAAAAACCACAGAGTAATGCAAAGGGAACGAGTCTATCAGTGAATGATAGAGCAAGAAAAAACAAGTAGGGGATGCTTTGGCTGCCTGGAAGTCTGCAGAGCCTGAGGCTACCTTTTTTCCAAGATTGGCTCAGGCCAATTTATTTCCCACTCTACAAACTACAGGTTCTTCCCTTTCCCGTTTGTCTACTAGCACATTCTTTCTGCTGTTTTATCCCTGACCCACCAGCCAGCACTAAGATTAACTGATTATAGGCTATCTTTGTGAGCATTCTGGAGTACGAGTTGGAGATACTGTTAAATAAATGCCATTTATAGCCAGTTTGTGGCCACATAAGACAGTATGCATTTCTCTGATACAGGAGCTTCCACCATGCTCTCAAGCAGAACACCACCCTTAGAACATAGGATGTACTGGGGCACTTCCGATTCTACTTGATACTAGCTGCTTCTCACAGCTCACAGCACTTTGTAAGGCAAGGCAAGCAGTTAACACAGTACAGCGATAACTTGAGATGATAATTTAGGTTGCTGCTCCATCTTAAGTGTCTGGATTTTTACAGGCTGTCTACCTTAATTCTCTCTGCCCATTAAAACCTCTTTCGGGAGAATGACCACGAATTCACAAAAGAAAAAAAAAAAAACGGGAATTTTGAGAACAATAACAGGTGCATACAGAAATTGAAATAGCACATTACTTTGTTGGACTTGAGCTAGGCTTTTAAAACCCCAGCCAAGCACCTATATATTATGAACTGCACAGACAAAGTAAGAGACAAGGGAAGTATTCTTTCTCAGTGTAGACTGCACAGGTAGAGAAAGATGGAGGCACGGTTATACCTATTCCACTTGTAGGAAATAGAGACACAGTCACATTAAGGGCTAGAAGCAGTAAGACTCTTAAATATCCAGAACAGAGCTGTAGCAAGGACCATGCTTTATGTGTCAAGTTCACAGAGGAAAATTCAAAACCTTGTCTCATGGGCTTGGGGGTGAGGTTGTCATGACTGTTAAAGTATTAGATGAATTTAAAAAATCCAGAATTAGTGCAGACAAAAAACAGAATCAAAGACTTCCTCCTCATCTGCTCACCATGCTACAGCATTACATGCTCCCTCCCTTGTACTCTCTCTTGCTGGATCCTTTTCTATAGAATGGCTCATTTTTAACAGGACAGCTAGGAAGTGCTCATTCTCTACCTCCTCTTGCTTCAAGTAACCTCTATTCATGATCCCAAAGATGCCTAAATGTGTGTTAGGTGTTGAGATGATGAGAGGGGTGGCTCTGCACACAAGCAAAACTGCAAGTGTTGTAACTGGAAGAGCTCAAAAATGAAAGGGGAAGAAAACCCCAAACGAGAACAGCAGGGGTGTCAGAAGAGTATAGGTTAGGTCACCTGAGCACCAAAGAAAGCAAGCCCGAGACATGAAGACGCATTGTCTAAATCTCAAACCACCAGCAACTACAAGGCCGTGATGATTTGGCTTCATGGCAGATGGGAGCTGGGAAAGGAAACTCGCCGGCATATCCTCACGGTTCTGGGGTAGTATGCCCTGGTTCTGAACCTCATCTCTCAGACAGCTGTGTCACCTTTCCCTGACCTATTCAATCCCCTGCTTCAATGCATATTGAAATCGACTGTGCTGTTTCATCCACAGCCTCTCTGCATCTAGGAGAAGAGCAAGCACACACCTTTCCCATGTCCTTCAGGACTCCTGTAACTAATGCCTTCCCTAGAGAGTCTCTTTTCCCTCCCCCATTTGCATTTCTATTGCAGCTGGCCACAGAGAAAAGCAGCACAGGCAGCACAGAGCTGGTGACAAAGCAATGCAAGAAGTTAACACGGCCCTGAGATGCCAGTCAGTTCTGTCATGTCCAGACAAAAACAAGGAAGCAAATCACTGAGATATTTCCATTCCACTTTTGAGTTTGCCCTGGGCACTACTGACTCGTCACAGACTGGCATAGATTGCTCTCTGCCTTATGAGCACCAGGACTCATCTTTCTGAGCTGGTCTGCTCAGCGTGCCTTTTCCAACAATAACGCCACGAAAGCAATTAACATCTCCTTTTAAGTTTTTGAGTCAAGGTAAAAGCACTCAGCCGGCAGAGTGCCACTTTCATCAGCAAGGGCTGTTGTCCTTTTCAAGGGGCACAAGAGGATTGTTAAAACAGCTAAATACACCCAGGCGTAGCGACAGATTTGTAAGAAATAACTCGCACAGTCAGGTTTGGAAGGCGGCACATAAACAAGAGCAGATTGAGGGTCCTGGCAATGGACATCCTAAGAACAGATGAAGGAGGGGAGCAGCAAGCCATGGATTTTCCACCTAGGAGCTGAGGAGGAAATTGTAACCTCCAGGCAGCACAAAACAACCTTCTATTTCTGAGCTGCTGAATCTGTTGCAAGCCCTGAAGCTTTCTGCCTGTAACAAAACAGAGCCACAGTGCAGAAAAGGCGAGGAAGTGCTGTCCTACCACATCCCAGACAACATCCAGGCTCCTGACACGTCTGGCACACTAGACCTAGGAGAGGTACACGTCAGCACGCCTGTCCTGTAACGGGGGATGTGCCATGGTCCTAACACAAGAAAGCATCATGCCTTCTAGTTGGCCTCTTTTCAGCATGCTGAAAAGATGATGCCACATGCCAGGCAAAACCAGTCATGGGGATGGCTAAAAGCGTCTAACACACAGGGATCGCGAAGGGTGATGTGCAAAGGATCGGTCACACTGGCAGAGAGAGCACGAAGACAGCCAACTCTACCCTCCACGTGCAGTGCTGACAGGCCAGCCCAGAAGGACCACAGCTGAAAACGAGAAACACTCCATCTCTGCAGAAGGTGCTAAGGCAGGTGGCATCATACAAGGAAGAGCTGGAGAGCTTGGCACGAGCCCTGGAGGGGGGCTGGGTGAGGGGGTGGCTTTGAGTGATGTGAAAACCTGGCTGCCAGAAGTTGGACTGCGATCCACCAACTCATTCCACACAGCTCCCCAAACAGACACACTTCCTTTTCTTAGAAGCACAGATGCCTATATATATATTTAAATCACTGCTCTAGTCAGGGGTTGTACTAGCTGTAAATTTTGAAACCAGGGGGAGGGGGAAGGCACTGAAGATTCCAGTATGTAATTTTCTCTTTTTTGGCTTATTAGATTATACCCTTGTTTAAGAACTAACTGTTCTTTTACTTGGTGTCCTTTTGGCAACCATCTCTACCTAGCAATACGTGGGTGTGTGCACTCCCCCAAGTTCACTTGTACTGGCATAGCAAGTTCAAATGAAATACAGCTCAGAAATTGTACTCCTGCAGTCCAGGAGCAGGAGTATTTAGAGCAATTAATCACTAAAATGAAGAAAAGGCAATGACTGGCACTGTAGAGGAAGAGAAAAAAATGTTAACTCAGAGCACTACTGAAACGTGCTCAAAATACACAATCCGGAGAGGAAGCGGCACGTCTGCCTCAGCATTACAATGACGGCAGCTGAACATCACAGCAGCTTGGGAGTTGTGCTGCTCACAATCAAAATTCTTCTTCGGGGCGATGTGGCCAGGAGAGTGGATTTGGCCGGTTCCTTCTTCCCCGAGGTCATTTTACTCTCTTCAGTCACACAAGTAATAATGACAATATTTAGTACTCCCTAAGTGCGGTTTAACCTAGAGAACAGCTCCAGGAAGGCTCACATGGCCCTGCCTCCACTTTTCAGACTGAACCCTGAAGCAACAGCTTATCTGCCGCACATTTGTGATAGTGCCTTCCCTCCCCGGAGGTCTGTTTTCAAGACACCCAAAGCTGGAAGGTGTCCAGAAATCTATCTGAAATCTTTAAGCAGTATCTGGGATTAAGATTGCAGATTATTGATCGACGACCTGAGTCCGATGCCATAGGTCCAGCATTTCTACTCGGGCATTGTCTAAACAACTGTTTCCACAGCCAAATACCTCCATAGGTCAGAACAGTGGGAAGTGTTTTACAAGCCTCCCACCAGTGTTTTAACCCTAAAGTTTGCTGAAAAGTGTTGGTGACCATTAAAAAGAGCACGAGGCTGACACCAGGATGCTACATCTAGGGCAGAGTGCACACAAAATCCGTAGGTTGAGGCAACACTGTGCTGGGATGCTTCAACGCTGCCTGTGCTGCAGCTTTGTGAGCTGTGTGAACCTCATGTGTTGTATTAGACCATATTACAAATAGCTATGCAGTGCAAATAGCCTGGGAACATATGGTAGTGCTTGTCTCTAGAGGCTTGAAGAATAAAATCTGTAGCTTCAGATTCTTTCAGAAAGGACAGAGAGCATCCCGCATCCAGATCCCCATGATCATGCAAGGCATGATGAAAGCCCTCACTCAAGTCCAGTTCCCACTGGCATCCCGTGGTAGGTCCATCAAGTCATAACTGTTCTAATAACTGTTCTAAACAGCATTCCCACAAGCTGTGATGTTCCTTACCTCCAGACTACCCCATTCAGGTGGGATATTCTCACCTACCTTGAAAAAAATCAAAGGAAACCAATGTCAACACTTCCATCCTAAGGAGCAAAACACTCCAAGAACTTCACCATTCCCTCTCTATTGACTTCATCTTTTCCCACAACATCTTCAAGCTTTTCAGGACCACACAGCCCTGCTCCATCTTTCCCAGCCCCCATTTCTCATCACCCACTTTCCCCATCTGCAACGCCATTTGTGCCAGCTGTGACTAGCATTTTTTGGCTTATCAAAAAAAATGTCTCCAGGCATTGTTTCTCACAGTCTCTTGGACACAAAAGATGTCCCTGTGCTACACCATGAGGCCAGGATTTTTCTTGGGATAAAGTCTTCAGCTAGTCAGTGATGATGGCAACTGAGAGCAATTAGGAGAACCTAACTGTCATTATTTTAATTATTTCATCTTCTTCCATCCTATTACTTGTTGCATTCATTTGTGTCTTGCTTCAAAGCAACAGAAATTTCTGCAAGGCAGTGACTTACTCCTGTGTTTTACAGGTATTCATCAACCTCCTGTGAATATCAACAGGAGCTGGTACCTCAGGAGTCAGCATGCAGAAAGAGCAGTTTTAACCTCTGTGCACAAGCAGACCTGCACCTACTGCAGCTTTCATTAGTACTCCATGTGTGACTTACTCCTTCAGGAGTAACAGGAGAAGTTCCAAGGGAAGTTTGTGTGACAGGTAGCTGAAGAAATGGATTACCAGAGGACTCGGAGTTACCAGGCACCTGTAGCCTTTTTTTTTTCTCTTTAAACTTCCCTAAAAGATACACTTTGCACATGTTCTTCCATGACTTCACACCCCAACCAACCTGTTTTGAAAACCCGTATTTGGCAGGTACGAGCTTACTTGGCTTGGAAACTAACCTCCTAAGTGCAAAAGCTACTTTTGAAAATGGAGCTTTAGTTCTGTGGTCTTCTAGACACTTTCTTGAAATTACCCTGAATTTCGCGCTGGTACAGAGCCCGGTGCAGCAGGGCTTCAATCCAAGGACAGGACCAATCATCATGACTAGCTCTAAGTTTCAGTGAGTGGCAAATCAGATGAAAACCAACATCAAATCCAATTGCAGATATAGCTGTGCTGTTGTCACTGCCAAGCGGTGAGGCACACAATTCAGCACACAGCAATTCACCTTCTTCCCAGGTGGGTCTTAACAATCTGTGCTGAGTACCGCACCCGCAGCAACCCACTTAGGAAAGCTAAATCTAGCAGAGGTATAGCTGCAGTAGGTTGTGATTTTGGAGCAGATGTACGCTGGCATGTTGAAGGTTTCAAATGATAGCACATAGGCACAAAAGATGGGGCTGTATGTAAGGTAGGCACCTCCACTGTGTTCCCCATATCAATAGCCCCCAGCCTTTTTGAAGGAACTCTCAGTGATGGCAGACACAGTGTTTCTGCCTCACCTCTCCCATCCCATACTAAACTCTGGTCCATTGCATCACTGTCTTCCTGCCCTTTCCTGAAACTACAGAATCACAGAATCACAGAATGGCAGGGGTTGGAAGTGCCCTCTGGAGATCATCCACTCCAACCCCCCCACCAAAGCAGGTGCCCCCAGAGCAGGGCGCACAGGAACGCGTCCAGGCGGGGTTTGAATCTCTCTGGAGACGGAGACTCCACAGCCTCCCTGGGCAGCCTGGGACAGGGCTCTGTAACCTGCACACTAAAGAAGTTCTTCTTCATGTTCAAGTGGAACTGCCTGTGTTCCAGTTTGTGCCCGTTGCCCCTTGTCCTGTCACTGGGCACCACTGAAGAGAGTCTGCCCCATCCTCTGGACACCCGCCCTTTAGATATTGATCAGCATTGATGAGATCCCCTCTCAGCCTTCACTTCTCCAGGCTGAACAGACCCAGGTCTCTCAGCCTTTCCTCATAAGAGAGATGCTCCAGTCCCCTCATCACCTCTGTAGCCCTCTGCTGGACTCTCTCCAGTCACTCCCTGTCTCTCTTGAACTGGGGAGCCCAGAAATGGATCCAGCACTGCAGATGTGGCCTCCCCAGGGCAGAGCACAGGGGGAGGCTCACCTCCCTCGGCCTGCTGGCCACACTCTTCTTCATGCACCTCTGTCTCCTTGCTACTTTGATTGACCAAAACAAGGCCACTGCTGCCTGTCACTGCGACAGCCCTAGGGTTGGAGAGGTCTCACAGTTCAAGCTCAGCTGAAACAAGACATGGGTGAGAAAGAGGTGGGGCTATGTATGCAGCAGAATAGGGGCTTCTGCCTACTCAACCCTGACACAACCCTGCTACTGTTGTTGTCATGGTCGTGGCCACCAGCCAAACTGCAACAGCTGGCCTGTGACTCCAATTCCTGTTGCACTGGGACCGAAGGAGAACCGGCAGCCAAAGCTGCACAACCTCCACTTCCTGAATGCTGTACCTCTCCATCAGGTCCTGTGCCCAGCATAGCCCCAGACTCCTGGAGGAGACAAGCCCGAGCCTTGTGACTCTGCTCACCTCCACTCATTCCAAGCACATGCTCAGTCCCTCTTACACCGACCACTATTACCTCCTCTCCCCCAAACTTAGGGAACGTTCTCAACAAAGTTTCCCAAATTAATGCCTTGCAGTCTTAGTGAATTGGTATCTTCTAATGAAAATATTTCATTCCCAGACCTCCAACCAGCTCTGAAAAGGAGCTTAACTAACTTCAAAATGCATGTACTGCTTTCCAGCTGGATATATAGAGCAGGTTGATTTTGGTACATGTGCTCCACCATTCTGCGCCTTGCTAAAACATGTATTTGGGATTAGTCAGTGGACAGAGTCACGAATCCATTCTCATGGGGCCCTGCCTCACTTCTTCTATTTGTTTTAATCCTCTGATTTACTCCAACAAAGGAAGAAAGAAATTTTCCACTACCCCAGTGTCTGTCCCTGAGCTTGCTAGTCCCATCCTAGGGTGCTCTGCAGTTAATAAAGTTTGCACAGTGACATGAAGATTGGAGGATGGTTTGCAGCTGAATAGAGATCTCTGTTCAAGCAAAGGTTGGTCCTTCATTAGATCAGCCCACGGGTGAAATGAAAGTGTGGTGACATTAGTGAACACCCTACTAGAAGCAAAGAAAAGACCACAGACGAGTCACGAAATCTGTCTGTTCCAGTGCTCTAATTACATTGCTCATCCAAGAAAAGCCTCTTTTGGAGCCATTAGGTCAGAATATGTTCTCCCCTAGCTGTAAATCCCTCATAACTCAGTGAAGTCAATCGATTCATATTGGTGTAAGCAAAACCAAGCACAGTGCACTTGCACAGCCTTTCATCTTTCTGTCTCTCTCTGAACAATCTCACAGAACGCCATTAAAGAGACAAGAAACCCAGACCCCCAGGTCTCACACATGCTGCAGGCACTCTGAGCAGCAAGACTGACATCAAGCACTGCAGCTGGGAGGTGAAGGAGAAGCCAGAGGAGAGACAAAAGCCTTCTGTCTCCCCTTCAAGATGAAAGGCTACGGACCTCCCAGAGGGCCTACAGACACTCACAAAAGGGCTGGAGCATGTCACATTAAAAGGTTACACACAAAAGAAAATAAATTATCTATCAATCTGTATTTCAGGTAATCCTACATTTGTAATAGAAAAGCAAACATGGTGAAGCACAGCTCCTGTGGCTCTCCAGCAGACTCAGTGAGCGTCCACACCTTTTCTGATACACAGAACAAAAACACTAGAAGACTGAAGACTACCAAAAGCAGACATTACTGTTTCAGGAAATCACCTGAATGAAGGATTCCAAGCAATGGTCCATTTTGTCCTAATAGACATTTCCAGCTTCTTCCTCTTCTTCAAAGTCTCTACCAATGTGCTGTGTAGGAAAACTTGCCAGCCTCTCATTGGCAAAGAGCTCTGCACTGTGAGTGGAAGCAAAAGTCACCATTCAAAAGACACAGGATGTCCCCCCAACATTACATGTCTTAGGCAAGCAACCAAAGAATGGCTCTGGGTCACAGGAGCATTTCCTCCTTTTAAATCTAACACACCTTCCACTGAGACTGGTGATGACATGGTCTTCTGCTTGGGAAGACCATCACCCACCTGCTTAATCCGCAGTCCTGTCTCTTACTTCCTGGATCACTAGGGACATCAAGTTCTTGAAGGAAGAGGAGAAGATAGAATGCCTTCAGCAGCCAAGAGCAGCTTGGATTGAACAAATTCAATAGAGAAGCCACATGAATAGCTTGAATATTACTGATTGTGTTAGAAGGTGTGAAGAGTAAAGGAAGAAGGCCATGAGGCATAGACTGGAAAGCATAAGGACACTTCTCTGTCTAGGATTCCCTCCAAGCAAAAGAGCAGCTGAGGAATATAAAGCTTTTAGAATGCAGAAAGCTAAGAGGCTGTCCTCTCTTGGATGTCCTGAACCTAATGTTTGCTCTAGGAAAGTTATTTTTTAAGTCAGTGGAGATGACTGAGGAAAAAAGAGCTTTTGAGGAGTTGCTTGTAGTGACGTTGTAACACCCATTAATATATGTCCTTTTTGGATATATATTTTCACTTGTTTTGTTCAGTTAACGCTCTTTTGGGGGGCAGAAGGGGGAAATCTCTTCTGTTATTTAACATCAGTCTCTGTGAGGCCTTCTATCGCAGACCCTGCATTTAATACACCATCTCCAAGTTCTGAAATGAGGTCCTCTGGATTATATATTTTCCACAGTACCGAAATGTGCACAGTATGATGGAGACAAAGACAGATATCTGTAATGGCTAATATGGAATTGTATTGATTTTGTTGGTTATATGATGTTCATTTACTTTTTCAAGTCATGTTTGAGAACATTTTCTGTTCCTTTCGGGCTACTGCCGTATTTTCCATTTGCTATGGGAACTCATATTGATGCTGCACCGCGTGTGTGTGGATTTGTTGGGTGAGTAGGAGGGGATGCTTCCTTCAAAATACAGGCTCTCCAGACCAGATTATGCACACATTCATCTCAGCTTAAAGCCAACAAATACACCGAAACAACTAAGTTCCACAGGATTTACAGAGAGCAATTGTGATCAGAATCTGTCCCAGTCTGTTAGGATCCATGATTTTTATTTGTTGGGAAAGATGTAGGTGGTTTCTTCCACTCCCTGTTGATGGAAGGGGGTGGGAACACAATACCACATGGTAATAAAAAAGCAGCTTTACGGTGAACTGATATATGAACAGGATTTAACAGGGTGGTGGGAAGGGAATGAATCAGCCAGTCCCAGTGAAGATAAAGAAATTTTTCAGACACTACCCTGGATCTCACCCACTCAGACACAGCATCTTTTCTTGGCCCCTGTGATACATCATCTCTTCCTCTCATAAAAACCTAGAGTTACAATATGAAGAAAACCTATAAAAACGACCCTGCCTGGAGCAGATCAACTGATCCGACACTCAGCCAGTGATGTACGTCAGTCTGTGGGTGCCAAGTCAGCCAAAGGCACGCAGAATTGTTCATGTGTAAATGAAGCGTGGACCAACACTGAAGTCTAGAAATTACAGAACGCAACCGAAGTTTGGGCATCTGCGCTTCTTAGAATTAGGGAAGAATTCATCCAATGGATCTTCATGGAACATGAAGAATCATATGGTCATAATCTCGGGGTTATTTCAAGAACAGCGTGTATCAATCTCACTGTTATGGTATGAAGACCCAGACTTGAAGCCCATGGAGGGGGAAGGAGGTTTTGAAATACAAAAATGGAGGCTGTAAAAAGGCTTACAGGGCTCTTCTGGAAAAAAGTGCATTTGGGCTTAAAATCTGTGTAGTAAATTATCTGTTCTCCCCTTGGTGCAGGCAAGTAATTCCTCTCACTTTAATGGACAATTTTATGGCTGCTAATAACATTTGTAGCTAAGATAATGACAAGGATAATCAAATCCATGCTTGAGGGCATAAACTGATTGCTGCGGGGGTTAGCAACGAAATCACCATCACCATACATTGCACAGGTGTATTATGGGATAGATTTCCCTCCTCCAAAGTGGAAAGACTTTGGTGTCTGCCAAGATAACAGATTGGATGATTGTCTGTGTTATGGAAATTGCTGGTTTGTATGCATGGGATTTAGAGAAAGACGAGAAACCTCTTTGTTTCAGCATGACAGAATTTGTAACCCAAAATGCAAAATGAGCGAGGGTTGCAACATGCATATTGATGCCTGTTCCAGCAGAACAGCTCGCGTAAAGGCAAGTTCAGCCTTGACCATAATGAAGCCCACTGCCAGATAGCAAATGTTGCCTTACATTTAGCACAGTACTCAGAAACATCCATAGAGCATAAAATCCCAGGAGCTGAGGCCTGGGAGAAACCTCAATAAACTATTTGACCTGTTTCAGGATGCTTAGATCCTCAGTCCATCACCTAGGGGCTACTCAACCCATCAGTCAGCTCCTGTACAGCAGCTATCAGTCACCCACTCCTAGGACGACGTGGCTTGGAGGGACCTCGACAGGTAACCTAGTCCACTCTAATCTGAGGCAGGCTGAAGTATAGAAGCCCACGCATGTTAGACAACTACTTAACACTCTTAGATAAACATCCTACTATTGGCACTCTGGAGGTTCCCTGCACATGATGTTACAGCTGTTTTCACAGCTGACGATGAACCTGTCAGCTGTGCTGAAGAGTAAACCTTGGGTAGATATGCAGAAAAAAACTTATCACTGTCCTCTTTGCAAGAATCTTTCACATATTTGTAGATTTATTATTCTCCCCTTCATACATTTCTTTTCCAGACTGAACAATCTCTGTCCGCTTCACACCAAATACAGGTCAAATTTTCTCTTAGCATCTTGGTTGCTTTCCTGTCTTAACTCGGATTTTTCTGATCCTTTCTCAAAACACTATGTGCCCAAAACTGGACACAGTTTTCCCTTACCAATACCAACAAAACAGAATAGCTACATTCTGTGATTTCCATTCAACACTTGCCTGTTTCGTACATCTCATGCCATAGACTTATATTTAGACTGCAAGCCACTTTATCAGCATGATGTTGCAGTATTTGCATCTGGTCAGCTCACATCATGTTTTCTGTGTGTGCATTTGATGCTTTCTTCTGCGCTGTAATACTTTGCACTTGTCTGTATTGAATTTCATCATATTGATTTCAGACCATTTCTCCAATTTATCAAAATAATTTCGTACTCTGTTCCTGCCCTCCGAAGTGCTAGCCACCCCTCTCACAATGAATATGTGTACTCTCTGTTCTAAGCCATTAATGGGAAAATTGAATAGTACCAACCACAAGACAGACCCTTGTAGGACTGTACATGTTATGTCCATCCAATCTGACAGAAAACACCTGATAAATATTTTCCTTTTTTTTTACCCCGTTGTGAAATTATCTGGTGGCAGATTTAGCAGGGGGGCACTGGGTTTGTGTTTTCTGCCCCATTTACAACCACCTGCACAGTGTACGTTCTTTTCACACATGCGTTAAGTGCAGCTACAGCGCAACCTCTAGTCCACAGTGTGTGTGCACCCTGTGGTAATTCAATCCAGTCTATGTTTTCCTACTGTAATTATGAGAACTCAATGCTATTATAATGCCATATAAGTAATAAATGTCAAGATCTACTGCTCCCCCACTATCAGCTAGACCAGCTACTCTATTGGAAAAAAAAAAAAAAACCAACCCAGAGAAGTCTGACATGAGTTACTCAAGAAAAATTCGTGTTTGTTCCAGCTTGTCCCTTCTTATCCCCTAGGTACTTTCACGCTGATTATTTAAAAGCTTGGACAAATATCTTTCTGGGTATCAAATTTAGGTTGACTGAGCATTAACTCCCCATGTTCTCTCCTGTCCCTTTTTTGAAGACAGGCAGTGTGTTTGTTTTTCCTTGCAACAGCCACTGGTAGAGCTGTTCAAACAGCAGCCATAAAAAACTGGTGACACTGCTGACAGTGAACAGTTGCTGCTTAGAGGAGAGGTTTGATTCTTATCCAGATATTCAGCTGGAGACAAAATTGTAGGATGCACTGATAATCCCTCAGGGAAGCAGAAACCTTCAGAAAAAAAGGATGAGATAAATTTACATAGATCCCAAGCAAGATCCAAGACAAACTTCAAACAGCCTGTGTTGTACAGAACCATTAAAAATAAGGCAGGAGGAGACTAGTCCATACCTTGCCGCAAGGCAGGACAGTATGCATAGGTCATTCTTGACAGATGCTTGTCTATCCTGTTCTTCAAGACCTAGCAAAGAAGAGCCCGCACCCTCCCCAGGCAATGTATTTCAGTGTGTCACTAGTATCATTGCTAGAAAGAATTTTTTCTCCAGGGCCATTCTAACACTTCCTTGTTGTTGTTTAACAGCTTTTCTTATTCACTGTATCACACTCAAGCTCTTCAGAAACAGATAATGGTTTTGATCAGACTTGAAAAGCTCCCCGAGCTGGATTCTTTTCAAGGAGATCATGGAAATATTTTTTAACTGCTTATCACCCAACCTGGAGTCAAACTTCAACTAGTCATCCAAATCAGTACCACATGCCCAAGGGCCAGCAACTTCCACTGTGATACCTATTGCTAGATACTCAAAGCCAAGCTTGCATCCCATGCATCTACCTCTTCAGTAACATGAGCCTTCACTGTGGTCCATCTCAAGAAAAGAAAAACCTTCTGAAACCTTGAAAAAAGAAATTTGTGTCATGGCATGATGCCAGCAGCTGACCTACCTACATTGTAAGGACATTGACTTCAAACATCATACAACAGCAGCAATGTACTAAGACTGAAGCTTTATGAAAAATTAGCTCTGGTGCCAGTCCAACAAGTCAAACCAGAGCTCAATGCAATCCATACAGACTAAGCTATCACAAGCATAGAAGTGGTGCAAAGGCTTCTAAATGAAAATATAATTGAGGGTGGATATTTGGGACGAAACCAAAAATTAAGCCATTCCGAATCATACCTAGTGCTTCTCAAGCATTAAAATAAATCTCTTGGATGTGCGGTACATTCATGAACTGATTTGTAACACAATTTGCCTCTGTTGGTCTACGTCAGCAGGCACCAACTTATGTTGTTTCCTCTGACTAGCAGAGTAGTATTGCTACTCATGTGCCCTTTAAGTAACAGGCCTTTTACTACTAGGCAGGATGTGTTTTAAGAGCAAATCATGAGCTTAAGCCTTTGCTGCCAAAAGACTGGATGATCACTCATTTGTCAGACAAAAATACCTGAAAATAATGGAAAAGCTGATAAGGCATCAGTACAGAATGAACAGCTACCATCTCCTTCCTCTTCTTGGGATGTTCATTCCCACATGAAACAGCAAAGGAGGGGAGAAACTCTGAGGAAGAGAGTTTGAGAAGGTCACTGAATTCTTAACATAGCAGTTGAAAGGTCAACTGAAGAATTCAGGTCGAATCACTGGGATTTCCAGGTGCTTCTGATGGCACAGATCCAGTGTCACTGTTTTAACTATCAGTTGCCTAGAAGTAGCTTTATCTCATTTCTAACACACCTAAGTAATAATGCAAAAAAGACTGCAACAGTAAATCATACTTGGTGTCCAGGAGCAAACAAACAGTAGATCAGGGACTTTCATGGAGGATGTGGTGGAGTGATGGTGGGTAGATCCCTTCAAATGTTGGGAGAGACTCTCACTCCCCAGATGTTGGTCCCCAGACTTCCACGTCCCAGTATATGCTTTTTTTCCTCTTCGGCAGTCTAGGGCTGCCAATCCAGGGGTTTTTTGATAGCCTAGTATATGTAACGATCCTGAATAATGCTGAATGGGCATCCTTTTACTGTTTCAAGTCCTCAGTAGAAAATAGCATATGCTTTATCTTGTAAGGAGGTCTTCTAAAACTCCTGGTCTACCTCTGGAAGCCCAAGAAGCTCCCAAAGGCCAGAAAAACTGTGGGGGAGCATTGAGACTTCAAGTCACCTCTGCAGATACGAGGCGTTTCTCTGATGCAAGATTGTAATGGCAAGTTCAATCATCTTTATTTCATGAAGAGTTTTAAAACATTTCAGATGCAGTTTCTTGTAAGACACAGCCTGTATGCAGAGCCTTATGGTCAGGGCTCCATATCCTTCCTGCTGCTGGAGTTCATTTTATGATGTTTCCAGAGCAAAGTTAACCTAAGTACCAAACTGCAGACTTTTATAAATTATTACTGCCAATAACACTATTTTCACTAAGTCAGACTTGTTTCACCATACAGTCCAAACTATTAGCAGCTAACAGTTGGATTCAATGATCTTAAAGGTCTTTTCCAAGCTAAATTATTCTATGATTCTATGATTTTTAACAGCAACTGTTTATTAGTTCAAGTACTAGAGGCCGACGCCTCTGAAACAAGAGTATTCGACACCTTTTCCTACTATGTCTGGTCCTGAAAAGCTCCAGATCTTTGTGACATGCAGTAAAGTGACCACTCAAAACTCCGGGTGATCACCGGTTTGTTACAATTCATTTCTGATACAGTTCCCATAGCAATGGCCTGTGATGGTTTAAACATAGGAGGACATCCTCTATAGAAGACATCAAAAGAAAAGAGAGTGGAGGAAATAAAATAGCCCATCTGCACCCAAAACATCTCTCTAATGAGTTAATGGCAGCATACATCCGAACTTACTGACAGTGCCAATTGCCTTGGGAGTAGATCTCTTTTATTTCTACCTTCCTTTCAATATGTCAAGAATATCCCTAAATTGGGAGTCTACGAACATTTCCTTGTAGCTAATCTCCCGCACTATACAATTAGAGAGAGCTGCTGCAGGTTTCATTCATCAGTCTGTGCCCTAAAGCTCTCTGTGAAATTTTCCTGTCTGAGAAGGCTCATGCAGCTAGCGAAGGGAGCAATCCTCTTCTGTGACTGGAGAGCAAGGAGACAATCAGCCTCCCATCAGATACCTTTTAACCCCACTACTTCCCTGCTTTTCTCTGAAGCTCTTCTTTCATGCTGGTGCACGGAATTGAAAGGCCAATATAGGCTATTTCCTCCTAATCATCCTAACAAGTAACAAATACACGAGTCCTTAACAGAGATACGATCTTCACCGACATGCCCTGACCACCTCCATAATGAAAGCAGTTGAAAAGGATAGTGAACTCTTTAACCAACTGATGACTGCATAAACCTCTTGTGGCAATTGGCCAGGTATTAAAAAAATAACGGTCACTTTACTCCTTAAAAAGAAAAAAACTGCTAAGAAACTTAGGAGGTTCTTCTGAAAAGAAGTAAGTGCATAATACACTTTTTAAAAAAAAAGGCATCTCAGTGGATCAGAAGAGGTTGTTAACTGTCTGGCAGCAATGAAAGAAAGCAAAATAAAAATCACAAAAAAACACCACCAAAACAAATAAATGGAATAAAAAGCATCAATGTTCTTCCTCAAGATTTATCTTTACTCAAAGTTTAAGGTATGCAGTAGGCATGTAGTTTAGCCCTTCACTTTCAATTTAAAAAAATAAAAATCAGTATCAATGCCAAATTCAATGTATGTGCTAACTCCACTAACTGTTTGCTTCATTATTTAAAAAAAATAAATCGGAAAACTGCTATTACAACTATTTTCCAGGAGTTGGTTTGCTATAGAATATAGCTCCTTGCGTTGTAGAAATCATGTGAAATAATGGCCTGATCCAAAACTACTGTGACTCAAAATATTCTCTTCATTATTTACACCAGTCTTTGGATTAGGCCTTAATTTCTGCGGGTTTTTTTGTCTAACATTCCCTAATCCATAGACCCTCTCGCTTTAATCAGAGAAACAACAATATCAATGACACATGGTAGGTAAGCTGGGGGAAGGACTCTATCCATACATTTTAACTTGAAGTCAGTAGATTCCATGGACTATAATCCAGAGAAAGTAATGAATTCAAATTAATTTGCATCACAGTAATCTACGTCTGTGAAATTTGGAAGTAGTCCATGGCTTCACAGAAAAATATCCACAAGCCAAAAAGACATGAATAGGCCTGCTACACACAGCAAACATCTGTTGCAAGTCCACAGTAACCTGTTAGTTCAACTTAGAAGCAGCAAGGACTGTTACTGATTAGTTCTGCATCACTAGCAAGCGTCCTTGCTAGCATCTGTTACAGGGGAAGGAGGTATTTCACGCAGCCTTTATCTGGATCCAGTCAAGAATCTTTAGCAAAATCCATAGAAACTGGGTACCTAAAAACCTAAAGGGCCTTTGACAGAGGACGCATAGTAATAACAGAGATAATTACCCAGAATTGTATATGATCCTTCCCATAATAAAGCTCCAGGTTCTGCTATTATTGCGTGTCAGAAGACCTAAGCTGTAGGAGTTTGCTAATACCACCCGGAATTCATTATAGATCTCTGTCTTTGGTTCATCTTCACTGTTTAATCTGGCTATAAACTAATGCCATGTGGTCTGAAAGAGCGAGAAGTGAGTTGTTTCGCAATTTGAAATAGTTCCCAACCTGAATCTTCAGAAAGTCATTTTATCTTCTTGTCTCCAAATTGAGGATAATTTTTTACACAGAGGTGTTGTGAAGATGAATCACCTAATGTCAGCACAGCATTCTGAATATAAAGTGCTGTGTAACGCCAGCTCAAAGCCATGAGCACGGCTTTCAGCATTTATGACGGAATATTCTCCGGCATTGAAGGAACTAAGCACCTCAGCTCAGATTGCCTTCAAGGGAAGACAACTGCACTCTGGTCCTTGCTTTGTGCCAGAGCAGTGTCCGTCCCAAAACCCATGGTGCTCCAAAGGCAAGCTCTCCATTAATTAGTTTTACTTTAGATCAAGCCTCACAGTTCTGATGGTGTTCCCAGAGAATGCAAAGGGACTTTTATTCTTTTTAGTGAAACTAGGCATAAACCCGCAGTTAACAGATAAACTTCTTCCCTTATTCTTAGTCTAGAACACCTCCTCTCCATCCCACTTCCGTAAATTCTGTAAAGTCCTCCCTGTAAATTTCTGCTTGCCATCCTTGTATCAGCAGGATTATTTTCTTCTTCAGCTAACTTCTTTCCCAAAACTCACTGACACCTCTAACTTGTAGCCTTGACAGTGGGTAAACACAGAGATTTCTATGCTGACACTTGCACAGGCCCATAAATAGTTTTCTTGCATAGGAAAAAAATCAATAAGCAAAGACTGTATAGTGGAGAAGCTGGAATTTCAAAGATCTTTGGGTTTCTTTCTCAAGAAAAACAAGTTAGCCCAGGAATTATTAGAGCTCAAGATGTGGAAAAAGGAAGATTCAGAAAATCATAGAACATACAGCTGATAAAAGACGTCAAGAGGTCAGCCAGTCCATATTCCTCCCCGAAGGCAAAAGCAACTATAACTTAACCATTCCTGTCAGATTTTTATCTAAACTCTTTCTAAAACACTCCAACAATGGAGATTCCACAGTCTCCTTAGGCAATCTTTTAGCATGCAACCACCCTGACAGCTGGAAAGAGTTTCCTTGTGCCTAATTTAAATCTCACTTGCTTCAGTTAAAGAAAGAAATTATGAATAGTTAGCAGGAAATCAAAGGGCATCAAATCCTAAAAAACTACAAGACACTAATTTCTCAAGCTTGGTTAGGCTAAGGAAATCTGCTCAGTGGTCAGAAGTTTCTCGATGCTTCCCCAAAACTATTTTGAGACTCTTACTGGATATTGCATTTGCACTGCCAGTAAGCCATACAGTGGGAAGTTGCAGTTCAGCGTCAGTCTGAGCTGTATTTTCACCTTTCTTATCAGTGATTTTTAAAAAGCTTTTGCTAATGTGCCTCTGGCAGGAATGTGAGCTATCATTGCAAAACCAGTTTTCAAGAACTCAGGAACTGTTTCTATGAAGATGTAGCCACAAAGTCCCCTCTGTGTTAGCAGAACATTACTTTGGATACTTTTTTTTTCAATTCTCCGTGAGACAAAGAATATAGTGTGAATAGATCTTGCAGAATATTTTATGCATGCAGGGGAGCAAAATCCTACGTACAGTTCATCTTCATGGAGCTCGCTGAAGCTGACCTCCTTGCCTGGGAGATACCACCAACAGACATAGCAAGTATTCTCCACTGAAGCTTCAGATGGTGTGAATGAATAGACTCATTACTTCAGTGCATCTACAAGCTTTCATATCACCAGAAAATCTTGTTCTCTACTTTCACATGAGCTTATTAATAATAGAGTGGCTTTAATCTGCTCTGTACTTGTTTGGTTTTTATATATGAGATAAGACCTTCATGGTCCTGGCAAGTAATGAATGCAGCAGTTAACTGACCAAAGCATTAGTGTCTTTCTTCTCTATTTTTTTCCTTTTCATGTCTTGTCTTCTTCCTTTCTTTCTTTCTTTCCATTTTAAATTGTCCATCTGCCATGATTCCCAACTCAAAGCCCTTCAATGGACTGCTTCTAAATATTATCATTCCTCAAAAACCAAGAGCAGACTCAAAACACCAGAGGCTGGTCTTAAAGGAGGAGCAATAGTAATAAAATAATTTACATGTGAAAATACTTATGTCTTTTTTAACCCAAGTTAGAGACATCGCAACACTACCAGCTTGGTGGTTTTATACTCATTTTATGGAAGGGTAAAGTGATGCAGAGAAAGGATATGGAGACTTAACCACTATCCTGAAATGGATTTAAGCATGTGTTTGCTTAGTTCATTAGTTTGGTTCAAACTCCCTGTCAGGCTACGGTCTGCCAGAAGTATGCAATCTCCTCATCTGGATGTAGACAGTTCCTGAGTGTTCAGCTACTTAGTAGCCAAACAGGTGTCAATAGGTGGATATTCCATTCACCATCACAGGTGCACCACATTTTTAAAAAATATTTCATTTGTGTTCACCAGGATAGTTCAGTCACTGCTTGTAGTACGTTTGAAACTAAAAACAAAGGCCTAAAATCTAGAAAAAGAGACTAGCAACTCAGAGCACACACTGTCTGAATTTTGCTCCCCTTACAGTCACTTCTCAGGAAAAAAAAAAAAAAATCCTCAATCTGTTTGTTGTTTCAGTTCATTTTAGGGTGACATAAACAGCTTTCAGTTCTTTAGATTCTGCACAAGCCTCCAGAAATATTCAGTGTTTACTAGAGCTTGGTGGTGTTAAATCAAGTATGACTATCACCCTCTAAGGCCTAAATGATGGAGCAATACCCATACCAATAACACATTTTGACAGTGTTGACACCTGCTTACATAGAAGCAATTTACTCACTCCTATAAACCTGTAGAAAAGGGCATTAAAACTTAGTAGGAATCCTAGGAATTACCTTTTATTTTCAAAAGTTGGTGTTTTCATTCATCGTATCCAGCATCTTGATGAACTCTGTGGTCTATTCTACAGTGCATGTCATAAAAGACAAGTAGCTGGATAGAGAACTTGATTAAATGGTTCTCTGTCATCATTTTGGCTGCGTAACTGAAAATGGTTGTGTAACTAGAAACGGATAGGAACTTACACTAGCTAATTCTGAAGTGAAAACAATCCTGACATAAACTCAGCAACTGGTGAGAGCCAAGAACAGCTTATTAGTTCTTTCTGATCACCTAAAAACTTTCACAGAATTCAAACATGACCAAAACTTTGTGAAAGCAGGATATTTTTCTTCTGCTGTTGGATTTTACGAGCGGAGTCATTGAAGGCTGTAGCACCTGTGGTTGGTTGGGGGTTTTTCTCTTGGGTCAGTTAAAATAAATAGGAAAAACCCAACAAAACAGAAAAAAATGTTGTGTCACGGGTGTAAAAAAACTGTTTCCATTTACTTGATCAGCCCTTCCTTCTTTGTTTAGTGCTCAGCTTGACAAGTGAGCAACAACCCCCGACCACCCTCTAAGAAAAGCCAAATGCCGTAGACTAGAGGAAATGTGAAAGTTGACCAAATCTCAGCGCTTCGCCTCGCACGAGGGCCTTTCCGTTTTCCATCCTCGCCTCCGAACGGGTCTTGAATGATGTGTTTTCAGAGGAAGCAACAAGCCGCGGAGGTCGCCCGACCCGAGGAAGGCGAAGGCGGAGGGCGCTGCTGGAGCTGTCCCTTCAGCACCACGGGCCGCCCCGCCCGGGCCTCTCCCGGCTCCCGCGGGGAGCACCCGGTCTCTGCCGGGCTACCGGCGGCCGCTGGCTCCTGGTCCCTGGCCAGCGATAAACGCCTGAGACTGAATTAAAGCCCCGGTAGTTGAAATCAACACAGTGAAGATGTAACCGCATGTTGCTAGCACGGCAATATCAAGGAGAACAATTAAGTCAGACATAAATTAGTCTGCTATCGTATGCATATTGCCAAGACTGTGATCTGCTGATTCCTATTGCACTTCTGTGAACAGAAGTTTTGTGGAGCTGGATGTCCTACTCTAGGTTAGGCGACGAAGGGTTTATTCACTCTGTTTAAAAAAAACAGGCTCCGATGGTCAGTTAGATGCACTTTCGCAGGAGCACGCACCGACTACAGCACGTTCCCTAATGCATGCACCACTGCATGTGCTTCTCAGAGTCTTCTGCATGGAAGGTTTTAGAGGGAGAAGGGAATGTACGTGAGAGCATACACACAGTCAGATTAAAAAGAAGCACCATCACAAAAGATTAATATGAACATTTGAGATCACTGCCCCGTGCAAGAAACATAGTGAAGAAATCTCTTATTTTCCTGGGAACCTAAATATAGAAAGTAATTTTTTTCCTCCTTTGAAGCAAATTCTTTTAGGATAAATAAGAACTTAAAGAAAACACTTCCACGTTCACTTTGCAGACTAACGATAACATCACGAAGCTACTTTAGTACTGAAGAGATGATACACAAAAGAGATGTGCGTTTGGCAAGATGCAGATAGTAACTATTAATAAACTTCTGAAAGACAGATCACATCTCCTCCTGGAGCAGTTTCCCAAATGAACAATCGTTAAAGAATGTCTGTTCTTCTACACCATTCTTGATCATCACTCTTCCTCCCAATGGTTCCCAGTTGCTATACACATTTTAAATTTAAACAATTCTGACATCCCAACAGAAATGCACGCTATCCTCTGCACACTGAGGAGTTCCGAGCTTCCGAAACAAATCCCGGCTCTTTGCATGACAAAATGCTAAAGCTTCCCAAGCAAGTTGTATGGGTAAAATACAACCAAAACAGCAAACTACTGTAAAAATAGCTCTTTCTACCTGTCACCAACCAAGCTCAAGAAGACAGAAAACAGAACACAAGTGCAGCCACTTCCTAGGCAGGAGTAAAGGGTGCCGTGAGTACACAGGCGTGTGTGTGGAAGCAATGTTGTAATCCAGAGGGGCCCGACAGCCCAGTATTCACTTAGCACAAATAAATGACAAGAGACAGATCGAGGAAGACAGAATCAGTGACCAAAGGAGGAAGGAGACATGGCAATGAACAGCAGGAAATCTAAGTCATCAGCCAAAGTTACACTCTATATTCTGTAGCCTATCAATAGATGCATTTTTAATATATATCTCTCTCAAGTAACAGAAAAAAGAGATTATCCCTTCAATATCTTATCTTTGTCAGGGCAAATAGGCTTTACACTGTCAGATGGCCATTCAAAGGAAATATTTTGCTGCCCCAGGTATGATACAGTCAAATACACATGCAAGTAAACACTGCTTCAAAGGCAGTAGACAGCACGTTCTGCTGAAAACTGTCAGCATCTTCAGGTGGCAATGTGCAAATTTCTTGTAACAAGCCCTAAATGGGGAAAGCGATCGAGTCCTTCTATATTAATAAGAGAGCTAGTCTTTCATGTCCTGTTCAACATAATGCACTATCAAACAACCACTGAGCTAGAGAGGTCTCTTTGGATCTTCCCAGATGTTAGGGGGAACATCTAGAAGTGCTGGGAGAAGAACACTATCAACTGCCTCGGAAAATCCACCCTATAAAATACAAAACCAGGAAGAACAAGCCTGCTCCTCAAGACAAAGCCAGAGTTGTAGGACAGTTCTGTGTGCACCCTGCAGCCTCTAGTTATTGTGGTATTTATTTTTGCAACACGGACGCAAACTTTATGTGAAATGCTCTGCTTCAGCTGCGGGAAGCAGAGAAGTACAAAATGACAGCCTGTGGCTCTGTCTACTGACTGTCCCTTGACTGTGCTGGGAAATGGCACATCTGGGAAGCTGGGCAGCATGGATGTCACAGCAGGCATCATTTTGTCTGTTGGACCATGCACCCACAAAGAGGAGATGTAGACTGTGACCTGTTGGCACATCAGACGCTCCAGCTGCAACAAAAACTTCAGAAACATATTGGGAATGCCCAGGAGAGGCCCAGCGATGAGACCACAGCTGTGGGAACCCCCACCACAGCCCTTGACAACACCAAAACAAAGTTTGCAAAAGCAGGGCTTGGTCACTTCAAGGGCTTTCCCAGCTGATCAGCTCCCATGCCCTCATTGTTTTCGTCCTCCTCTAACTGCCTTTTGCCTAAGTTTTCCCTGTGTCTCTTAAGCAAAGGTGCAAGCTGGAGCATGGCAACAGGGCCTCCCTCTTTCTGCGGGGAACCCCAGGAGAGTGTCTCCCTGCCTCTTCCCTCTTTCTCCTTGCCACCCAAGCTGCAGCTTAATCGTAGCCACCTGGCCAATGTCAATCCCCCCACCAGGCCAGTCCCACTCCTCTGCAGTCCCACCCAGGGGACGCAGTCTCCATCTCCAGGGGAGGAGGTGCGGGACACCACCAAGTCCAACAAGTACTAGTGAAGAGCAATGAATTACATAACACGGGAGGGAAGCCAATAAACTCATCCAGCACTTAACCTTTTGCATGCCACAGCCCCTCTGCCCATCTCTCTCTCTCCCAACCAGGGGGGCTTTTGCCCTAGCCCCGTCCCCAGCCCTCGAGGGCCTCCCCGAAGTGAGACACTCACCGATGGTCGTGATGACCGTGATGGCAAAGTAGAACGAGCCGGCAAATTTCCACTGGACACCGGCCCGGTGCGGCTCGGACTGCATGATCACCAACTCCAGCTGCCGGTAGTCCTCGCTGGTGATGTTGTACTTTCCTTTGAGCCGGATCTCCTCGGCTTTGAGTTTCTCCTCCTCCCGCATCTCGTTGTCGGACTCCAGGGCATCAAAGACAGCAGCCCCGACCAGCAGGTAGGTGAACGTGCAGATGATGAGGGACAGGGTCCGCACGTTCTGCCTCTTCATGGCCGCCAGCAAGGGGCGAGTGAGGGGACCATGTCCCCCCCTGGGCGCCCGGGGATCCGACAGGCCGCAGCAACCGCAGCAGGGGGGCAGGTGCCGGGGGGACTGGCGGCGCCCGCCGCC